>CM075173.1:53657750-54083084 GCA_037576465.1 Parascaris univalens | reverse complement strand
GTGATAATACCCTAAAAATGAGAGCATATAGCTGGGCAAGTTTGAAGAAGGAGCGGGTAAATGGAAGAGGGATGGTGATGAATTTTTCAACATGAATTTTTTGCGTGCTGTTTGCAGAAATGTGCCTTCGTTTTTGTCACTCCCATAGTCATATTTTATCGACTTTCACTGTCTATTTAGCCTCTTATCATTATTATCAGTGATGTTTTTGTTATCACTGCGAGAAGTTTAAAAATTTCGCTTAGCATAATGTATAATGCTTCGATTCTTGTATAGAAGATAAATGTTCGAGTCCTAATTCAATCTTTTTTATTTGTTTTAGGTGTTGAAGCAGTGAATATTTTGAGGCAATTGGAGGCGGAATACGATGTGAATTTCCGCAATGAGGGAAGTTTTGTGACTGTCGAAGGAGCCGATAACGAACATAGTGAAATAATTTCACGTCAGCTCTATAAAGCTTCGGCAATGAGGGATTTTAAGTGGTATTTCCTTATTTTTTCTTTTAATGCTATAAGAAATTGTACCGTTATTGTTTATTAGGTTTTTTTGAAGAAAAAGTGGAAAACACTTCAAGTCGCCATATTAGAGTGTAATTTCCATTTCATTTAAAAGCATAGAGAAGACATCGCACTTTCAATACGGCATAAATGGGCAATTGATGACTGTGCCGTCAGATGTTTGCAGACAGACAGACTTAGCCCCGACTACGGGCCAAGGAATATGAGCAAATATCGTCTCTTCCTGTGCGGTAGACTATATTTGTTATCTTCTGTTAATGGTACAAGCGGCTGTTGCTAATGGATATTTAATAGGAGAGAGATGAATAATTGGTGCTTTTTTGTGGTGTTTAAGGTTTCAAAAGTTTCGTAATTTTTTATTTTCGTATATTTACGGATTATGAAGTAAAAAGTAGGTCGTTAATAAATTATATGGTTGAATATTGAGGCATTGAAAGACTTAACGTTCAGATCATAGGACATGTTTACTAATCGTCATGAACAAGTTTTCTGAAGGAAGTAGGCTTTGTTTACCGCTACCGGATAATGAAGCGACCTTTGGGAATAGAATTCTCATCCAAAATTCTTCGCTTATCTCACCCCCACCCCCACTGCATTTCCCTTTATTTTGTGAGGAATTATGCACTCGCTGTAACGAAAGTAAGATGAATTATCATAAGAATTTTTTAATCTTAGTAGAGAGGATGGGAAATAGACCGAAGCGCAGGTGAAATGCGTATTCTTAAGCAATTTTTGAATCGTTTTTAGCGATGATTGAGCAGCGGATGATTATTCCCGTCGAAGTAAATAATGTGAATCTCGTCCGTTGAATTAATAGTCCGCAGTATTTTTAATTGATTTCACGCCGGCTTCTTTGAAGTGTCGACATTGATTTTCATTGTTATCGCGATCACATTCCATTATCGGAAGAAATAGAGAATTGTATAATACTGGAAATGTTTGTAAAAAGTCTTTCGTGCTTATGGAATAGAAACTTGGGAATTTATGAACGCGGCTATCAGTAATAACTGAATATAAAAAGTATTTATTGGAAGATGAGAGAGTGAGAGGGAAGTGGGAGGGAAGATAGGAGTTGGGAATTTTTAAAAACCGTTTTCTTTTGGCTATGAAGTTGCAGCATGATTTGTAGCATTCCTCATTCTCACAATCATCAGAGTGATTGGGATTTTATCAGTGAAAGATATTTTCAGGATCGAACAGAGTTAAGCATTTATGAAGATGCTCGGATTGAATGCGATCAACTCCGGCTGGAGCAGGTTCAAGTTGATGGAGCTGTGAAGCAGAACCATATGATGGAATATCACAGTGCTCCAGCCCACACCACAGAAAGTCGTCTCATCTTCATTTCAGCCGTTTCTGTCTTCTAGTATTGATTCCTGCAAGAAAAGGTTCTCCGTTTTCGTTAATCGTCCAGAATGTTATCAACCAATAATACGGAGAGGACATTAACTCATGTGATATCGTAGTGGAGGAAGAGAAAGTAAGTAGAGGTTAATTGCTTTCATTGAGGGAAACGAAGGTTGTGTAAAGGTGGAATAGGCCATTTGCGTGCTCAATTTCATTTTATAAACCGGTTGTTACCAAACGGTTGGGAGGGATCAATATAATTACACAGGTAAAAGCATAATTTGTGATTGTTTATGCATCATGTATAGCAAAAAAGGGCTGTTGGATTTCACCTACTGTCGTAATTTGCTACTTCTGAATATATGTGATAAGTGGACGCTACAGATACGACGCTTTGGCTCTTAGCTACATTGCTCAAGTTAGGATCAGTTGCAAAGAATCCACTTTTCATTCTCAAGTGATTCTGTTAGAAATTATTGAGTTTATTGCCCATAGGAAGTTTAGGGGCAGCTATCGTACATGCGGAAAGACTATGATGCTTGTACATATGTCATTTTGGTTAAATAGGTGGTCTCTGTAAATAGGAGCGCATGCATACATTCACTGTTTGGGAAGGTATTTATGGTCAATTCAGCAATATTCTTGTATTTTTAGCCACCTTTATATGTTTCCTTCCTTCCCTTCACAACAAATCTTCATCGAAGTTTTTGAAAGTGTATGATTTAGGGTCTGATTTGAGGATATATGAGTTAGTTATTTTTGTTTGAGGTTACTGGTCACGAGCAATTGGCAGAAATGAAAAAGTTGGTACAGAATCGAAAAATCGCTATCGCAGAGGCTCGTTATGAGGTGGCTCACGAGGCAAGAAGCGCCAAACTGGAGCGGATCTTCGAAGAGTGGATCATATAAAGGTTTCATTTGTGCTAATAATCGAATTTTAAATATGAGTACAGCTTATGACGGTAGGCTTATAAGAAATTACCTGTAATGTTTGTTGACTTGCTGCGATATGGCATTAAGAAAGCGTGCATATTACTGCTAACATGGATGTAAATAGACTTGCGCTATAATGCGCATAGTGATAGTGGAGAGTGTTCGCAGTGCCGATACTGGCAAGGAGAGTAGTTGCGGTCGCAGTAGTACTAATATTGATAAAAGCTGCACAGACAGCAGTAATAATAAAATGTTGAGAGGGACATCTGCGGCATCATCGTGATGAACGTCTTCGTACTTCCACTCATCAAGTGAAGCATTTGCATAAACTGCTAGTGAACAGTAAAATGTGCTGAATAATGCCACTGAAGCATATTCTTGTTGGTCGGCCCATCAGTGCAGTTCGAGAGGCTTTCCATTCTCAACGCTTTTAAAAATTTGCATATGCAAAAGCGTTGTGGTAACGTTTTGTTTGCAAGTAATTCGTAGATGCAAATTTCTGGAAGCTGCTTGTATTACGTGATGGATCGTTTATTGTCGTATTTAGCTGATGCTAATAATTTACTTTAACTAATAGTAACAACTTACAGGATTGTCGTGATCAATTACGCGAAGATGAGAGTGCATTACATGCTGCAGTAAAACGTTTCACAACTCCTTTCGATTGATCGATTGTAAATGATCAAGCTTGTTCAACTTCCTCTTGTATTGCTTTTCGTGGTTCACCTCTCCTGCTCAACTTCTAAATTGCGTTTTTTCTTTAGTTGGAGTTTCGATTTTATTTTACAGTCACCGAAATTTTTGAGTGCACGTTTGAGAAAGTTGGCCTAGAGAAAAAAACATTGTAGTTTTCCACTATTGCACGATGAAATAAATAAAAACAAGAGTGTTCATTTCGGACGTATGGTTTTAATGTTTAATATTTATGGTTTAATGTTTTAGTGTTTAACGTCTAATTTCTTCTCATTTCACATCTTTTATTAGCGACAGTTATTTTTCGGAGATTTTGTTGAAAATATGATTATATAGGAAAGCAAATGCGAATCGAATCGCTCATTTGGATCAAAAATCTATTATTTCTTCTGTAGTTACGCACCATTTATTTACAACAGTTATATCTGTTGTTTCAAGCGGAATTCATTGCCGTCCATGAATTGCATTTGAACTTTACGTATCGCTGAATGATTTCTTTTGTCGAATGGCATTGAAAATGGGCATTTTATTGTAATTTCTTCGCAGTCGATAAATATGATTGCCGAATGAAGAAACGTCTATGAAAATATCGAATATGCTGACAACGCCCACCTTCAACTGCGCTTTTCCTGCGTCCATATGCAAATTCTTCTTTTTTTCATTTCATTGGTTTTATTTCTCCTATATAGGAGCTTGATCGTTTATTTTGTGTTAATAAAATTTTGTATTCGACAGTGAGATTTGTCGGAGCAGAAAAATGTAACAGAAAATGAAGAATTGAGGGTCGGCATTTTCCGTTATTGTCATTTTTGAGAGGCGTTAAATCGATAGGAGTCGAGTAGGATTTATGCTGCTTCCGAACAGCATACCTTACCACTCATGCAGTGCACGAAAGATCCAAGATTCTTAGTGTCCCAATCCCCGAGCGTACGAAGGCTTATTTAATTTCTTGATAATCTTGCAGTTGAAGTTATCATAATCGACTCAGACAGTTTCGAGTTGTTGATATGTGACTCTCAGAATATCCTCCGATCTGCAAGAAAACTAAAAGAACTACGTTTGGGTGCAACGAGTGGTCAGCTGGAATCTAGGGTCATTTATGAGCGCATTTCCAACCGTTGTTTATAGCTGCTGTGATGGCTGGCAGTCTTAACGAAAGCAGCAGTGTTATGTGGGTAATTTTTGAAAGCATTTTAATCCGGAATTGGTGCACGTATGCGATGCAGGGTTTGGATGGATACTCTGTGGTCTTCCCGATCACTGGGTCAGAGCATCCTGGAGTTTGTGTCTTTGAGGTTTACTTACGCCGAGTGCGAGAAATTTTTTGGAAAGAAAAAAGTTAGATCTGTTGGTGACCCGATACGATGACTGTCTCAGGAGCTGAAAGTCAGAAGAGCAGGCACCTATATCTGCATGCATGCAAGATGTTGCTCGCCGGTCATAAATGCAAGCCTTCATAAAGCACCGAAAAAGGTCGTTTAATTCGTCGCAGAATTGTTCGAGAAAATGTCAGATCTTGCACAGTGGAAAAAACGCTTATATTTTTTTGTGTGCAATTCGTTTTATGATTGAAATTCACAGAGATAGGCGTTGCTTTGGATGTAAAATGTTTCTGATATCATTCAAGCTGAATCTCTGCGCTCGCGATCATGGATCATAGATCTCGTTCACCGCATCTACACTCTCGATCGTCCCTGAGATTTCGATATTCCTACCTATTAACACTGTCAAAATTCGGCAGCCTCGACGATGAATTTAGAACTCCCTTTTTCTCAATTTTCATTTTTTCATTAAACTTCGCCAAGTATTTCTTTTGTATACTTCTTTTAAATGTTCTGCCACAATATGCTTGCTGTATTCTGAATAGCCAGCGGGCATTGATACGCCACAGCATTGCCGTATGAACGTTCTGATTCGTGTCTATGCCAGTCGTAGATTCGTGTCTATGCCAGTCGTCATTTTATTCACTTTTGCGAAAACGTTGTTCATAGATTTTTTTTTGCAGTTATCTTTGCTAGGGAAGAAAGGCGATGCTGTAAAAGTTCGGAGTAGAGACCGCAGCTTTTTCTTTCAAATGCAGATTGTTTGTTTATCATTTATAGAAAGCAGATGGTGAAAAAGATGAAAGCGAACATAAGGAACTCAAAGATCTCGAATTAGAATTTGGAGCAACACCACCTCCCGAGGAGTGCCAAGTAAGCGATGAAGTCCTACTTATGCTACCGTCCAATGTAAAAGCGGTCGGCAAAGAGCACACCGGTGATGCAGATGACGAGGATGTTCCACCGTGGAGGTTTTTCACCTTCTACTCTCACAATTCCACTCCATTTCTGATAGTGAAAATATCTTTTTCCTCAGATGTTAATATTAGCGTTTCTGTTGGCAATTGAATTTAAAGGAGGAGGTTTTCGCTGATCTGGGGTGTGGGAGATTATCACGACATTTTGTACGTCAGTAGATCTCTTCGTCTATTTGCTTAGCGCTTAAAAAACTAGCCAGTCGAATCCACTTGAAAGCACCAATTCATTCATTTCCGTTTAAAATATACTTTTCATATGTCGTGGAGCCTTCTTGTTTTGCCGGAACATGATCACTAAAAGGCAGTGGCTACCTTGTCTGCGAGCTCGTTTTGCCCTTGCAGGTTCGTTTGCAAAGTAGACGAGTATTGCAGATATGTTCATTTATGCAACCACATTCATTTCCACGAATAGGAATGCTATACCTTTACATATTTGAAAATCTTCCTCCTTTGTACAGTTGAAAGTTTCGCATCCTTGCAAGTATTGTTACAGAAAATTATCTTTGTAATTGCAGTGTTGGCAAGCTGCTGTGAAGTAGTGTTATATCTGCAGATTTGGTCCTGCTCGGATATGGTATGATCGGTTTAACGTTCCTGCAAGTGCCACATCTTTCGATTATGGTTTCAAACTAAAGCGTGAGGTTCGTTTCGTTGATTGTCTAAATTACTTTCGCGTTGGATCGTGGGGGTTTTATATTAGGTGATTGCAGTGCAGGTTTTCGGGATGCTTTATGGGAGTGGCAGCGATCAGGCATTTGAATGCGATTCGCAAAATAAGCTTTGAGTACAAGTTGGTCGTTGGTCTTTGTTGGCCTATGTAGACGGCATGCCGAATCTCTCTAAACACAAAAGTAGGAGTTTTTTACATTGGCTTTCAAGGAGAGAATTATGCGGAGAAGAGGTTCTTTTTTGAAGGAATACAGTTTCGTGGTATAGCATTAAAGGATTCTCTCCTGTGAAATGCAGCATTTCTTATTTCAAAGAACTTTTAAGTTGCGTGCATTGTGAGAGCTGGAATTCCGATATTTTTCTGCGAGCCAGATGTTCATTGAATAGATGAGCTTATCGATCTGATCATGTGAATTTCTAAAGGAGATTCTGCATTGAGTCAAGAAGTTTCATTGGGACATCAACTGATGTCGTTCATGTGCTGCATGCTTGAAGGGAATATTTTGCTTGGGAAGTTTCGCTTTTCTACGCTTTCCTTCTCGTTTTGTGTCTCTCTCCCTCGCCCGTTTTTCTTTCTGTTCGTCTATTCATTTCTTTGTTAATATTGGGAAACCTATGCTGTTATTTTTAATGGTTTTTATTAGCGATCTTTTATTTTAAGAACAAGACCCATACGAAAAGTTCTTCGGAGGAGAAACCAGATGAAGGGAGTGAGAATGGACTTCGTTCTTGCGAACCTTTTCCTCCGGAGACATTCCTGGCAGTAAATCTGGTTCGTTGGGAAGATGATATTATCATTGACGGTGAGCAAGCTCGTCCACAGGTGCGCTTAATACACAGTTAAAATTGCAAGCTCTTTAGAATTTATTTTCTTGCTGAGTGATATTCTACAAGTGAAGCAAATTCAGAACTGAGAAATTGATATGAATGATAGGTTGGCATCATCATTTCGCCCCTATTTATATATAACACTTTGGCGTCCTTTCTTTCAATCTGACTAACATCGCAACTGAAGTGTCGAAGTGTCGGCGTTTTAATTATTCGAATCGTTACTAATTATTCGAATGTTTTTTCACAGTTTCCGTAAGTGCCGTTGTTTACATCACTCTTTAGGCGATTGTGCCGTGAGATGGCTACAGTTTTCAGGCTGTCAAAGCCGTTTAATTTACAGATTTTGAAGCGATTAGCGAGTGGAAAACAGCCGGAATATGGATGGGTTCCGACTCAGCAGACGCGAAGCTACGAATCCTTCATGGCTGGATGTGCGCTTTTTAAATTTTGTACATTTCGGAAGCAATGAATCATTGTTAAATGGCACACCAATGATTGCGACACAGGTGCATGTATTTTTGCAGTGGTAGCGCAGTGAAAGGTGATACGAGATCAGATGATGATACTGCGTTGAAAAGTGCACTTTCGAATGCTGTTGGATAAGACATGCTGGGGAGGGGTTATGAATATCTGTAACGCCTCAAGTGCTTCGAAAAGTGAAGAATGCGTAAATGTGTAGCTTATCTAAAAATAGGAGTTATTAAGGCAAGGCAATTGAAAATGTGCCAGCATTTCTTGTTCATCCTGCGCCTCATTAGAAGTTGAAGATCTTGAGTCCCTATCCCTTCCTTTTCTCTTTCTTTGAGGTGTTGAATGTCCCAAAAATCTCAAGTCCCAGACCTCACTTCTTTTCTCCTTCCTTCCCCCTTCTTTTGAGTCGTTAAATGAATAGCTTGGGGCACTTAAAAATTGGTCGCCAATTTGTTGTCAACGCCGAACTGTTTTAACTAGGCAATATTCGGTGTCAGGATGTAGTAATTAACAGCGAAACGCACGATATTTGCAGTATAGTTCCCGATATTGGCCAATCGGGCATATGTTTTCAGTGCTTTTGAGCAAATGTTTACAAAGCCGGGCACTGTGGTTCCTACACGTGCGATCTCTGACTTCAGTATGTGTAGGCTCTTATTCGTTAGTGAATTTTTTAGTCGTTAGTGCTGCTATTTATCTTGAAAAGTAATCCAACTGATGCAGGATCCTTTCAACGTTCTTGATCTTTCTTAGGCGTTCTTAAAGATCTTAAGTCTTCTGAAGGTAAATTTTGTTGATGATTTATTGCATATTTACTTCGTTTTATTCTTTTATTTTTGAGCTCGTGATCAGGTTGTGGACAATTGTTTAAAGGTATTTTTATTGTGGAAGGTTTCAAAAATTATTTTCTGGACCATATTATTGCTGTCGTTCAATTTATTTCTTCTGAAATTTCCAACGCAGATGATGTTTGCCATCAAAAAAAAAAAAAAAACGCTACTGAAGTCGAAGGCGACATTTCCAGCGCAAAGGACAAAGCATCTTCATCTCGCATCCATTTCTCCATCCCTCCCGCTCCGCATGAGCCAACATTTGCGCTGTTAGGCGATGCTTGCGAGGAATGGACGCCAGCCCAGCATGTCAGAAAAGCACCCACACATAATAAGATATCATTTTCATTGCGTGAGTGTTATGTCTTATGGAGAATAGCATGGAGTCCTCACAGAAAACATCGTTGATGAACCTAGCATCCTCTTTGCTAGAGTATTCAGATTTTTTAGAATCATATTTATCACTTTATCATATTCAGATTTTCCTAAGGAGCCCACAGCAACTCATTCGATATTTCCGATGGACAATTATGATCTGATTAATACACGTTGGGAGGACGATATCATTCTTGATAGTGAGAATATGGATCACATTCCAGGTTTGCCATCTTTTTTGATGTAGTCGTGTTATATAATTCAGTAACACTCCACTCCTCGCTCTGTTTTATCCTCGAATAAGTCTCGTGCCACGCTAATTGGTCACAGAAGTAGATCCTGTGGTTTGCTCCAGATGAAAAGGATATCAAAAGTGGATTTGGACTGCCAGCTTAAGGATTCAGGATGAGAATTTCTGATCTTTTTTTTGGGAGGTCGAATTCTTCGGAATCGATTTCAGCACTTGATTTCTCCATTATCTAGTATTTGTCTGTCGGAGGGGGGGGGGGGGGGGGGGGAACATTTGACAAATTTTATTTCACTTCTAGATATCGCTCATAATGGGTGATGTTTTGTATCACAAGGTTTTTCTTTGGCAACAACATTGCATCACCGAAGAGCACTCAACACTTTTGTCGAGTTCTTAGGGGTAATTCAAAAATTATATCGTGTCGATATGTACGAATTTCAGTCGCCTTTTTCTTTCATACACTGTTTTTTGTTAAATTTTGTTTACTCTTCAGATGCCCTCCTCATTTCATGGGTTTTCAAAAGTGCCGTCTATGTGCTTTCTTTCTTTCCAAACAGTAAATGTTGCTCCAGCAGTGATGATGAGTTGCAACAGTTATTGTTTAGCTGTTGGAATATCTTTGAGAAGCCGATTGCAAAGCATTAAAGTTGCCAGTCGGGCGTTTTGGTGACTTTAATTTTATTTACTTGCCATTGGTGATGTGGAAAATAATCTGAAGAAGAACATGGCTGCGAGAGCATTTTTTCGTTGGAACAATATTGAGCTTTAGGATCAGTGCACATGAAAGCGATGTCGTTTCTGTTTTTACCAATGGTTCCTTCGAAACAGTTCATTCAGGCATTTATTGTAATTCATGCTGCCTAAAATAGTTTTCGTTGAAAGCATTTTTTCGTTGAAGAGAGATGAGCTTTGCGCAAACGCAGTAAAACATTTTAGAGCCTCATATTCTAACACTCGACTATCATGACGATCCAAAGATCTTCGGATGCCTGAAGATAAGGCACCTGAAGAAAAGCCTCCTGATGGTGAGGGAGTCAATCCACCAAAGCCATTCGACAGTAAAGTGAGCCACTTCATTTATCTTTTATTTGATAGCCAATCACTTTCTTGGCAGAAGGACTAAGGAGTGACTGTTTCGTAGACTGGTAATTTCTCGTTCCTCCTAACTCTTGCTAAGAAGCCCTGCGTGCTATCCAGCTGATTGTTAGGATCTATGTTGTTGGTGGAAGGGAATATTGTGGCCAAGACGTCATGATTCGTTGGGCAAAAAAACTTTTGTGTTTCTAATGACCCTTTTTTGTTGAATGCAGCGTTCCATTGTTACATTTTGAAAATTCCAGATGAAAGGGTATATAACTAATAAATATGGCTCATCTGTTTCATTGCCATTTGACTAGTGTCTTTTAGATTCCATTCAGTGATTTGTTTTCAGGAGCATCAGTTCACAAAAAAGTCGAAGATGATATTGGGACAGGTGCAGCAACGTCAGAAGCAAGAAGAGGATGAACAGATGGAAAGCTCGATAGCACAGCTAACTGATAAGGATCCTTTCAATCTGAGCAGTGACGATTATTATCAACCAAAAAACACTGGAAGGTTGTGCACTGAGCTGTTTGCTAATCATCTGAGGCCTTATGGAGATCGATCAATTGTGTTGTGACTTATGAATGGAAGAGGTGAAATGGGAGAAGTCTAGGAGGAAGGGGAGTGCTTAATTAGATCCATCCGATGCGTGAAAGTGGGACAATGGATGCCCTTAGGGTGGTGATCGTAGTAGATAATTTCATTCTTAATCATCCCTTACTATTTTATAATTTGAATGAGTGATTCATTCTGATAAGAGTAAGCTTTTTTTAAATCTTCATCTGCAGTAAGTTCATTGCGCAGTGTATTTCACGTCTTGCCGGCTACTCCATTTCGATCGTTTTTCATATTCCGTTATTCAGGCGATGGCCAGTTGCCCAACACTATTTGCCTTCCGCATGATTTTCCACTGCGCTGCCTCGATATCGTGGCATTCGTTTTTCTTTTGAATAATTGGCAGAGAGATTGATTTCAGAAGTTCTTATTGTTATAGAAGTGTGAGCTCAATCTCGGGTGGCTCTCTAATTCAGCACTCGATTCCTGCACAGAATATTCACCGTACGTTCTTCCCAACGCATTTGAATCCATTCAAGTCGCGTCATTATCATCGATTGCCGTTGCCGAAACGAATCCTTCGTACAACTGGCACGCGATATGTACCAATTAAAACTCTCACCAAACTTGTAAAGGAAAAAGAGGAGGTTTGTTACTCGTGTATGGTCTTAATTCTAGTTTTATTGTGCCGATAAATCATCCTAGTAATGTTATGCAAGTGTTGCAATTAAAGGCCGACGAAAGAAGAACAGTTTTAACATTCCCGAGTTTTTTCCTGTGCCCTGTTCCCACTCGTTTGTTTGTCCTGCATCCGCTTCCGTTGTAAGCAAGCTGACGATACTCAGTCGTCAGAACTTTGTTGTTAATCTTTTCTTCAGTCGATTGCTGCTCTTGGGTTGAAGATAACTGCTTCGGAAATTTGAAGTAACTATTTTACCTAATATCTGATGGAAAACTGCATTTAATTTGTTCTCTCTGTTGCTATATTTTCAACTAGACAATATACGCTTTGTGACGTTGGGGAATTTCTGGTGCTCCTATACGTCACTCGGTGAATGGGTTATTTTTTTAGCTCCGCGAAAAGCAGAAAGCAGCCGAAGGAGGAGGTGAGATATTTTTTATGCGCGAAGTGGAGGATTTATCGGGCAAGGATGGAACACTGTTGCTAATGGAGTACTCCGAAGAGCATCCTCCGTTGTTGAATCAACCGGGAATGGCTAGCAAGATACGCAATTACTATAAGCGGGTAATTTGCATTTTTGGGGTTTAACGCATTCAAGTTGCCAGTATTAGTGACTGCACTATGGCGAATATCTTAGGGATCGTGGAAAGGAGTGTCCTTTTACCTATTGTTTAGTTCGTTTTATGCTTACTTACGTTCACATTAGAAACAGCGTCATTCCTGTGCGTAAATATGAGTTGCATTGTCATCAGTGTTAACAAGATTATATGAAATCAAGTTGAGCCAGTGGTAGCAGCGCAGTGAATGGATAGAGGGACCGCGGCTACGATGAACTGTTTTTTGTCTTCCTTCACTCTTTTCTCTCCATCGAGAGTCGAGGCTTTGCTGATTCAACTGATATACTGATGCTAGCATTCTTTCGCTGATTCCGATCGCATATCAAAAGATCTGTTGAAGAAAGTAGGCAAAGAAGCGGATCCGGAATACGACTTTGGCGAGACGGCATTCACGCACACGTCACCGTTTTTGGGCACTCTAGCACCCGGTCAAAGCCTGCAGTCGTTGGAGAACAATCTCTATCGTGCTCCCATCTACAGGCACTCGCCCAATCGAACAGACTTCCTGCTTATTCGCGCAAAGCAAGGGTATGTTGTTCTTCATTTGGTTATGCTTTTAACTTAATTTTCACTTTTGCGTCATTGTATTACCTTGTGAACATTATGAGTGGAGAGAATGGCAAGCATTTGAAGCGTTATCTCAATCAGCTCTCCTGCCGTATTTTTGTGCTCTGAAAATCATACTTTGGAGTACTATGTAATACAATATATCATTTATGTCTGCTTAGAGGTTTTTATCTTCAAGTTCAGCCACGAATTTCGAGGAGAACGGATAATGAGGACCTCAGGTTGTGGTTAATGAGGCAAATAGAATTCGGAATTTCGAGCAAAAAAAATTGTTAGTAAAGACTCACGGATATGAGAGGTGCTCTGTGCGTTTTCTTCAATAGGAAGGAAACAAATTTATCTTTAGAAATATGCGGGGACGCGAAATTTTCCTTCATTTCACGTTTAGAGAAAAGGTGGAGCTCTAGCGTTTCAAGCTGCACATTCGATTCATCTAACTTACCTATTTTGGCTGGACGAAAGTATTCAATGGTGTTGTTGTTAATTCGCTGTTGTTAGTGCCATGCATTCGGTTGTCAACTGCTGGTCACATCAAATAGCTGTGTGCAGCGACTCATTGCTATTAAATAGCTGTGTGCAGTGTTAGACGCATATACAGTGTTACTTTAGTTTCGGTTGGTAGAAATTAACATATGAAGGTTGACGGGAAGCTTCGAGGACATTTTTTGTGCCGAATTACGTTTTAATCGTGTCGAATTTCGTGGTGAGGCTGAATGATCGTAGCTTCGGGTCATTGAAATCTTCTGTTTTCTGCAAAACTGCTCTCCCATAAGGTCAAAGAAATATTTTTTGTTGTTGTTGAGGAGAGAAGGTGTTTGAAACTTAGAAAGATTGTAGCATTACCTAAGCACGAGACCAAATTGCTGGCGATAAATTGAATTGTTTATTCGCCTCCACATCGAGTAAGTAGATGCTTGAAACCTCGCAATACATTGATGTGTTATATGGCATAAATTCCCTTCTATTTTCCTTCAGGTTTTTCATCCGCACAAGCCCAACGTTATTCCTGGTGGGACAAGAATGTCCACTGTATGAAGTTCCGACTCCCAACTCAAAACGAGCGGCAGTCTTCGTTCGGGATTTCCTTCTCGCTCATATCTACCGTCTTTTCTGGGCAAGCGATCGGAATCCGAGAAGGTGAGTGGTGTAAACGATGTATCCGTTGTAAGCTTGCGAGGGGAACAAGACATATGGTCATCGGTAGTATGGTGGTGGGTATCCGCGCCTGTCGGGTGCGAGGCCCGGGTTCGGTTCCCGGCCGGGGGGGTTGTTTTGCTGTACCAAAGATGTTGGTTTTCGCAAGTGCGTCGTTGGTCTTCCGTGAAATTGGGACCGTCGTTCATAGGTGAAATGAAGCAGGCATGGTTGCGAATGAGTGCAATGGAATTTGTAATGCCAGGTTAGACCCCTGCTTTGTATACCTCAGTTATGAGGATGAGTTGATCTAGAGGATATGTGGATTTGAATTCGTCCGTCACTGACATCATGAATTGCCGAGATGAAGGAGGATCGAAAAATATTTCAGTTGCAGACTTAAGATGGAAGATATAAAGGCCGCATTCCCTCATTACTCAGAAAGTTTTGTACGCAAACGTCTGAAGCAGTGTTCAGACTTTAAACGACTCGGAGAAGGGCCCGATCAAAATTACTGGGTAAGTTTCCTAATATCTCTTATTACTTTTATCTTTGAGGGCGTCTGGATGGCGCTGATCGTCACTTGCATCGAAGTGTGTGAGTGTGTGATGATAACTTTATTTGAGTGAGTTTTTATTGAAGGAGATCCACGATTTTTTTTACAGTAATTAAACATTAGTGAATTCTCTTAGTGATTAGATGTTAAAAATTTCATCCACAAGACACCACTAAAAAATCGCACCTGGTAATTTATCCATTTCAAATTTTGTTGATTCTGGGCATTAGTCTAGAAATTGGTAGAGAGGGAGGGTTGTCCGATTCTGCTTCCATGTGCTTGTAGCGTCATTTGTACTCTTTGACGGATATTGTACTGTACTGTGGGCTGTGGTATATCAGAACCTGCGATCTTCCGCATAAAGTTCTGGTTATCATTCTGTAACGTTCCACGGAGAAGTTCATTAGAACTAGTTGGATTATCCTGTGAAAGGTACGCTGAGACGTGAAAGAGACGAAGATGTTGAGAGGAACGAAGAGAAAGTGGATCTGATCGCTGAGGTCTTCAAAGAAACGAGCTTTATATTGGCCAAGCAAGCTGTGCAGTATTCATAAATATATTTTAAGTTGCGAGTTATTTTTGCTGCCAGTTTTTGTGATCAGCTCTCACTTTTTTCAGTGGTTTCCTAAATTGTTACAGAGTAATATCAGTTAATTGGTTTTCATCGTCGATAATCTTATAGATATTAAAGATGTCGCCGCGATTATCAAATGGTATTCCTGGATTGGTCTCTTTCACCAAGATAGCTTTATCTCAGCCACTTTGGTGAGGCTCTGCGCACCACTTTTGCCGTTCATCTTTACTTTTACCAACATTACGTTCTGAAAACGCTGAGTGGTCAATGCGTATTGGTTATTTTGAGGTATTGCGAAGTGACTTTCGTTTACCAAGCAAAGAAGAGGTGCTAGCGATGGTGACGCCTGAGATGTGTTATGCGCAATACAGTATGCTTGCTGCTGAACAACGTCTCAAGGTAATCCTTGTTCAGTCTTTGTACTCAACATTGCCGTCTTCGTCAGTTGAAGCATCTTGCTGAAATTGCCTCTTATGAAATGCAGTCGCATCTCTGAATATAATGCAACTCGGCTTTAGAGAATGCTTTTTGTTGCTCAGTTTAAAGAATTGCACATACTCATCAGCACGTCCTAATGTGATCGTATGATGATGTACAATTTTGTGTTCATCACTGCATCAATCACTATTAATGAAATCAGTTGCGATGTAATGGAAAAAATAATCTTTTCTCTCTCAAATTGGAATCTCGTAAAACAAATGTCTTTTCGAGCATGAAGAAGCACTAAGCACTTACTTTGCCTCTTCAAAGGTTATCATCTCATTGAGTTTAACATCATTCTCCAGTCCGCCAAAGTTTATATGGAGTAACGTAATGTAATCGCTACTCTCATTGTGAGTACTTTCATTGAGCTTATTATCGTCTGCTGTTATTGTTCCTTCACTGCTGCTGTTATTGTAGTTTATCATCGTCGTTATTGGCAGTAGCAGTATCAATAACGCTAAAAGTATTAGCATATATTAATTTCACTGTTATATAACTCTAGCACTGCCACGGTTATCAGTGTCATTACTAGCATTTGGTTGTTGTTATATGGCTCATAGAACAACTGAAGTCCATTTGTTAGTGTCTTTCACAACCCGACGCGGTATTGCTAATATGTATCGAGTTTGAATGTTGATGAAAAATTTGCACTATCGGGTTATTTGAGCAGACTTTTATTAAGTGCCTCGAATACGTAGAGTTCTACCTCCATCATTTTATGCGTTAATTGGATTCTATAACGACAACCTTGATAACTTTTATCCAACGGTCATATTATCATTTCAGGACGCTGGTTACGGGGAGAAGTATTTCTTTACACCGGAGAATGAAGGCGATTCTGACGACCAGGTCTCACCATCGAAGATGAGGTAATGCCATCGCATCTTTCTCCTCTTCTCTCTAATTGCTTCTTTGTATTTCCATATGCATTTCATAATTGCTGGGCATGTTAACGTATATGGGGTGAGGAAGAAGCCAACAAGCTGAATGGTAATACCATCTTTCTGAACCCCCGTTCGATGCTTTCTCAGCTATAGTTCTTGTGATGGTGAAGCGGAATTGAAGTTAACGTTGATTGAAGATAAACTCATTGAGTCGTTGGGAAATAATCGATGTTATTCGAACATTGTCGACGCAAGCAGCAAAAGCTAGATCCGACTTTTCTGGTTAGTTATCGTTCAGTGTTATTCGTTTTACTTGTTTCTCAGCAGACGTCGCTTATTCGCTTATTCGATATAACTCATCTGTTGTTCTGAAATTCTTTCTTGATTGGGGCTCTTTGGAGCGTTTCTGCATAGAGTGAGATGGGGATCATCTCTTCAGGTTATTCTACGCTACGTCTCAAGTGTCTTTAAGGTTATTGCAGATCTAATCTTCACTGTACCAAGATCGCTGTTCGTGGTCACTCGTCGTATTTGTTAGATAGGCTTGTAAGGTTGTTGTAGTTAGGCAGTACTAATATGCACTAGCGCAGCTGAATTTTGTAGGATTTATGTTTCACTTGAGTGTTTTTTTATTACGCTAACACTCATTGACAAAGGGATACTGTGATCGTTATGTAGTTAATTAGTCGACTGAATGGGATTAATTGTTTTTGGTTAGTTTGCTAAGCTGTGGTTTCTTGAAGATGCTCATTTTTATCTTCTGTGAGGTGTTTTCATGTCCTCTAAGTAGTGTTACGTTCGGTTGGACGAGGAAGTTTCGTGAATCTAACTGACAAAAAGGCCTCAAGTAGTATGCCCTGAGCGGAAAACTTATTCTGTGTTTCCATCCTGTCTATGTACGAAGACTAATTTTTTCTCATTCTTCAAGCACTCATATTCGGTCGTACGATAATTTACACGATTGCATTGTTATTATGCGTATATATTTTTTGAATATTTTATCCTGCTCTTAGGAATGAATCTTTTTAAGGGATGGCACGTTTCGCACGTGGCAATATTCATTTTAATTTCGCCGATATGCAGGAGAAGTACAAGAAGTTTTGCCAACGTATATTCGACCTTCAGAACCAGTAAGTCTGTTTCTTGTACTTTTCGGAAATGTGTGGAGATGATGTCATATCTGATCCTATCACTTAATCGCTATATGTGCAGTGGCTTTCGCTTGCGAACAATCGAGGCCATGTGGATGCAATTTACCCGCACACAGTGTATATGTTGCGTTGAAACGTAGTTATAATTTCGAAGAATGGCTTCGTTTACGAATCATCGCAATTAAAAGTAACTCGAAATTTGCACGCGATGATTTCTATGAGAGGTGTGTAAAAAACGGCGAATTCTCGAGATTTATTTGAGGAAAGGTCTTGTTGGACGTCACGTTTTCGCTTTAAACGTTTCGGCAACGGTCAGCGGATGTGAAAAACGCGCAGTTAACATGAGTTCCTCACCCTCGATCCCATTCATCGTTCTCCTTTTTTGCTTAAAGATGAGCAATGAAAATGCAGCTCTCTGAGTGAAAATACAGAATTTTCGTGTTATTGACATCCCATGGAAACGGAAAAATAATTCAAAAACCCTTTAAAGTACTGAATAGGTTATTTCCTCTTTCTCAGTACAGTCAACTTGTTAACACGTTTGTTTCTATTAGCAGACGCGATCTTATTCACTTGAATTTGGAATAGTCGTATATTCTCTTTCCTCGTCTTTATTGCAGCCTCAAATTTAATAAGTCTATTTTTGTTTATATAAGCGATAGATATAGTGAATAGTTGCGCAAAAGACATCGCTTATTCTTTTCTTTAGAAGTAGATTCACACAATACATATTTCAGCGACAGTGCTGAAGTGACAGATATCGATAGAAGTAAACTTTCCTGTGCGAAAGCCACAGAAAGGTCAGTCCGAAAAAATCCCAATCTATAGGACGTACATTCTGGGAATCAGTATAGCAGAAATGAGAGGAGATTGCAACCGTTTCATGTAATTTTGAGCTGTAGCGAGGCGCACATGTCATTTGAGGGAATACGTGTTGATTTTTGCAGATAGATAGCGTTGTTCATATTGATTACTTTTATTTATTTCAGAACTTTGTCAAATCCCGATGAGCTGAGTACGGATGAAGGGGGCAGTGGAGAAGATTCGGATAACGAGGAATTGGCAACGAAACTCGAGAGTATGCTCGCTGCTAATAAAGGTTTGCCAAGTTTAGCGGCTCTTTTCCATCGGCCTCGATTGATTTTATGTTAGAATAGTGCACTTTTCTCAAATTTTCCTTATTTAAGTTTTGTTGTTATGGAAATTAGATCTTCTAGAAATATATTTACTCTCTGTCTAGAACAGTCCGCAAATGCATAGCTGATCATATGGAATCTAAGCTCATCATAGGGCACAGTCGGTGCAGCTGCTTAAATCCGAAAAGGTTACGTCATGCACTTATTGTCCCTATCTGAGTACAAATGCTGTATCGATAAATGTCTATACTTCCGTACTCTTATTAGTGTCACTCTTATTGTTCCTCTTTTATACTCCTTTCATCGATTCATTTTGTATTGTGAAAGGCTTGGAGATGCAAAATTTCCACTAAAAAATGCGATGTCATCGAGCAGCTAATGAAATGAGATCGATATAAGTGTAGCAAAACATTATCGATGCTTTTCTTAGTTGGTGATCGGTGTAGTCGTCTTTTATTAAGCTTTATTACTTGCAATATATTGTAGTATCAGCGGAATATATAGTAATGAGTTTGGGTTGTTCGCAGTTCTTTTCGAAGTCTAAATTTTCATATCGTCGTGAATTCCATATCAGCGTGCCTCCGTTTCCGAAGTAAATTCGCAATCCCCAATGCATTAATTCGTTTAGAAGTAAGCCAATGGTAGGTGTTGGAAAAATTCGGGAAGGGAAAATATTTGATAGATATATCGTCGCAAATCTCCCACTTCATTCCTTAACGCGCTAATATTAGCAGACTATGAAAGGTGACAACTCAATAGGTGGTTTAGTTTTGAAATCTCAGTCGAAGTCTTCGTCTTATTCTGTCTCACTTTTGCCGCCTAACTAGTGAATTTTTCAGGTAAGAAAGGTTTATCGGCAGTGGAAAGGAAGAAACTCGAGTTTGAGCAAGGGGAGAAAGAGCGAAAAGCATTGCAAAAAATGCTGTCGGGTGACGTCAGCGCTGGCACTAGTACCCCGAAGCCCGAGAAGGAGCAGGGCAAAGAATCCCGTTAGTTATTCATTCATTAAGTCGAGAAATATTGTGAGTACTAGAGTACTTCTTGGGCAGGTAAAATCTGGGCAGTCTTTTGCGGCGGCTCTGGTCTTCTTAAGATTAACAGCTGTAGTCTTCGTTGAACGATGCCAACTTTATTTCGTTGTTGTAATCACTCTATGCGCTTTGGTTACCTGCCTTGGCCTCTTAACTAAGCCGAATGCTGCCGTCGTTTTAGAGGAAGATTCGTCAGTGGTAACCGAAGACTCGAACCACACAATCTTGAGTGGCAGTGGTCCTCGCAAGCTGAAGATCTACCGCACATTTAAAGGCCCTGATGGCATCGAATCGGTCAGTTTTTGCCGCTTTCTTGTTTTATGTTAATACCCGTCGCTGTAGTGGAGACAGAGACAGCAGGCTAATCACTTGTGACGGTCGAACAGAAGAACGTTAGAAAAAGATTCGAAAGCGTTTCACGCGCTTAATATTGAATATAGTAAACTCCATCGGTCAGTTTTAAGTCTGTATGCTTTTTTTTACAATTGAGTGGTCAAGAATTGAAGTATGGATTCCGAGATTCCTCCCCACCCCCCCCCCCCCCCCCCCCCCTTCAGATTCTCTTGAGTTATAGTTTTGTTTGCTTTATTCACTAACGCTAATCACTTATTTAAAAAAAAGACATTTTCATAAAACATTACCGGCAGTCTTGTTTCCGTCCGCAGAAGGACGTAACCAAACAGTCGACATTGTTTCAAGCCCATCTAGTTGTTGTCGTTTTTATTCTATTATATAGTAAATGCGTGGTGTGGGAATGTGAAAGCACGTATCACGTGTAGGTTGCCTTTCGATCTCACATATTATCATATTCGCCGATTGGTGACAGAGCAGTTTTTATTGGAAGATGATGCTTGAGAGGGTTGTTGTGAGCTGCGTTTTCAGACACGTGTTGAGGTGATTACGAGGCCGCAATTGATCGAAGCGTACGTACGTATTCGAACCACTCGTGATAACACTTTCATACAAGTCTACGCACAGATGGATGAACAGTACAAAGAGGTGCCATATCCTTCATTTCAGTGTTTCATCGACGTTCTTGATTGGAAGGTTGGAGGGATTGTGAGTGTATTACGCACCAACCTTTGTTTAACAGCGGTTGAAAATCCTTAGCTGAGTTAACTGTTATGCTCCATCAAGATGGAAATATAATGAGGTGGGGTGGAGGGGATAGGAAGGAGCGAGGAATGCGTTAATTTACGCCTGTGAAGGGTTGTAAGTTGTACACATCGCATAAGTGAGAGTTTGATTATTGCCTTTATGATTTTATGCACTTAATAACTGCCGATTTTTGCGGGTTTTCAGACTGAATCTTAGTCCATCGTTTAATCCGTATCACAGTAATTTATCGGTTCTGTTTTGCTTTAATTTATTGGCCGATGAGAAAATAGTGAAGAATTAAAAGTGCTGATTATCTTGCAGGAAAGACGAAAGGAAAAGCGGCGATTGCAAGATCAGCTGAGAAGAATCCGTCGTAATGAACTCAAGGCTAAACTTCATGGTGTTCCTATCGGTCAGCCAATCAATAAGGTGCAAACTGATATTCGTATTGTTCGAGGAAAGAAACGAGAAAAGAGCGTAGAGATCAGACATTGGAGATGTTTTCTTTAATTAGACGATATTTTTGCACCAAAAACTGAAAGCTCGTTGTTTAGCGCTGCCTTAAATATCTTCATAATATCGGAAAACGTGGGTGGTGAATAAACTGTAGCAGCCACTGGCATATGTGAGGGAATTTTTTAGGTAAGCAGTTAATTCCGGGTACGGGGTTCAGTGATGTAGTCGACGATAGTTTGCGCCATCATTGCTTATGCGGCTGTCACTATCATTATAGATGATTTCATTTGCTGAAGATCGTTTTCGCTGTTTTTATGCAAATGCAGCAGTAAAACATTTACCCTTCGTTCTCGTAACCAGGAACATTCTCACTGCACGTTTAGACGTTGTTCCCAATAATTATTTCTTTTATTTTCAGGCTAAGCCTGCGGCAGAGAAAAAGCCAGTTGTTATAAAGCCGAATCTATTGAAAATGCGCTGCAGTGCTTGTCATGGCACAGGACATATGAAAACGAATAAGAATTGCCCGTTGTATGGGAAGGATTGGAATAAGGCGCCCACGAAAACAGTCGGTGATATACATCCGGTAACGAATTTTTCTTTCTCCCGATTTCGCCACTATGTTCCGCCGTAGTTTCCTTTCTTCGCGATACTCTGAATTGGATCGTTGGAATTTAGCATCAACTTCTATGAGACCATGCAAACGAGATCCAGCGACTGAGACTATCACATGAGAGGCTCGAAGCAGAAATTATTGCTGCTGCTTGCATTTTCCGTTTTCGCTGATGTTATTTGAACATTGCTATCAGTAGTATTTCAAAAACAGTTATTGATCTAGAAGGCACTTGAAGAGATAATTACTGTTTGTGAATGTTGTTAAATTTAAGGTTGCATTGACGGACGAACAATTGGAGAAGATGGCGGTACCGTCAGGGGAATTGATCGCCGTTGATGGTACTAAGCTGAAAATTTCGAGTAAACTTTACGCGCACACCGAAATGATAAAAAAGAATGCCGTTCGGTTAGTTTGGCGTTTAAACTTTTCTCTCTTCAAAAAAGTATTTTTATTATTTGAAGGGAATTTTTAGTTGTCTTTGTTTCTCTCATTTCTTCATCTAATTTGATTTAAATTCCAAATTTCTTCTGTCATCGTTATTCTCAAAAAATTACTATCGTTTCGCTTCGCTCAGAATCTTAATTCTTTTGCTATAATTTTCTTTTTGGTTAGTATCTTAATATTCTATTCTTTACTGACTTTCAACTGATTTTGTTCCGTTTTGCTGTCATTTCTTCTTAAAAGGAACCCCTCATATGCGCTAACATTTTGTGGATATATGCGAGCATCTGCTCGGTTTACTCTCGAAGGTAATTTCACTTCGCTCATTTCTGAGAAATGGTCGCCAAGTTGAGTATTTATTCTCTAATGTTGCATTATAGCATTTCGAATGCACCGCTTTCGCTATCAACTTCCTTTATCGTGAGTGGGACTGCTTGTGGTTATCACGAAATTGGCGTATGCAGATTTGGCAGCAGTAATTTTACAAGAGTAGGAAGTTGCATCTTTGCCTGAGATTTCTCAGAACTATTTCATTGGAAAGATATTTATTTATCTTTCGTTTCCTTTGAACGTTTCCATTGTGTGGATTAGATTATCCAAAGCAAATGGGTGTATTGCTTTTTTGGCATATCAATGCATTCATACAGCGGCCATTGCAAGCAGCGCTTCCTTGTTTAGCTTTTTTTTGTTCCGTTAGCTTCTGCCATAGTTCCCAAGGAATTCGCAGCATTCGTCACATCTGCTCTAAGGTTGAGTCGATGTTTGTGTTGTTGATGGATTTGGTCGACTGACATTCTCCACTGCCCATTTCTCTTATCTCTCAAACCACTGTCTGAGGTGGAGATGAGATGATGCAGTTATGCCTGACTGCTTTCTGTGCAGATGAAAGTCGGATACGCAGTAAGGGTTGATGCATGCATTGTCCAATGAGCTCCAATTAGCAAATAATCTTCGAAGGATGCTCGCAGAGATCTGATATTTTCAGACTGCATATACCCGAGAGTTGATAGCAGGTGACAAGAAGGTTAAGGAGGAGGATGAAATGTCTAATGCGACAGGAGGCGAGCCAGAAGAGGGAATGGTACATGAAGATGATGATGTCGATAGCGAGGACGACGTTCAGGGAACCGATGAAACACTGCCATCAAATAGTATTATTGACAGAAAATTTGTTAACAATGCAGAGGTTGTTTTTATGGCTGAGAGTAGCGAATGCTTACCTGAATTGGTGAATCCGAATACTGCTGATTTGCTAAGGCGAGAGGCAATAATATAGGTTAATGCTTACGTGAATCTGTTTCAGTCTTATAACTGTTGTCCGTAATGAATGGAACCTCATTCCTCATAAGGGCACGTAACAAGAAATCTTGTTAAGCTGTGTATTTTTTCTGGTGGGAAGTGTATTGTGTAGGCGAAATGACACAGCGATGTAGATGAAATAAAATGAATGAGCTTAGGCTAGAAACGGTGGGTAAGTTGTAGTGCGATTGTTGCATCTAAATTCGATGCACCAAAGGAGAATTACGTGGATTTTGTGTAGTCGTCGTTCTGCAAAGTGTGGCAGTTATTTTTAAAGGTTGTGGAATATATTAGTTCCTGACAGTGTTTGTTATTTTATACCAGGTTTATATAAGAACAGTTTATGACAACAAAGAGGGTTGTTGTGTTGAGGAGTCGCAATAGCAATAGGCCTGGCTGGACAGCAGTATCGTTC
Source organism: Parascaris univalens (assembly GCA_037576465.1). Taxonomy (NCBI): domain Eukaryota; kingdom Metazoa; phylum Nematoda; class Chromadorea; order Rhabditida; family Ascarididae; genus Parascaris; species Parascaris univalens. The sequence goes on along the minus strand of CM075173.1, from coordinate 54,059,090 downwards.
ATTTACACTGGATGGCTATACTGAGTAATAGGATTACGATTAAATTCAGTGTATGAGTTGTTTAGGTAAATTGCGGACTTCAGTTAACGCAAACACGAACCGACGACGCTCTGCCATCGATATGGATGATTATCTGTACGGGCTGCAGAAGTCAGTACAAAGGAGAAGAGCAGATCCTAGGGTATGATCCAGGATATATATCTTATAGATGCTTCAGTAGAAGTCGCTAAAATTTCATTTTTCCAAAACAAAGTTTAGTTACAGTGCGGAGGTTTGTTTCTAAGTGATAATGCTCACCACAACGATGTCTAATTCGTTCGTTCCCTTTAGCGAGCCTTGCTTCAAGGATACCGGAGGCAGCACAGCATAACTGGATGGTTGCTTGCGTTCGCATTTTTCATAAATCGCATGCCCCTTATAGACATTAGCTGTTCACCTTCTCACTAGTCCAGTTGCTGAAGTCGGCTTATTTCAACGGTTCGGTGGATCTGAGGCAATTAAGTGAGTGAGGACGGTATAGCATATGGCTTTACTTACCTCCGCACTATAGAATACTCAAATGGAGAGGACGATAGAGAGGATTGAATCCGCACTCATTGAGCTCATTTATAAGGCGGAAAAAAAACGAAGAAGAATTTTTTCATGAACTTTTCGGTAGTGATCTTTTTTGTCCGACCCATCACACAGTCCACCATTGTCACATGCGATGTTCTGCATAAACGTTTGTGTTTAGGTGTCGATGTCGATTCAGCTAAATGAAATATTCAGCGATTTGCGCGCCCTTCCCGGCACTGAACACCTTATGTTTCCAGTCAACGCCAAGAAGGTTTCCTGCACTTTTCTTCTCTATCTAGATAGTTTATTTAAATTGTGTTCGTTCAGTATTTAAGGTCCAAGTTTTCGGTAATTGAAAGTTGTTTTGTCTGTTAGGTTATTTCACTGTTCAAATATGTTTGATTATTTTCTAGCGAGGAAGTAAACCAATTCTTAAAGCTGCAAAAGCGCGCTGGTAACCATTAATTTCTGTTTTAGTTCGATTTTATGCCTTTTTCCCACTTACCTTGGAGCCAGTAAGAGAAGTTTATGTTGTTGCATAGTTGAGTTGTTGTTTCGCCGAATAATGGCGAGTCTAATTTTTGAGCAAGTTTTGAAGATTAAATGCTCAAGCAAAAAGGACATCTAAAACATTCCAGGAATATCGTCTCTTAGAGAATGTAGTCATCCGGAGGTTGTAGACATCTAAGAAATTATACTGTGGCTTTGCCTAGACGAAATTGATTTGTTACTGATAGGAATTTTTTAAATGAAATGTTAAAAAAAATATTACACATGTTAAAACAAATATATTTCTCAGTATTTTGAAGGATGGGGAGTTGCAATTTCTCTCTCAAAGTCCAAGAGAATAACGGTTAGCTTAACATGAAATAAGAGGCCGCCTTCGGTTCCTCACTAATATTTATAGTGCAGCTTATAGTGTGGCATATTCATTCCCTTCTTTTTTTGCAGTGAACTTGCTCATTTGTTTCAACCAGTGGCATATAGGTGGCTGTGAGATGCCATTTTGTCAAGACTTTTAATGGCCACGTTTGTTTGGTCAGTAGTTTCGTGGTTTTTATTGAAGTAGCACCTAACACCTCAAGTCAGCTGGGATATATGTGGGCCAGTGGGCAGCATCCACTGTGACCTGCATAGCGCTGAATCTGCAAGAGCAGATTACTACTCCATTTGCTGCACAATTATCAGTAATCGACTGCTGTTTGAAATTGCTTTCAGGTACCCGACTATTACACAATAATAAAAAATCCAATGGATATGCAGACAATAAAGAAGAAGATGTCCGAGAATAAATACGAGTTACGGCGGCAATTCCTCGCCGATATAAAACAAATGCTGGATAACTCGAGAGTATACAACGGCGATAATCATGTGATCACCGAAACTGCAAGAAAGGTGTTGTTAGCTAATAGTGGCGTTAAGCGGTCGACTGAAAAAAAAAAGATTGGAGTGATCATCAGTGAATTAGTTGCCAGTGGGATGATGGTGGGAGGGAGTTGGTTAGATCTTAAAATGTGAAGAAATTGTCGAGTTATTTTTGGCCTTATCTTTCTGGTATTCGATGTAGGTATGTTCCACTTATGAACGTAGTTATGATAGGGAGACAGGGTTGACACACTAATATAATTATTAATTAGTGGGATTGAAATTTGTATTGCATTCTCAGTCACATTTAGATGTGATTGGAGAAAGCGAATCCCCGCTCGCATTTTCCAAAGCGCTTTAAAATCTATGGGATGATGCGCTCCTGTTCACTGAGATATTTCCTGTCTTCATTGTCTTAGCAATGATTTGTTGCGATTAGGCTGTCACTCCGAGAAGTGTAAGTGAACTTTATATTTGCCTAACATTTTGGTCAGTTGAGGAACCTGAGAAAGCATAAACTCACAGCGGAATGAAGGCCGCATTTTGCTGATAAACAACGGAATTATAACTTGGAGTAAAGTGCACATAAAATCACTCATTAATAATAATAACACTACCGACTCAAATGATCTGATTTACCGCGCACTGCTTTGCCGTGGTAACGCAGTAGATCTACATTTTAGTTCACTGAATATGCAAATTCAGGTATTTGAAGTGGCATCGGTTCGTTTAATGGAGCGAGAGCCAAAACTGATTTCGTTGGAGAAGGCGATCAATCCACTGCTTGATGATAATGATATCATCAGCTTCTCATTTATCTTAAACGAAATCATCCAGGAATGTAAAAACCTGCCTAAAAGCGTTGCATTTCACACCAAAGTTGACGCCAAAAAGGTTTCTGCTGTCATTATTTCTTTTCCAATTAGTAACATATATATTTCTACTTGCCAGTATATTTGCTTTCAAGGGACCGTGTGTGGACCGTTTTCTGGAATGGATGTTTTTTTATATCTTCAAGTTGAATTAAATATTTGCGTTATTGTTTAGGAATCAGGTGACGATCACACTTGGGGAAAGATGATTTTTTGAGATGGAAAGAGGAGGGTCAGGTCTCGGGTATCCGCATTTGCATATATTTATTGGAGTATGTTTCTATGCATCAAATTTTTTATGCGGGTAGCATCGTGCGTGTATTGCGAGCGTATATATATATATATATAAATATAAGTTTTGACGTTGTATTGCAAGTTTATTCTCAGTTTAATATCGGTGCATATGCGGTGGCTTACTTAAATTTTGATTTGTGAATCTCTGTTCTGTGGAGATTACAGGTGATGCTTGTAGGAAGAGAATTCGGAGCAACTATGCAAATAAATGGGCTCATATGTGTTGCAAGGGTTTTTGCAATTCGTTAATCTACCTTGCTAGCAACTGCGTAATAGATTAGTACAGCTGTGGCATTATTGTGCTGACATGCTCATCCCGTCTGGGAACATTGTTTCGGATGGCGGATAGATAGATGGCTGTGCGTAAATTCTGTGCCAAAAATAAGTTAGTGCATCGAAGTGAGGTGAGTGGATTCCGACTAGTGATTGAACTAGTAATCATTGGGATTATCTTGAGGTGGACCGAATATCGATTGTGCTTATTGGCTGCAGTAGCCTGAGGTTACGGATAAAAATCGAATTTTGCTTAGTCTCGATCAAAGTTATTGCACTAATTAAAAACAATAATTGTGAGTGACCTTGAAAATACGGTGTTCATGGTGAAATTTTTAACGAAATTAAGGCTCGTAAAGAACAGTTGTCCGAGTTGGAAGCGAACATACAGGCGACACTGAACGAGAATGCTGAAGTAGAGTCTGTGGCTGCCAGTAGCGTGGTAGATGATGGTGAAGTGCCCTCACCTGCTAGAAGGCTTTCCAACATCAAGGAGGAAGATATCGGTTTGTTCGCCCTGTTTATTTACCGCCTTTATGAGCTTTTGCGAGTTTCCCAATAAGCACATGTGATGAGGCTGTCGCTGTTGGAAATAGTGGGTTTGTGGCTCGCTCTGTTTCTGTGTATTTTCTTATGTCTGCTATTCCTAGTTTGCAACTCAAAAACCATTAGCAGTGAAGTCTAATGGAAAAGCCAAAACAGATCTATAAAATTCTCTAAGTGTACATACTAAACGTTCATTTCTCATCGATTTATTCACAGTTGAACATCTTTTTAATGAGTTATAACAAGTTAGGTATATCAGAGTTGTTTGAAATGTTTGCTGAATCTGTTGCATGCAGATCATGTGTTTACTGTCTCAGAAATGATTGTTTCTTTTTTACTGAGGATCTCTACAATGGTTTACTTCCTAGAAGAAAGCGAATTTTGCATTGGCTCATTGTGTTCATTGAATATTTAGCAGAATGTGGATGAAGGTCATGTGTATTTGATGACGAGGACCACTCATCAGTTATGGGTGGATTCCATCAATTATTTTATCTGGTCGTATTGGTCGGGAATAAAGTACCTCAGTAAAAAATGAGAGCGAGTTCCAGAGGAGTAGCATGTTGTGCTTTATTTCGAACTCATTAGGTAAATCGACTGCCCAGTAACCAAATGCTTAATTCATGGATTCTTCTTAAGAAGTGTCCGTTTGGTTGAATATTCACGAAGAAATTTGTTTTAAGTCGCATCTCGCGGTTGTGGGTAGATTTTAATCTGCACGCCTTGCCAACTTTCTCTCCGTAGGTGAGATGCCGAAAGTGGAGAAATCGCTGTTAATAGATCAGCTACTTTAAGTGTCAGCTGTGCTCAAGAGATCATCTTAATGCCTTTGCTTTAAGCAGTTTGAAGTTCCTCGACGAACAGATTGGATAGATAGGTGCATATCCATATATTGTAGATTAAATAAAATCACCACAAATTGCGCACATAGTTATTTGTAAACCCATGAAATGAGGAGCATGTGGAAAGTAATGGAGTAGTAATGAAAGCATTCATCAGAATTGTTTATAAGTAAATTTTTTCTATGTATCATACAGTAATTATTTCCTGCAAGAAGCTCTTTTTAAATGCGGGTATTTTACTAGTTATGCGTCTTGCTATGACGCTTAATGATGCGTGGATGAATGCGCAGTTGTGAGTTTAGTTATTGTACTGTTGGCTTGTCTCTCCTTTTAGCAAATAAGGTCGTTCATGATTTCGTCGGTAGAAAAAGGTGGTAATCCAATTGATCACTTGCTACTCTAAACCACGAATACCACTTGCTGTTGTCAGGTCATGAAATGTTAGGCCATCTATGCTAAGAACAAACATCAAAACAGTAGGTTTTGTTTAACTCAAATTAAATAGACGCAATCGCGCCACTATTGAATTGCGTTAAATTTGATGGATGGAATCCGATCAGTAGTACGTTATGGTAGAAATAAAGCGGACTTTGAAAGAATTTAGACCGCCGTTTGATTTTTACATATAACAGCGGAAGTTAAGGTTCTTTGCTGCTCCAGCAGAAGAGTTTTCGTTGACTGTCGCCTAATTCTCCGCTCCATTTTTTCTCGTTTCGGTTTGCATATATTCATCACTTCACTCTCTCGAATCTCACCAGACCAGAATATTTAACGTGCACGCAGATGCATAAAGAAAAAACATGCTTGTGCATACAATTATGCACAATGAGTTTTAGACTTGTTAATTCAGATGCATACTGTGGTAATGATTGGTACACAGCAAACAAATCATGTAGACTTGATCTTTCTATGTTCTTAGAATATATGGCTTCAAATAGAAAACTTTATACATGTACTGAGCATTTGATTCGGTTATTAGCACTTCTTAAGTTGTTGGCTGGTTACAGCATTGTGCAGTTCCCTGATTTGACGATCATTCACTTTTTACACACATTAGGATAAACTGATGATATTTGTGAAGTACTATTGTTGGGAAATAAGAGAACGTTTGTGATTTTTCTTAATGGGCGTAAAAATTTTAGAAGATGAAGAAGACGAGGTTATTGATCATCTGCAAGACGATTTGGCTTTGAGTGGCGACGAGGATGATGTGGACGATGGAGATCACGAAATGAGTGAGTGCTTAGATTGCTCCTCGCGGCTGTTTTGCACTTCGCCTTTGTTTAAAAACTCGGAAGAGAGAGGAAACAGTCGCCAATTTCTATACACTGGATTAAACACGCAGCATCATGCAACATTTTTGAGCCCCCGTGTTAAGAAGATGTCAGCCTTTTTTCGAATAAAACTTTCTTAGAGTAATGTTCTGTAGTTTACAGGCAGTAATTGGGACCCGACTGGAGAGATGAGTTTAAGCGGGTATGACGCAGAGAGCGATCTACTGCAATCGCAGATGCACTCCAGTGGGCAGTTGAACGCCGATTTGGCGTTAAGCGATAGCGATGAGGACGATGACGATCAGTTCATCTCAGCGAAACGGCCTAAGCTCGAAGATCTTACTACACTCTAGGCGATATTCCGTTCTTTCTTCATATGATTCGTGACTTTAGGTGCTCGCTCATCTCTGATCAATCCCTATAATCTGTCGGAATATTGGAGAACGTATTTACTTGTAGGATGTATAACCAAATGAGGATCGAATTCAATCCGGAATAATCGAGCTGCTTACTTTAACATTTGAGGATATTTGCATCTTATAACTTCTTTCATCTGTGATACTTGGTAGTTGATCTTTACGACGTTAGTCGCTTAACAAGAAATAAGCGTCATGTGGTCATGTGACACACGATTTTCACGGAGCAGGAATCCTCAATGCTATCAATTTTCTCCCATCTCCTCGTTTTTCCTTCTCGTTCCCATTGAATGTTGGCCCAAAGGGGATGTGAGAGTTATGTAACTTGAGATTGTCGGGTGGGAAATACCACATCATATCGTTCTATAATTTTCCAAATGAAATGTTTATGATGAAATATCTCTGTGTTCTTTCGTCAGTGTATTACAAATAAGGTGCGATTTGTTCATAGAAATCAGTTCGCAGTTCTTCACTGTTGTCGGTTCCAGTGAACTAACAGCCTTGAGGTGAATTCTGTTAAAGAAGCATTCAAAACTATGACCTCATAAGGAATGTTTCCGAGGTAATATCCGCATCCAGATGTCCAAGTCTTCAAACAATATTTGTTGAGTGTATTCGTCTGTGTGTTTTTGAATTGTTTCTTGCATTGACGGGTGATGCTGCGCATCAGAGTTGCGTTGCTGCATGAAGGGCTCGATGTCTGCTATTTATTTGTGATACTCTCCACCTCTATCCACTTGTCTTCATTTCGGCCTGCATTCTTGTCTCCCTCGAATGACAGTATATTGAGGCAAGTCGTAAAATCTTAGGGTTCGGTCCATTTTTTAGGGAAGATTGACAATGAGGCGATGCTCCGTACGACCGTGTGCTTTTATTTGCTCCTTATCAGAGCGCCAAGTTCGATTCATAGCATAGCCGATGATCGTTCTGTTAGTAGTAGTTACTTTCAAATCCATTTCATGTTTCATTATCCTCAACTACTATTGTAGCTGTGAGTAGAAATGCGCATCGGAGAAACCTAATTCCTCAAATTCAAAGGGCAGCGCTAATGATCTTCCTCGGAAATGAGTCATTAATAGCTGCCTACCTCAGAATTCTGCGTTGCCTATGCCAATTTTTTTGGACATTTTGGAAAGTTTTAGGCAGAACTGGGCCTGCAAATTAATGGAGTGGACAGCGGTGCCGATGTATGAGATGTTTCTATTGAAGCTTAAGTTTAGGCGTATTATTTATCTATTTCGTTGTATATGGACATGTTATAGCTGTTTCATTATGTTGCTTTCTTGTTTTTCTAATGTCGATTATTGCGCTGAATATAGCATTGTGGACCGCTTTTATTAGTCAGTGTTTTCTATTATCTTTTTTCGAGGGAGTAAAGAAAGGAGAGGTAAGATGATTAGCATCGTGTTGTCGATGTAACAGCTGTGAAGAAGGTAGCGAGCAGTTGGTAATGATTGTTGCTCTTTTTCAGTTTAACCCTTTTCCTGTTTCTAAAAAGAAAAACAGAAAAGCTTGCTGGAACTGAAGTTGAAAGAAGACGAGCGGAGGTACAGACCAGGTAAGGTGCGTCGACGCTCAATTTTAAAGCAATATGACTTGCAAATGTTTGCAGGCAATAACATCAAGAATTTCTCTTGTTATCAGCGCTGATTATTCGAAGTGTGCTGGAAATTATTCGAAACTTTCCACTAGCCATTTCAAGCTTCGAAGTCAGCCGACACTTGCCATTCTATATAATACAGAGGTAATAATTAGATCTATGAGGCAAAAGATTACCATATGTGGTCGTCGCAATATTCTAACATTGGAGTATAATTAGGATATGTTAAATTTAGTAGAGAAGTTAGTGAGTGCAGTTGTGTGTCACATGTCAAGTAACAACGGTACATTAGTCAACAACCGTCGTCTCGATCGTCATGCGTCAGCGTAAGGGGCTATCTCTCTCGTCCAAAGTAAACAGTACGGCTGGCTCGTTGCATGTAACCAAATATTTGAACGCCGCTTCGCTGCAATGGATCGTCACTCGTACGTTGAGACGTACGCTTGCTGCTCGGCCAATAATGCCCAGCACTTTTTGTTGTTTTCCACGGCAACCTCATCTCTTAAATGGTAAACAATATCAGCCGTTGTTAACACAAAGAAAAGCTATTCTCACTTTTCGTATGGTTTGACGAGTGTTCCACTAAGAATGTCATAAGACTAGAATTAAATGTTTTTATTGCTGTGATTTTGCTAAGAATACGAAGCCCTTATTCGATTCAAAAGATTTGTTATTCCCTTTCTGCTTAGGCTTAGGTTTATGCGATATTAATTTCTTTTTATAATGCAACAAACCTCCTGAACACGATTTTTGTGGTCATGCGACCGCAGGAGTACTTATGCCACTTCAAGTGTCGCAGCCTTGCCTGTGGAACTTCGCTGTTGATGATTACCGGCCATCAAGTCTTTTTTAGACACACCTTCAAACGCGCACGTAAACGTTCACGTACGTTCACGTAAACTCTCACTTTGGCATACGTAAACGTTCACGTAAACTCTCATGTACGCACACATAAACGTTCACGTAAACTCTCATGTACGCACACGTGCACGTTCACGTAAGCTTTCACCTACGCACACTTAAACGTTCACGTAAACTCTCCCTTTGGTACACGTGAACGTTCGCGTAAACTCTCATGTACGCACACGTAAACGTTCAAGTAAACTCTCACTTTGGTACACATAAACGTTCACGTAAACTCTCACGTTTTCACACATATAAACATTCACGTAAACTCTCATGTACGCACACGTAAACGTTCACTTACGTTCACGTGAATTTTCACGTTGGCACACGTAAACGTTCACGTAAACTCTAACGTTTTCACACGTAAACGTTCACGTAAACTCTCATGTACGCACACGTGAACGTTTACGTATACTCTCACGTTTTCTCACGTAAACGTTCACGTAAACTCTCACTTACGCACGCGTAAATGTTCACGTGCGTTCAATAAACTCTCACGTTTTCACACGTAAACGTTCACGTAAACTCTCATGTACGCACACGTAAACGTTCAAAAAACTCTTATGTACGCACACGTAAACATTTAAGTAAACTCTCACTTTGGCACACGTAAACGTTCACGTAAACTCTCACCTTGCCACACGTACACGTTCACGTAAACTCTCACCTTGCCACACGTACACGTTTACGTAAAATCTCATGTACTCACACGCAAACGTTCACGTAAACTCTCAATTTTCACACATAAACGTTGACGTAAACTATCATGTACGCACAAGTAAACGTTCACATTACGTTCACGTGAAGTTTCACGTGGCACACGTAAACGTTCACGTAAACTCTAACGTTTTCACACAGAAACGTTCACGTAAACTCTCATGTACGCACACGTAAACGTTCACTTACGTTCACGTGAAGTTTCACGTTGGCACACGTAAACGTTCAGGTAAACTCTCACGTTGGCACACGTGAACGTTCGCGTAAACTCTCACTTTGGCCCACGTAGACGTTCACGTAAACTCTCATGTACTCACAAACAAACGTTCACGTAAACTCTCATGTACTCACAAACAACGTTCACGTAAACTCTCACCTACGCACACGTAATCGTTCACGTAAACTCTCACGTAGGCACACGTAAACGTTCACGTAAACTCTCACCTACGCACACGTAAACGTTCACGTAAACTCTCACGTTTTCACACGTAAACGTTCACGTAAACTCTCATGTACGCACTCGTAAACGTTCGCGTAAACTCTCCCGTTGGCACAAGTAAACGTTCACGTAAACTCTCACGTTGGCACACGTAAACGTGCACGTCACTCTCATGTACGCACACGTAAACGTTCACGTAAACTCTCACTTTGGCCCACGTGCACGTTCACGTAAGCTTTCACCTACGCACACTTAAACGTTCACGTAAACTCTCACGTACGCACACGTAAACGTTCACGTAAAACTCTCACGTACGCACACGTAAACGTTCACGTAAACTCTCACGTTTCACACATAAACGTTCACGTAAACTCTCATGTACGCACACGTAATCGTTCACGTGAAGTTTCACGTTGGCACACGTAAACTTCACGTAAACTCTCACGTACGCACACGTAATCGTTCACGAAAACTCTCATTTACGCACACGTAAACGTTCACGTAAACTCTCACCACGCACACGTAAACGCTCACGTAAACTCTCACCTACGCACACGTGCAAGATCACGTAAGCTTTCACGTACGCACACTTAAACGTTCACGTACGTTCACGTAAACTCTCACGTTTTCACACATAAACGTTCACGTAAACTCTCATGTACGCACACGTAAACGTTCACTAACGTTCACGTGAAGTTTCACGTTGGCACACGTAACCGTTCACGTAAACTCTCACGTACGCACACGTAAACGTTCACGTAAACTCTCACGTACGCACACGTAAACGTTCACGTACGTTCACGTAAACTCTCACGTACGCACACGTAAACTCTCAAGTTGGCACACACGCAAACATTCACGTAAACTCTCACTTACGCACGGGTAAACGTTCACGTACGTTCACGTAGTCTCTCACGTTGGCACAAGTGAACGTTCACGTAAACTCTCACCTACGCACACGTACACGTTCACGTAAGCTTTCACGTGCGCACACGGAAACGTTCACGTACGTTCACGTAAAGTTTCACGTTGGCACAAGTAAACGTTCACGTAAACTCTCACGTACGTACGACTAAGAGTTCACGTAAACTCTCACGTATGCACACGTAATCTTTCACGTAGTCACACGTAAACGTTCACGTAAAGTTTCACGTTGGCACACGTAAACGTTCACGTAAAACTCTCAGTTACGCACGCGTAAACGTTCACGTAAACTCTCACGTACGCACGACTAAGAGTTCACGTAAACTCTCACGTATGCACACGTAGTCTTTGACGTAGTCACACGTAAACGTTCACGTAAAGTTTCACGTTGGCACACGTAAACGTTCACGTAAAACTCTCAGTTACGCACGCGTAAACGTTCACGTAAACTCTCACGTACGCACACGTAAACGTTCACGTACGTTCACGTAAAGTTTCACGTTGGCACAAGTAAACGTCCACGTAAACTCTCACTTACGCACTTAAACGTTCAAGTAAACTCTCACGTATACACACCTGAACGTTCACGTAACCCTCACGTACGCGCTCTTAAACTTCCACTTAAACTCTTACGTACGCACGCGTAAACGCTGACTAACGTTCACGTAATCTCTCACGTAGGCACACCTAAACGTTCGCGCAAACTTTCACGTACGCACACGTGAACGTGCACGTAAGCTCTCACGTACGCACTTAAACGTTCACGTAAGCTCTCACGAACGCACACGTAAACTTTCACGTAAGCTGTCACGAACGCACACGTAAACGTTCACGCACGTTCAGGTAAACACCCCTCTTTCTCTCTGTCTCTCTTTCTGTCTGTCTCTCTCTCCGTCTCTCTCTCTGTCTCTCTCTCTCTCTTTTTATCAAACCCTTTTATTTAATTTGCTTAGGAGCTGAAACTCCTTCAACTGCTTGGAATATTTCCAATACCCACAGTGTATTTAAGTTATAAAAGTAATGATGGGAGAGCGTCAGGGAGAAGATTTATTCAACGATCCTGTGAAACATTTGGCGAAGGAATATGTGAATACACCTAAAACAGTCTCGTATATTTGAATTTGCTTGACGATTATATTCATTTATCATCCATATAATTCATTCCTCTTCCTCCTGAAAATAATTGTGTCATCATAAACGACATTGACACTGGTGAGTGCATTCATATGGAAATCTTCTTTTTACCCATATTCTTTGTCAGCGCTTCAGGAAACCTTCTTCGAGTACTGCAATGTTAGAAAAGAGGAGTGTGATGATTGTGGCGTAGGCATATCACTTGATAAGTTCAAGTGGAAGTGGGATTAAAGTCTATAAATCACAGCAATGTTACCTCATCTGCTTCCTCCTCTTCTGCCACGTCTTCCTGCAAGTATGCCTTAATATAACTGTAGATGAGAGAGAAATACTGCAATTCTGGCTTGTTTTTCTTGCTTTTTTCCCTTGTCTTAACATAGATAAGTAGAAGCACTTGATCTTTTCTTCTGATCGAGGTTTTTTCGTATTGTTCGTCCACTAAGAGGATAACGATTTATATACACATTTCGTACTTCTTTACCAACTTTTGATAAGAATTTTTACTTTCTTTGATCAGTAAACGATTAGTTTAGCGTTCCAAGAGGTTGCACTCAACCTCCTGACTCTTTCCTACACAACCATGTTTCATATAGAATTAATGAAATGCAATAACGAAGAAGCATTTCCTTTCCTGTTTTTTTAAATGGCCGTTCACCGCAAAATGTGGGTCGAAAATACCAAATGATTGAAGCAAAACTACAAACCTCTGCTTCCTCACGTTCCTCCTCCTGAAACTGGCATAATTTGCATTGATGACGATGTCAAACCCTCTACCCAACGCTTATACGCCCTTATTATATCAAACAAAAACTGTTCCAACATTCATTTTAAATAAATATTTCATAAATGTGCCGATATAGAAAGTGATATCATTTATCACTTCAAAGAAGACGTTTCACTGATTCATCTGGGAGCTACGTCACGTTCTCTTTCCTCGCAGCTGGGGAAACTGCTACTGCACTTTCAACTCTTCTTAGGTAATGATTTCAAAAAAATGAAAGGTAATGCTGAGATTTATCCCATCATCAACGAGTTTGCTGATGCAATTTACGAGGCTACAACTAAACAACGTAAATAGCTGCTACAACTAAAGTTAAGCTACAACTAAACAACGTAAATAAAAATCTCGCTCACAAAAATAAGACACACTGAGAAATAATATTAGTATAAATTGGAACTCACATTTTCGTTCTCCTCGTCTAGTGATTTCACAACTTTTGCACAGATTGCAGACGGTGGTGGCACATTTGGGAAGCATGGATAGGCGTTCTTCTTCAAAACGCATACCTTAGGTAATGACCATATTTTTAAAGAAAACAAGATTATGGGCAAATTACGGGAATTTTACCCTTTCATAAACTGCTCATCTTTCTTTGAAGCTACGTCGACCGATCTGACGGTCGTATTTACTCGCCACGGAAACTTTCGGCTGCAAATGAAACCGTCAATCCATTACAGCTTTCTTCATTTATACAGCAGCAAACTTCAATGGTCAAAATTTGCTAGCGGACTGTAATAATATGATTAGACATCTACAACAACAAAACATTGACCAGGAAGTTCGCGACTCCTTTGATCTTCTCAGGAAGTGCGGTTTATTCTCAAATGTCTTCTGAGGATAATAATTTTCTACGAAATGCGGAAAAATAATTATTTGCTGGAACTAGATCACTTCAAAAGTTTTTCTTGATCAAGCAATAATCATGCTATCTCACCCACTTGATACATTTCCATGTTGTCAACCTCGTGGATATTCCAAAATGTATCCAGAAAAAACTTCTTAGATGATTGAAACATTTACCGGATAACGTGAGTTCGAATCGCCCCGATCGACACCTTTCTTAAGTGCTTTGTTGCGTGCCACTTGCCGCTGGCGTTCATTCAGTTCGCGCAGCTGAAATCGAACTTTCATTGCATTCGGAAATGCGGGGCTATTATCGAATGACAAGTCAATACGTTCAATTAAAAATCCCCTAAGTTATCAGCTCGCGAATTTTTGAATACCCTAAAGAGTTGGTGATCTCCATCAATATCCGCGCACTTACCAAGCATTATAACTTAGTGTATCATAAATCCTCGTGCATTATTCATCAGCGATTGGGAAATTTCTCAACTATGTAATATCATAATAAGCAACAGATGGGTTATGATGGTCTCTCAATTTGCAGATGATTTATAGACGAACTCATCTATGGAAAAGACTATAAGACTTACATCGTATTCTTGCCGTTCATGCCTCTTCTCCAGATCATACTTATCTGCCTCTAATCTACATATGCGTTGATGTAATTGTTTGATCTTTTCCTTGAGATCGGCAGGTGAAAGTGATGAGAAATCGATCGTTTTTCGGACCGATTCTAAGTATGCCCCCTTTGCTTCTTCTTGTTACTCTTTTGTCATGCCCATCTTGTTTCGCCTAAATTAATATCACTTACTTCATCTTCGATGTTCTACTGAATAATTTTCCAACAAATAGGTCAATAAATAACTGAAATTTACTGAAATTAATTTTTGTATAACTAATTAAAATTGAGTTCTGCTGAAGAAAATTGATTGAAACATTATTGTAAAATAACTTGAGGAAAGTGGAAACAACGAAAATCAAAAAGAAACTTTGAGACTAACGTTTATTATGCTATTTATGAGCACGCCTCATCAGAACGATCCTATGACCTGTCATGGGAGGTTCTTTACTTGCTGAGTAACATGTCATATCTTGAGAGAAAAACTAGGGTCTTAAAAATACTGGGGCAAAGAGAAAAGATAAAAGATGTTGCGATGAAAAGTGAGCAAAGAACTGAGAAAATAGGAAACGATCATAATTGAAATGAATCGTTTATAATGAATCATAATTTGAAAAATAAGAGGAAATCAGCCATCAAAGCGCTGCGGAGTGGAAATGAAACAAAGGGAGCAACTACCATTCGATGCTATCGCAAATGTTGATGCATTTCTGGAACCAACTTTTCGTAATGCTTGCTTTCTCTTCTGCAAAAGATATCCAGGAAATAAACTGCCTCCGGGACCGACCCAAAATACTCTATAAATCCCTCATCTCAAAGATCCTATGGAAACCATTATTCCCGGTTTGTGCTAAATAAGTTAAACGATGTGCCATCTATCTTACTTCATCTATCACACTTAAGCCACAGTCGTCTTTCCTATTTACGTTAATCATCTGAATATTCGTTCAGCTATCATAATAAGGATATCACAAAAAACGACACTTCCTGAAATGGAAGGCATCTGCTGATATCATTCTCCTGCAGTTACGCCTTAAAAATTATAAGCATCTCATAAACAGTAAAGAGTTCGTAAGTTTCCCTTTGCTTTATAATTTTGAATCTTCAAGGGCTTTGAAACCAACTCATTTTAGATCCGAATCCAGTATGAAAGAATCAACGTCGCCTGCCACCGCATCATAAAGTCGCCTCAATTCATTTATCCAAAATCGCCCTCTTCAGTAAATCAGAACGGCAGCTGACTAATGCTCCTACCTGTACGATATTACCGAACTTTTCGGCTGCATTGTCGCTAGTTTTTTTAGGAATGATGAAGTTTCTACCACCAGTTTGAACCGCAACTGCGGTCGTAAATGAACTTGCTAGCTGCTGTCGCTTTTTTTTCTCTTCCTCTTTCTTCCGCTTTTCGACTTCCACTTTTGCCTTTCGTTCTTCCTGTAAACTGACTCCTCTTACATCTTTGCGGCCGAGGGAGGGGTCAAACTGCATGAATACTCAGGTTGACCGTCGAAACCTACACAAAGAACAGGAGAAGTTTATTGGCGTGTAATGATGATATAAACGACTTCTCCACTTTTCTTTAAAACGAATATTTTACGGAAATGTTTGGAACAAAACATATTTGCTTCGAGGTACCACTGAGGGCTTTCATTAGAACAACTCCGAGTGGAGCAAAATATGCATTTAAACTTACCTCTTCTTGCCGATGTCGTTCCTCTTCTTGGCGGCGCCTTTCTGCAAACTCTCGCTCTTCTTCCTCTCCCTCCAAACGCCTCCTTTCTTGTTTCTCTTTGAGTTGTCTTAATTCCTCCTCCTCTCGTTCACGTTCGAGGCGTCGTTGCCCTTCATAATCTTGCAATTTTGCTGCCGTTTCCTCTTCCTGTCTTTTGTTTGCAGCCTATAACGAGAGCAATAAAATCTTCCTTTCCTTCACACTCTCAACTCCGCAAACAACTCACTTTGTTCGCTACTGACTTCAGTGTTAAAGAATCAATCACAGTGAAATCGTCGTTTCTAAGGGCGTTTGTACTGTTGTGGCGAATCGGTGCAACGAGTTTGCGAAGTTCTTGCATCAGTCATTTGACTTTGGGGACGTTCCACAAATGTGCAGATACTGCAGCTAATGGAAATGTCGATGATGGTCGAAATGTAGATTTATATGTGGCGCTATCTGATCTATATGGATTCATGGTGCTATTATTTTTCTATCATTAGATAGTGGTGCTGAATAGGATTCACAAATACGATAAATTAAAGAAATAAATGATTCAAAAAACGTTATGAAATTATAAGAGCCTTGAGAGAGGCAAATGCGGTACCAGCATTGCTTTTTCCGCATCTGTTAGTTCGCCTTCATTCGCTTCCTGTTGCTGTAATGATCGAGGCCTATAAAAGAAAGCATAAATGTTCACTTAAAAGAAAGCATAAACGGACAGATACGCAGATAACGAAATATATAAATGCTTAAGAAAGTCATTAAAAAGATAAAAATAAATACCCAATAAATGTATCAACTGATATGAACTTACTGGTTAATCCTTTATCCAGACTTGCCTCGAAGTTTTTGATAGCACGTCCTGCCCTAAATCCTTGGCCCAGCCGTTACTTTGTCAGTTATCTGTGAAAACCTTTCAAATACCTCTGTAGGATGGAAAAATTCCAAGAGAAATGAAAAATTCTTCCTGAACGTAATATCTCACTACAATTGATCCCATTTTGCTGTCCGCTTCTTCCTCTAGCGAGGAATTTGGATTTGCGGAAATCGAGGATATCTATTGAAATTGAGAGCCCGTGAACAGGGTTTAGAAGGTAATATCACCGTTTCTGAAGAAGTTAGTTGGAGTCCACGATCTTCACACATTACCAGTCAAGATCTTGCATCGACCCAAATATGACCGACGTTGTTGCCATATTTGCTAAGCACATGTAGCAATGATGAAATAAAGTAAAACTCCGTAATGCACCCATATATATGACTGTATATGGGTGCATTACGGAATATTTAAACATGTCGTCTGTTGTGTGGTTTTGTAAGTGCAATGTGATGGCGCAATGTTGTGCACTATAAAGTATTTGTTGACATTTTATGAGATCGACTGGTCCGATTAAGCACACTTTGAACTGTTGAGTAAAACAGCAAGGGGGATATACATCCATAGACCGTAGATTATCATCACATTTGAAAATTAGCAACTGTTACAATAAAGCGGAAATCGTGCTGGCTCTTTTGCTATGATTCTGCACTTATTTACTGAAGGAAAAGAGATTAAGCACGCTGCACCAGACCAGGGATTTTTCTTGCTCCGAGTCTCTAAGAGTAAATAGCTGATTGGCTTTGAATTGTTGAGTAAAACAGCAACGGGGAGATACATCCACAGACCGTAGATTATCATCATATTTGAAAATTAGCAATTGTTATAATAAATTTCCGTGAGATGAAAGTAGCAGTGTTTCCTGCCGTCCGAATCTATTCTTTTGTGGTTCAAGAGTAAATATATATTATCACTGGACGAATCTGTGTAAATCCATATTTCATCTTCAGAAAGCAGATAAGTATACAGTGCAAATGCGGAAACAAGGGTTCTCTAGGTGTCGTCATCGTCTATTCTAGCGAGTGGTGCACTACGTTCGTGCGCTACGGCTGTTACTCATTAAAACTGTTCACAAAGTTGCATTGATCATTCTGCACATTAGATGGTATCTAACTGTCAAAGTTCTGCTTTATCTCCAAGTGGTAAAAAATGGTAGAGACGAAGTGAAGATGGGGAAAAGTGAAAAAATCAGCACTGCCAATAGTAGTTTGGTTCACTAGCAGCGACTAACGTGGATTCAATGTACGGTTATAATAAACCTCATCTGATGAAGGGTGGGTGGGGTAAGTCAACGACACGTCATCATCTGTTATCTTCATATGTCGGAAACGCATCAAACTTTTGTCTCCTTGTCATAATAAGAAAAGTTTTGTCGTTGTTAAATTCAAAGGAAAATATGGCAATTTAGAGAAATATGGCAATTTTAGCAGAACCGGAACCTATGTTGGAGGTGCGTCATAGATTTTGGTTTGAGCAAGCAAATTGCTCTGAAAACCCACACATTGTGGAAAGTAATATTTTTTTGTCACTTTGCGACTTCATTCAGGTCTTCACAATTTCCTTGATTACTGTGACTATAATGAAACGCATGAATTCGTCGATATCGACAAGGTTAACACAAGATGCATGTCGTTTTCATTCTAAAGTTCTGGCCGATTAATTAAACTTGTTCGTGCTGATCGCGGTGACTGGTATCATTTGGAGTTTGTTGATCGCATGTAATCAATTTATGTGTGCTTCCCAATGCTGAACTGCTATTTGCTCGTCAATAATCACAGTGTGGCTATCCTCTATCGTAAACGATAGCATCATTCGTATTGTTTTTAGTGCAGCAATATACAACAGCCAAAAAAAACGAAACAATAAGTATATATTTTGAGTGTAACACGCTGGACGCATTCCCCACTTGTCATCACCTGAGATGCGAGACACTCTCAAACCTTCAATTGGCATGATAGCATAGGCTAACACATTTCGGACTTGATACCTCTAAAATGACGTGAAGGTGGGGAAGCAAGACGTGGAGATTGTATTCGAATAAATTGATACAGAGAGTCAGGTGAGTACAGATTCGCACTGAACTGTCATAGCGAAATTCTATCTGAAACTTCTGTTTCGACTGTATAGATATTAATCTATGAGGCGGGATTTAAGAACTGCTTTGTTGTAAGAATTGATAACCATGGTTAAAATCCGCTTTATTGCTCAGCGTAAACTGAGAGATCGAAATATTGCTCCATGTGAAGGCTGCCTTGGCGAGCGAGGGTCTTGTCGACTAGACATTTATATTCAATGTTCGTGACGGTGGTGACGTATTTTGACAGTCGTGTTTCGATGACAAATAGTAAAGTTTCTTTTTGCCTATAACACAGTTCGTCTTGTAAGGAACTGCAAACGTTCGCATCAAGAAACGAATGAACCATAGGTGAGCGTGTAGTTATAAATTTCACTCTTCTTAAGTTTTAGGTGTAATTTTGAAGAATGCCTTATTTTGTATGACCAACATATAAGCCGACTCCAAAAGGAGAGCGCATCTTGTACGGTGCAACAGAAGCGCTTTGCTGAGAGCTTTCGAGGGGAAACCAAATTGCCAGAAGTATAAGATTGTTTTCGAGAGTCATTTCATACGCTTACTGAAAAGAAGAGCTTCATATTACATGGAATGCGGCTGGATTTACTTGTTTCTTGTATTACTTTTTTCATTTTTTCCTCAGTGGATACAAATATCTGTTTTACCAACTGAGCAACTTTACTCTCTCATTAGCATTTTATTGGTAATCTAGGTCTGTTGATGTGTAGATCACTTTACCGCGCTCTTTTTTATTGCCAAGTAATTCATCATCCTCACGTCTTCCAAAAATCGATGTTTTGTTACCTGCGCCTTCTCACATCACTTCATCGCAAACATTAGTTAACATTTTCCGAATAAATAAAGCTAGGTCCTTTTTTTTATTTCGAATTGCTGATGATGAGCCGCCGAATCCAGTATAAGTATTGGGCGCAGGGCTTTCCATCTTGGAAAATTTTGGTCACGAAAGGGTCATTTAGTCGATGTAGCCTAGAGAGGGAAATTCCTTAATCCTTGTGGAATCATCGGTTGATATCTAAACAGGTTTTCAGACACCGACGACATTCCCACAACTTCGGCAACTTGTTAAAAGGAATAACGCAAATTTACGCGAAATTATAAACGTTTTCGATGAAAGGTTTGCTACAATTTTCGCATTTTCATTTCATCAGAATGCTTTATAAATAATAAGTTTTTGAAATGTTTTCTCTATTTCCAAATCAGTCACTTCGTACATCAATCAGATAGAAAAGTTCTTAAAAACAGTTGTGGAAATAGAGAGTATGGATGTTGAGCACTGAAATTTGCTCTTGTAAATGTTTGATTAGCTACACATTTTCATAAAATTGCAAGTCAAACTGTCTTCGCAACATTTGACTTTGATTTGGCTTTTTGTATCCTGACGATAGTGAGAACTTTTCTCAACAACTGGAATTGTTCGAAATATCCGCAGCTCAAAAAATTAACTTTTTAATTGAACCGTTTAAAAAATGATCAGTGTTGCATCGAACCGGAAAAAAGATCATTTGTTGTCACATTCCAACTCGTCTGCCAGACAAGAAAGCAAAGCTTTTGGTGTCTATTATGATTGCAGCTACACCTGCAACTCTTCCAATACGTTTTCGGCTTTATCAGCCCTGTTTATGAGATCGCGGTGCTCGTTTTCTTCAATTCTTGCGCCTCGTTTTTTTTTTCCTCGTTATTTGTGAGAAGTTTATTTCGTCCACTGAGATCCATCATCATTCACTTACTGTAGTTTTTAACCGGACACCTCATGCTTCTTACTGCTTTACAAAGCAGGCAATGCTTCAAGAGAGAGTATTTCATTTTTTTTCTGATGCTCCTGATTTTAGTGTTATTTCCTTCAAATTTCTTGGATTGTTATGAGTATTCGAAATTTAGGCTACAACTTTCCCCAATCTCCTCTGCTTTGCAAACGGCATGAGAAATTTTTTCCATCGCCGAAAATGTGTGGTCGATGGAATTCTGAATGCATAAGAGCAAATTTTCTATCTTAATATTTCGACATAAAAGCAGTCAACAATCATAGAAGACTGAAATTAAATGGAGCTATTCCGCCTATTTTCCGGTCATAATTTCAATTTTTTAAGTTCTCTCTCTTGTTGAATTTACACTAAACCATATTTTTTAAAGGGCCTCATTGGACTTTGCTTATTCGAAAACGATGCATAAGCTTTCGGTGCGGCTGCACAAGATCTCTCAGAACTCGACTGGGTGAGCTGTTTTTTTCCACGGGCAGTCGCGAGTAGTACCAGCTATGAGGTTGCCAGAAAGAGCGCTTAATTTCATGTGGGAATTTTTAGTTGAAATGAGTTTTATGACATTCCAGCATAGGGTTAATTCGTGGGGAGGAACCATATTCAAGGGATGCTGGGATTAGAACATATAGCAAACATGTAAATATACGCTATATGCGTATACTTATCTCTATATTTATTTATGACGTATGTGTGCTACGCACTGTTTTATATTAACAAATAGTGTTTAGATTTCTTTTAATTTACTGTCTTCATAAATATGTATCACGTCGTTTAACATTTTCATTGTGCTCTTATGTTATTTGTTTGATGTAATATGCACAGTGATGTAGCATGCAATATATGCTTATCACGATTGATGTTTTATAGCATATAACGTACAGTGAACGTTACGTTATTTATGCGCAGACATCACTGTATTACATTGTTGTTTGTTTCAGTATTCTGATCTCATTTATCTATGCTTACACAGTTGAATTCACCCTAGCAGCCGCCGACCAAAGTCACTCAGGAGGCCACTGATGGCTCTTTGGATCAGTGACTACTGTACAAAATTTTTAGCGTAAGCAATGCACAACGTCCAGACAACTTAAGACGGGATGGCATTCCGTCAAAACGTCTTCACTTGTCTTCGCTCCGAGAGACCGTGCTGTTAGGTGTACGCCAAACCAAGCGTGTACTTTCACCCGCATTCATCCAGATAGGAAGTTAATAAATTAAACTCGTTCCAGAATTAATCAGGAACCTCTGAGAATGAGGTGAGTGACACTAATTTTTTCAGCGTACGAAGATTTTCGTTTTTCTAGTTATTCATTCCTATCTTTTAAAAGAATTATTTGAGTTTGAAATTGAAAGTTGACTTCAAAAAATTTGAAGAAGAATGGAAAAATTAAATAGATGATTTCTTTCGAAAGAGTTATTGTATAACTAAGTTTTTTCAACTTAGCTCATTTGTGTGAGATTGAAGTTCGGAAATTCGGAGACCTCCGATATGGAAACTGGACAACATTATGCTTCTTGAACAGCACTCATAGGACGAGTCAAAGTTAAACACTTTTTGGCGTGCAGCAAATCCTGTTCATTATTGCGGGGAACGTTTCCACGGCAGGGATCGCTCGATCCTGATATTTTGAAGCAAAGTTTGAATGGCAGCTTTGTCGTATAGACAGGGTGCTGTGGAATGCCTGTAATCAGACGCGCAGGCACACACAGACACACACCTAGACACACAGAGGCACACACAGACGCACACACAGACACACGCACAGGCAAACAGACAGACACACCCAGACACACAAACACACAGACACACACATAGACACACAGAGGCACACATAGACGCACACACAGACACACGCACAGACAAACAGACAGACAGACAGATACACCCAGACACACAGACGCACACATAAACACACAGAGGCACACACCGACACATACATGCACAGAAAGACACACAGATACACGCACATACACACAGACACACACACAGGCACACACAGACGGTAACACACAGATACACACAGTGTGTATGCGTGTACGTGTACGTACGTGTGCGTGTACGCAAGTGTACGTTTGCGTGTACGCACGTGTATGTTTGCATGTACGTACGTGTAGGTTTTCGTGTACGTACGTGTACGTTTACGTGTACGTACGTGAACGTTTTTGTTCTCTATTGATTTCATGTCGAGCGACTGATGAAGATTTCAAAAGTGGTGCAATCCTCACTCAATCGTACCTAATTTGTATTATTTATTTTCGAAAATAGATGCGTATTTGAAAGGAGCTTCTGTAGACGTTAGGGTCATTGAAGTTACAGGCTTAATGCTTGGCAAAAAAATGCATAGATACTGCGAAAATCATCAGCGAGAGAGTTTCATGTTCCGGGAAGTTTCCTTTCCCTCATCTTTTTGCTCTTAATATATTCCTGCGATATATCCTGTTTCAAATTTGAGATTTAAAGGAGACTTAACGAAGTTAAGGCTATTTTTTAACGAAATGGAACTTCTTAGCACTCGGATATCTCCATAGAGACAGGGGCGCAATATGAAGGGGTCAAATTTCTCATCGTAGTGATAAACTTTTATTCGTCGATGATGGCCTTAAACGTCTATGTATTGCTCAAATTCAGCAAAACTGCAACACCTCTCCTCTTTTGGGTCTGAGTTTTGTCGTCGTCTTAGCTTAGAGGCGTTTTTCTTTCTTATTTTTGAATAATATGAAATATTTTATATCCATAGTGATCAAGTGAGTTATATGATCGTATGGGTTGTGGTGATCTTCGATTGTCTAACAAGTTGGATGCGCTCATACTTGTTTGATCTTGATTTGGTGTCACTCCAATGTGGTCTATGATCTACGGAGTGCTTTCGAAGTCATAGCCCGAAGATATAAATAGTCTGCGGTCTTGATTGCCAATCAGTGTGTTCGTTTGTCATTTATGATAGGTGGTGCGGTTCATTGTACGTCTTTGGCAGTTTCTGTTTATTTTTGTTTGGAAAAACTATCGACGCTAATATTTGCGATGCCCTCTACCAGCAGAATCCTCTTATCGCGACATCTTTCACCTCTAAAAGATTATAGTGGTGATTGTTTTCAAACGGTTAGGTACTATCAGTTATTGTATTTTAAAAGATTTGTGATTTGCGTACGTTCGGAAGATGTCACTATTTAAATCGAATATATAGCCGACATTTAAATCCGGTACGTTTAATTTCGATGCAGAAATTCCAGCACGCAGTGCAACAAAGATAGAAGGTGGATCCAGAAAATTCAGGAGGCGCACTCAATGTTTTCTGAAGTAATGCGCTTGGGAAAGTGGATAGACTCTATTATCATCCGTGTATAAACGTCCTAAAGAAAATATCAAAGCGATAAAACTGGATCTCTCCCCCCCCTCCCCCACCCACCACCACACCAAAAAAAGGGTTTTTCGTCGATCTCGGAATCTATTCACCCGTGTCTCTTCCAGGGCACATCACAACTTACAGTGATATATCTGTGGTACTTTGCTATCGTCAACGCGTAGAAATCATTTATTTATTACGAAGCAATTGCATCCCTTCGATTGCCGAAGTGCTTATTCAGTCTAAAACCCCCAACATAGTCCACAGAAAATGAGATGGCTAAGTCTCCGTGATGGTTTCCATAGGTCTTGTTGGCCGTTTTCGTCGAAATTAAAAAAATAGAACAAAAAAAGCGAAATTGTAATAGAAATGATATAGCAGTAAAGTAGTTTTATTAAGAGAGTAATTCATTTCCAATTAATGGAATAATTTCAGTTTATTTTTGAGCGTTTTAACTAATTAAATGAACACTTAGTGATACTTATTTGTATTTTATTTGAGGACAATGAACGCAGAACGAGCGGATTCAGTCCGAAGTTGGGTAAGTTGATTTCAATAAGCATTTTTTGGTCGGTAACGTTTCACTCTTATCATTTCGTTATTCGCGTCAGATAACGAATGGAATATCTCACATAATTTCCTACGATTATTTCGATATTGAAAGGTTTTCGTAGAATTAAATTTACGCGAAACGATTGCATTACACATATCCGTGGAGCTTTTGGAATTATTTTCCCGGAGGGGAAGGAAAAACGGAATTCCCGTCGTCAACGTCGACATTCGCCCATCTCTTCTCTATCTCGCGCTCAGTCTTCGTTTGGGAACTTTTCGGATTTCTGAGAAACCTCATATATAAAGCTTTAGTGAATGTTTGGAGAAGTCTGATAATGTGAAGCCATGAGAAGCGCTTGAAAGACTATTTGTGTATGTGTAAAAGGTTTATGGATTTGATAAAATATGCGTTATGTCTTTTATTATTATCGGGCAACGGAAAGAATTTGCGTTTGTAAAATCATCTCAGCAATAGAAGGGAAATATGAATAGAGCGCAAAAAGTAACATAAGCTGGGGATACATATCTGTAAGCACGCTACGTAAACGTATCAATAAGAGAAACAATTACAATGGAAGGAAAAGATTTGAGAGTTTCAACATCTCAAAAATAATTGTGAAAAAATAGCAAGCATTCAATTTTTTGAAAGGGCATACCATCATTTATCTCATAAATGTTTACAAGTTTGCAGCAATCAGAACGTAAATGTGGTTCACATTTTGCAACATCGCAGAGAAGAAAGCTATCGACGGCTGCTCAAAGCCCATTAGCCGAGGTATTATCATCACCACGTATAAAAGAAGCTCGATTACTTCGCGAAAAGGATTCAGAAATTCGCGTTAGTGATGTTTTCAATTTAATGGAAATGGGATCTAACTCGTAGTTATTAAAAATGAGTTGATTGAGTTGAATTATCGATCATCAAGCTGTCGATCGCATAGAAATCGATGGATGCTTAACGCAGATATTTAGAAGAATTTCTTTGCATTGCAAAAATAATGCCACTATAAAATTTTGCATATGCGAAGCACATTATAGTGAAGTTATGTGTATTTTGAATGAGTTTGCCCTCTTCGCTGATATCAGTTAGGAAATGGTCGAAGTGAAGACTGCGAACTTTGTTTATGATCTAACCGATGCGATGATTTCTTTGTTAATTTCTGGAAACGATCTATCTATCTCTCAGCGTTCGAACTTATTATTAGAATTTGTTGATTTCGCAGTCGATCGGATGTCGTTTCACTTTAAGTCGTCCAGTCTGTAAATTGGAAATAAATAGATATTTTAATTTGAAATATGTTTGGACGGTAGATTTAGTTCAAGTTTTGATCCTTTTTGCGTATATTTTACTGTATCTTTAATTTAGGATATTCGTTGATCGTATTGCGTCAGTTGATATGATAAGTTTTACCTCCCAGTTTTTTTCCTTTGGTTGTATATCCTTTTTTTTTCTTGGCTGAAAATTTGAATTGCAGAGATTACGAGAGCGGTGTGACGCACTGGAAAACGAAAAAGATTTAATGGAAACGCGAATGGGTCATATGGTACAAGATTTGGAGAAATGTTCAAGGAGGTTTGTATATCAATAGTTCTCACTAACCATGGATAGATATGGGATGACGTCCGGTGTATCGGATCCCGGTGGAAAATTTTATCTTGCATCCACTAATCGTTAATGTGCTGTTTGTCGGTAATATATATCAATCATCAAGAAGCATTTATTATTGATTACGAAATTTGATTTAGTATTTCATTGGTCTGCACTAATCTTTGAAGTGGCACTTCGGCTTTTCGAATTTTTAGTTTCTCTCTTCCGTTTATGAAACAAATTGCATTTAAAGTTTGAATTGACCATAGGCTAATTTATTCATGCAATTTGTGTGATAATGTATGCAAGTGCAAGCTGTATGCAAACTGTGCAAGTTATAAGTATTTTTTGCTCATTAGCTCTTTATCATTAAGTATAAGACTTCTGATTACTTTCTAATACGTTTTTTCCATGCTGCCATACATTGCTAAGTCAAAAAGTGGAATCCGTTCCCACTACAAAATTTTCGATAGGCACTTGAAAGAAGTATAGGAGAAGCGTTGTGTATCTGAATTAATAATAAACAG
This sequence comes from Parascaris univalens, assembly GCA_037576465.1. Classification (NCBI taxonomy): domain Eukaryota; kingdom Metazoa; phylum Nematoda; class Chromadorea; order Rhabditida; family Ascarididae; genus Parascaris; species Parascaris univalens. Next base: position 54,032,239 of record CM075173.1, on the reverse strand, counting down.
AAAGGCGTTAGGTGTTATTGATGGTGCTGAGAGTGAAAGAATTTTTAGTGAAATTGTCACGACGATTGGTTCAGCGCTGAAGTCTAAGCAACGCTCTCGTTGATAGTTCTCTCTGTCCCCTGTCCACATCTTGAAATACCTCGATCGCCGGTCTCATGTTTTCTCTTCAAAAGAGATTTTTTTTATAGAGCAGAGGAGAAGGTTGCGTTGGCGAAACGTTACGAAAGCGAATGTTGCGCATTAAAGGCTGAGGTTGATGACTGGAAAGAGAAAGCAGTACAGAGCCATACAGCTATTGGTAATTTACAACGAGAAATAAACGATCTTCATCAGTTAAAAGTCATCAATCAAGTAAGTCTTTAATCTGCTATAAATGATCACTTATAGTTGGACGTCGTGCCAAGCGTACAGTTAAAAAACTTGAAGCACTATTGTGTAAAATTGTGGAGTTATTATGTGATCTAGGTTGTTCAGTTGTTATTAAACTTTTTCACAAAGTACCAGACAAAATCACTGTTTTTGGCACTTCATGAAGAATATCACTTAAGCATTTGTGGCCTCTATAGGTTTTGCAGCTTAATGAGCAGTCTGGACGAGGTGGCTACTTTGAATAATTTGCTGTGAGATGGATCTATTTTTCAAGTTTTCAGTTAGGGCATTTGTCGTATAAATCTCACCCAATATTTTAGCCTATCATGATCAAAATGAGGAGGCCTATGTTAGTGTGCACTCACTATAGTTCCATTAACCGTTACAAATATTTTGCGAACAATAGAAAAAATACTTTCATATATGAAATATTTTTGAATAGAAGATCATGGTTTGCTGTTTTTCGAAATGAAACGTTCAGGTGAAGCATATCTCATCTTTGAAGATCTTCTGCTAAAGATGGATGTGCTTTATTTTCTTCCTCGCTGGGAGGTTTTGTTTTTCTCATTCAGCAAGCGCTCAAATGAGGTGAATTAGCTCCACTCGTCAAGCTTGAAATCTTTGTGTATTGATTCCTGATCAAGGAGATCACTGGGATTAATTTTGCAGTCAGTGTATCTCATAAATTTCCTTGATAGAAGTTTATAATATTGCAGTTGAAGTATGTTCTATATCAAATTTAAGTAAGGCGAATTCTCACAGCAGAGGGTATTTCTTTTCGTATAGCAAAAGCAGCAGGCAAAAGGCAGTGTATTTCGTTTTTGCATTTTCATTGTTTCGATGATTTCATTTTATTTGACGGTTTTCATTCTTTTTTTGCATTCTATAAAACTGAAGGTATAGAAGAAGGGCAGTGTCATTCGATCGTTGTTGTAGATTGCGTTTGATCATTTTTGTCTCAATGAAGAGGTAATTGGCTTTCGCTGTTGTTTTAACCGATGTTGAATTATATGTGCATAATTAAGTGATATAAAAATTAATTTCTTCCGCTTTCAATAATTCGGCCATTTTACTTAAAATTTACTTGAATCGACAAAGGATACATTACGAATAAATGTCTCTTCATATCATTACCACCTCCCTTCAGCTGAAGTTGTGAGGTAGCGTGAAGATGAGGAATTAGATCAGTCTCCTATCCATCGGATACTGAAGTCGATTCATTGTCGTTCCGTGTGACTCGCTCAACCGCCGGTGTTCCGTTGAGACCGCTGTTCCGAATAACTCAATAGGACAAAACCGGAGAGTTTGCTCGGAATCGTTAGGCTTTATATTTTTTTTTGAGAGTGGACACAAAATGGTTTTTATTTTTTGTTGGCCAGGTTGGCTTGAATTCAGCTTATGTGGCCATTATTTGGCAAGTTGTTTCAGGAGGAAATCCGACGTCTGGAGTTCGAGTGCAGCGAAAGGATAAGGAAAATACATGTTGCTGATGAGCATAACATTTCTCTCACAAAAACCGTATCCGAACTTCGCGATCAAAATGACAGCTATTTGCAGGTTGGTAATTGTATTGCTTATTTGAAGTTACTGCGCAGATTTAGTTGCACCTTGAATTGAGCTAGTTAACATCGTTATTATAGTTAATAACGAATCGAGTTTAATGTAATAGGGAAAAGTGCTTACTGGGTGACGATGTTTAGGACCTTAAACAATGTCCATGAATCCTCGTCGACAACGTTAAAAAATGTCCCTTTTGTGTCGAGTAATTTGTCGCTTGACCGAGAGGAGTGCTTTTTTTAAACTGGACGAAGAAAATCTATGCAGTATTATCATAAATACTTCTTAAATGGACGATGAAACGTTCTGGAGAGAGGGGAAAAGGGGGGGGGGGGGGGGGGGGAGGAAACGGGGTGGCGTTCTCTTGCATCTTGACATGCTATGAGGATGGATGAGCAGAATTGAGGACTCTGAGAGTTTTCTCGGTAAGTAAGCACTCATATATAAGGAAAGCGTTATCAAAAAGAGGAAGTGTTGCTTTCCTCCATACTTTGAGTTGAAGAAACTAAGAGAAAGATGGTAGCTCTGACGGTGACTGCAAAAAAAAAGTATTGATGGTCACATTTGTGGCGTTGAGTTCCTTGGGCGTTCAAAATATCGCATAGCAAATTGTTGTGTATTATCATTTGGAGAGAGTTTTCTTCAATGCATCATGTGAGCTGGAGGAGCAAGTTGGAAGTGAAACTCGCCTTATTTGTCAATATCGGAGTGTTTGTGGGAAAGAAGTCTGGAATAGTGGATAGGAGTAGAGTTGCTTTGCAGCAGCTTCGTTCGATGTCAGACAACGTCGAAGATTCAAGAAGAACGATAATAGCTATAGGGAAGGAAAAAGAAGAAATGGAAATGCTCATCACTTCACTAAGGGAACGAATTCGCCAAGAGGTAATTGAACGGTATTTGCCAAGCACAGCAGCCGTTCTTACTGTGGAAAAATTCGTTGAAAAATATGAAAAAAAAAGTTATCTGCATAATTTTTTTCGAATACTGAGAACATAAAGCAATTTCTTCTTTAAATCTTTATAGGTTTTCCTCAGTGTTAAATATTTTTGCCTCAGAAACGAAGAGATATAAGCCAAAAGGTATTTGAATAAAATGAAATGGAGAAGATATAAGTTGTTCTACGATTTTATGGTCAGTCAGTGAAATAAATATATATTACCTTAGAAATATTAAATTATAATTTGTTGTAAGCAGCGTGATCATGAGCTACAATTACCAATTCAAATTGAACGGTCGAACGATTTAGCGGCTCAGCTTAATATCCATCAACGCGAACTGGAGGAGGAACAACCGGAAGAAGAGGTTCAGTGTAGTTCTTAAGCACACACATTAATTGGCATATTATGAGCAGATTTTGAAAAAGGAATAGGAGAGGGAGAGTGGAACAACCCTCGAGACGAGACTTCTATTTCTGTCACGGATAAATCTTTCAATAGGGGTAGTTAGAGAAAGAGAAGATATGAAAATTCGTTATTTTAATTGTTAAGTTTTATGCAGGTTTTTCTCTCCATATTACTTACTAATTTGTTTATTTCGTTGAATGAATGAATAGTTTGGTTATTCATGAGAGCACTTCATAGAGTTATGCATACCATAGTTTTGAATTGTTGTTGATAGATGTCGAGTTCGTAATGAATTAAACGCTTAATAATATTGGGTCAGAGGGGTATATACTAATGTTTTTTGCATTTATTGCACTGATCGATTTTTTTTTTGTGATGATCGGAGAAATTTTCCAGGTTTGTATGGGCATTTTGACTTAAGATAGCTTGAATATGGGTAAATTGATAGGAATCGATTATATGGGACATCCTCAGTTATGTTTTTTTTTTTCGAAAATTATACACCTCCTAGTGATAAAATAATTGAGCTTGTTGCTTTTGATGGTGAGAACAGGCCAAGGTTAAAAATCGGTTTTGGCAAATAAATTCGCAATCGCTTAGAGGTTGTTTGTTGTTTCTCATCCGTTCTGCTCTCCTTTAGCTGTACCAACTGGTAATGCATCATCGTTGTTGTGTAGTGGAAGAAAGATTATCCCTCAGGTTGAATTGTACTGAAATTAAGGATAATATATAATGTTTTTGCAAATCGCGATTGTTGTGTCGTGGGATAGAAACGGTTTTAAGGGTCGAAATAGTTGCGTTACGGGTGAGGAAGGAATTTGGGTCTGGGACTTTAATGCGTAAAGCAACGCTTAACATGATGAATTGAAGTCGTCGAACGATGAAAAGCTTTACAAATATTAGCAACCAATTGTTTATTTTAGCAGTTGAACGAAATAGATATTTAAGTTACGCGAACAAATACGTCAAATGTGTGCGCATTCATCCGATTTGGAGAAACAGCTCGCAGGATTACGTTCTGAGCTTGGCATCGCACGTGAGCAAAACACTCGTATGTGCCTTGAGAAAGACAAAATGATGGAATCTCTTGGTGCATTGCAGAATTCCTTCAATCAGGTAAGGTTGTTCTTACTCGTATATTATTTGTTGCAGTCGGATTTTTTGACTGTCTTTTTTGCTCTTTAAAATATATGATCTGTAAGCTTTAAATGTTATTGCAATCCTTGTCGGTTTCGATGGAGATTTTGTAGTCGCTAAATTTTGTCTCCATAGAATATTTCTACTGTGAATAGAGAGTGCAATGAGATAAATGAAGATTTGGAAATTTTCGCGTGTTTGAAGAATGTTTGAATTATCTCCAGTATTATAATTTTTGAATGAGATGTAAATGTGAAGAGTAGAAAGCTTAGTTGGTAAAGTAAGGTAATCTTCGATGCTATAGCGAATTGATTTCGCTCAGCAAAAAGAGATGATGCGGAGCATCGATAGAAATATCGTATTTATTTTCTTCGTCTGTTTTCATGGTTATAACTGTTGTAGAGAGCTTTACTGACAGATGGCTGTTTTTAGTAGGTGTTTAGGTGACGTTTAGAATAAAGTGGAAGCACAAATTCGCACGAATACTGCCACTGTGTATCGAACGAACGGACAATGTCGTGACCTTCCGGACCGGATGTACAGTTCGATTTTACCTGCTTTCTATTAAGACGTTCCAAGCGATTTGTTGTTTACTTTGGTAAGATATGCGTCGTGAAGAAAAAGTTTAAGATAGCAGACAAGGAGCTGGAATGTCGATTAGCGATGAGCCAGTCTGCTCTGGATGGCCTAGAGTTGGAGAGAGCACGTCTTCAAGATCGTGTCGAAAGCCAAGCGAAAGAATTGAAACGCATTCACGACATAAATATTCAGAACGTAAGTTGCTCTGTTTGTGTAAAGATCACAGCTATAAAGATTCTTCTGTGTATCTTTCCGGAATCTATTTCCGGATGGAATTGGAATAAAATATTTTTTGAAATATTCTAGCTGTTGATAGGACTTAACATTTTGAATCGTCTAGTTCTAAATCGGGGAGAGTTATGTGACGGTCAGCAGATGTTGTAAGGTAAACGTTGTTTGGCAAAGAACGTTTCACCTTCATTGTAAGCAATGTTGGGTTTTGGGGTTCTAGGTTGGGATTTTTATATTCGCTCGGTTATTGGATGATGATTATTGTTGCGTTGTATTTTATCGATTAATGAATTGCCCATTAGTTATCAATGATAAAATAAACATTAAACTGCATAACGAAAATGCTTCTTAAAATGAGAATATCATGCAAGCTGTTTGGTCATCTGATTGGAAACAAATTGTCTTCCCTTTGAGTCACCTCGCAAATGAGTAAATATGATAAATAACCGTTGTGGAGTTGAATTGATGTTGGTAGCTAATGAGTATTGAATAAAGGAAGAATTTGGATCTTCTTTGTCGATTGTACTTTTTTTGCTGATGATTAATGGAACGGTGAAGTACTTCAGATGAAAGAAGCGGCAATCGAAAAAAGAAACTATGAACAACAGTTGGATATTCTTAACGATTCATTGCTAAAGGCCAATCGAGATGCAGAATTGGCTAAACATAATGCACTGAAAGAGGTTATTGATTGGTCTTTTGATTTGTTTTCCCGTGAATTTTAGTTGTTGCGTTTTGGATTAGAGTATTTAGCATATTTAATCATATATTTTTGAGTCCTGGTGATCCCATCGTTGCTTGAAATTATTTTTGTGTGGAAAACATTTTCTCCTTTCTTAGTCATCTTCCTTTTTCAGAAACAAAGGCCCCCTTTCTGAAAAGTTTGTTTAGAGTGGAAATGAAGGCATTATTGAAAAATGGCAATTAATATTGTGTGGGAAATAGCAATTTTGTCTATAGAATAATAAAATAGATGTACTGCGTTATGATGAGCGCACTGAGGTATTTTTATTTTTCATTTTTCGTTATATTTCGCCTTTCATTAAAGTTTTATTCATGCCTCCTCTCCAATTCTTGCTGTTCCTCACCCTCTTCTCACCTGTCTTTCTTTCCCTTTCAACCCCCTTCTCCAACATCTTTCGCTACGTAATGTCTGAAATTGCTGAGAAAATTTCTTTTAGAAGAGTGGTATTGAAGCTCGTTTATCATCGCTAATGAAGGACAAAGAGGCTCTACAAAACGAAATTGCCTCTGTGAAAGAAAAACTAGCAAAGCGAGAAAGTGAACTTTCATCTCAAGTTGGTACTTCGTTCATATCGGCAGCTATTGACTTCCATTTTATGTATATTTCGCAACTTTTTTAGAGGTTGTTATTGATGTTCATTTCATTTCGTTAAGTGTTTCGAATTTCGTATAACAGCAAAGCGATTTGAATTTCGTTTGTTTACATTACTGATTTGATTGATGATGTTCCGGAAAGTTGGCATCCGCTTACCCGAAACGGAATTCGTTAGTCACAATGTACGTCGATGGTCAGTTCGCATGTTAATTGAACGTTTGAAATTTCCTCAGTTTGTCTCTAATATGGCTCATTTATCGACAAAATAACTAGCATAATTGAATGAGCATAATCGTCGACACGAAAAGTCGAAATTAGCAAATGGAATATTTTTTAAAAATTTTCTCCAATTTCGTAGGTAAATGATATTGATTACCGAAACCGAAAGTTGTGATGATAATAGGGGGTTGAAAAAAGGGAATTCGGCGTTTGGGTTATTTTCCACCAACGATACTTTAAATTTAACGGAGTGTTCTTCGAATGTCTTCTTTGCTTATCTGAGGTAATTTCTATGGATTTTCGTCGTTGGATAGTACAACTTGAAATAAGCATCTTAGCCGTAAAAAACTTTATGTAACTTTGTATTTATATTATTTGTACGTTTTATAAATTACTATGCGAATAAATAATAATTCGGCTTATAAGTTCGTCGAAGTTATTACTTTATGAATTCTCTTCTAAAAGAAATTTGGCGTAAAGCAAATCGAGAAAAATTTCGCTGCGATGTTTCAAAATTCATCTGAATTTTTTCATAGTTTTATGGAATTTGTTTGGGCGAAAATTCATCCTTAACGCCTTACCAGAGATCTTATCAGGAACGAGAAACTAGTTGCGAAGGAATTGATATCGCCATGTTAAGAAAAAAAATCGAATATTTGTTTGCATAAATTCAATGCGATATAAATGACTGAGTTTCAGCTGATGGAAAAAAGTCTCGCTCTTAATGAGCTAGGAGCGGAAACAAGAGATGCCTTGGCTGAAGCTGTAAGACAGACGGCTGCAGTTGAGAAAGAAAAGGCACACCTGGAGAAAATGCTCGCGGAACATGTCATAACGATCAGCAATCTACACTTTGAAATCAGTCAAAATCGTGAAAAGGTTTTTTGAAAATTTTCTCTTTTATTCGCAGAAGCAATATGAATCGACAGCGATGTTTAGCTGAAGCTCACAGGTTCGGGTCATCTCTGTGGTTGGTATTGGTGGAACAGCTTTATGGATGCTGCTTCTTGCGAGTTAATTATTTGCCATGGATTTGGGTACTGGGAAATGCAAAAGCATTTGCTTGCGAGATTTTGGATAGATCATTTTATTGGTACTCCATGGAGAAATTGTAGGATTTTTTGATATTATACTGAGCACTCGATTGTTCTCTTGTCTAACGAACTAAATACGCTCAAGGTTTGATCATTTATTATGCATTTGTTCGAGTTAGGGAATTTTAGTAGTGTAATCAACCCGCCTTACGTTGCAGATGTCTGCTTTGGTGGTAGCGAAAGCTGAACTCGAATCGGCTGTACGCCAGCTAGCGGGCCAGCTTGAAACGGCATCTGCAGAGTGGCGCGACGCCAAGAACTCAGCTGCAGAAGTTCGTGATCGTCTGCGTATGGCCCAGAATGAGGTGTGCTTCATTGCTTATTTCAGTGGAACTCTTTCTCATTTTTTATACAAAAAAATGCGTCAGGAACGTCGTTATATGCGTCGTTGATGCATTGCATATATATTGAAGGTAGAATGTGACTGAGAGGGGGGAGGGGTATCAAAGGCGATGAAATTTCGTTCATAAACATAGTATCTGTGCAAATGTATCTGTAATATATTTGCTGCCATCGGAATCAAGCGAAGAGCATTGAGTTGTAGTAAAGACTTTAGAAGATCACAAAATTGCAGACCGCTAGGCTTATTTTCGGAATTTAAAAGGAGATTTTGTGACGGCTTTGTCTTGGAGTTCGGTCAAGCAAATTTTGGTTAATGTGTTTCGCAGGCGGTTTCTTCGAATTTTTTAAGTTTACATGAACAGTTTGTAAGACGAATTGAATTATTTCGAAGCATCTTTCACACTGTCAAATGATAGTGTGAAAGATGCCTCGAAAGATGATGATGTCGTCCATTTGTTTATTGTTGCTTTTTTAGTTGTTTTTAATGAATATCCATTGTATTCATTAATTTGACTTTAGGCTCGCGAGAATCGTGAACAGCTTTGTGTTATTTCGAAGCGGTATGAAGATATAAAAGTCGAAATGACACACATTACAACCGAATGCGACGAGAAGCGAAAAGAAATGGAGGAAAAAGTGATGGTCCTAAAAGCAAACGCCGAAAAGAGGGAACAATCGCTTAAGGTAATACATCGATCCATTTTTGTTGCTCGATATCTAAAGGTATTGCAAAAAGATCAGAAGTGCTCGACAAGTTATCGTCATTCGCTTCAACAAATACGATCGATTCTTCGGTGATATCTCAGAGCTGTTATAGGCTGTAGTCGTCATCATATTAATTTGTACTGTGCTTCTATCATTTAATAGATGGAAACTTATATTTGCATATGTAGTTGCTTATTATTTTGCAGTAGATATGAAGTCGTTGACTATGATTTGATGGTTGTTTCAGTTTTTGTTGCAACCTGTTAAGGGTAATTACTTAATTAAAAATTATCACAATTTGAAAAGCTTTTGAGCGTTGTTTTGATGAAAGTGCTTACTGATTCAGATGTATTGTTTGATTGAATGAACTTTTTTTGTTGAGGAAAATTTTATTTATTTATTTTCTTGCTAATGAACTCCTGTCGAAGTTTTCGTTCTTGTTATTCGTATCATTTATAGCTCCAAATTTCGGTTGATGCAGAATTGCATCACAAAAGTCCTCAAAATTCAAGAGATTTTCAAAAGTCGGATCGACTGGAGCCAAATCTCTGGAGGCCATCATTGATTACAGTAGAAAATATTGATTTTAAGGGTCTGCCTTTTGAGATTTTAGAATCCTGTCGACCAATAACGGTTCCTGCTTGCGTTTTCTAATTACAACGTTTTTATTTCTAGTAATATCATGTTCGAGAACAGTTCTAAGTGAGCTGTTCCGGAATTTTACATATATATATTCATTTGCTTATTTATTTATTTATTTATTCATATTTATATTGTTGAGGTGCAACTATTAGCCAGCGAGAAGGAGGCCACTGAAGAACTTCGCAAGGAGAACGCAATATTGAAGGCACAAGTGGGAGCCACTGAATTGCGCGTGAGTTATTGTTGTGAGCTTGCGTTTGTAATTACTTGTGTTATATTGGCGTAGCAGTAGACTGTGTTGTCTTACAAGTCCAGCATTATATATTCAAACGTACACATATGCGTATGTATATGGGGGCATGTGAATTTGTAAATGTGTTTTTATTCATTTATTTGTTTATTTAAATATTTGTTTATTATTCATTTATTTATTTGTTTATTTATTTATTAAAGTTTCTAGTTACATATGGTACGTTTTTATATATACGTGTTGATTAAGCAAATGAGAGCTTTAATTTTACAAAATATTAGCGGCAAAGAAATTATGTGTAGAATACAGTTGAAGTACATAACTATTGATGACGCAAAGGTTTTTTCATGCAAACGATTTTGCTTTCTGTTAAATATATTTTAGTTGAAATGGCAACAGTGAAGCGATTTTTAGACCACGATGTAGATAAATCAAGGAAGCGATTATTCGACGCCGAAGGATTATTGTGTAAAACTAATTTGGGGAGGGGAAGGGAGTTTTTTCTGTGAATTTTCATGGCTTATTTTTTTAATTTTGGATTGCTTTATAGAACACACAGTTGGAGACTTCCTTGTCGAGTGCTCTTGATGATGTCAGACGGCTCAACGTTGAAAAAGTTGTCTATACGGAAGAATCGGCTATTCGTCTAAGTTCATTAAGTGAACAGGTATGATCGTCTTAGTTTTTGAGGAGTAACATTTTACGGTTTCGAGGTGAAAAAAAAAGAAACTACGCTAGTGTGTCGGCATTTTTAAAGTTTATTTGATCTCTCTAAATGTATTTATGTTAACTTTTTCTTATTCCGATAGCGTTTGTATCGCAGCTGTGTTTACTTTGACACTGCGCATATTTTAGAACAATTGAAGTCGATTAGCGTTTAGTGTATTTTATATCAGTAGCGTGATACCATCTTTTTATTCTCATCAGTAGTGTGATACCATGTTTCCATTCTTATCAGTAGTGTGGTATCGTTTTTTAAAAAATGGTAATTCCTCACGCTGATAAGTTGCATCGTAACATAGTGGATGTGGAGGGCAAAATGAAGTAAAACTTATGTAATCATCTCAAGAAAGCGGTTTATGCAGATGCCTGTACTGAAATTAGAGAAGGCATTATTTAAGGAAGCCGCTGAACTACAGTCGTTTATGTAGAAGATAAAATTTGCTAACACCTTCATAGTTTCTCATAGAAATGTTTGTTGAAGAACGTATTTTTATCGATTCTTTTCAGATGGAAAGTGAGAAGCAAGAGCTCAACGCAAAGGTAGTGGCATTGGAAGAAAAATGCGTTCGCTTAACGGCGGATAAGGTTTGCTAGGACTTCAGATTTTTCCATTGGTTATAATTGGAGGCTGAAAAAATTCCTCACTCTTAGGCCAGTTTTGTAAAAGTCATGTTTGGTGTCCCTAATTTATGCTTATAGAATAGTCGAAATTGGAAAGTAAAATGCAGTCCCAAAATTATCTTCAGAACAATTTGGAAAAGTGATACCATTATTAGAAATATTACACCAAGGAATGCAGCTCGATTTTTCCCTGACAGAAAGTTGGAATAGGGGGCAAATGAATATTGAAGATTTTGTTAATTATTTTATTGTTGATAAATAGTTTAGGCGTTATTGGCTCATCATCGCTTCACTATTTGTGCTGAAAGTAAAGCACCCTTGACAGACCGTTTGTAAATGCGCAAAGTTAGCTTTCCGTTTTTTATTGTTTTTTTAAGTTTTGAATTTCTTCTCACTGTAGAAAATTTTCTCGTTCATTCTCCAAAAACTTGACCGGGAAGTGAATGCACGAGGGAATTTCATGGAAGAAGTAGGAGAGGTGATGAAGAGTTGCACCTTGTGACCTTGCTATCTCTGAATCGGGCTTTTCTCTATTCCAGATGGCTTTATCGGAAATTGTCGCTCGGAGTGAGGCATTGATGCATAGCGAGGTGATTATTTTTCTGCATGTTACTTCCTTTATTTGTAGTTATTTTTATTTGCTGCTGCGAAGGTTTTCCCATAGAGCGTTAACTTTCTCTACAATTATTCTGAGGAAGTAGAGCGCTCATTGACCTTTAAAAGCAATATAGAGCTGTGAGCGATTGTTTTTATATCTACTTGTTGATTGTTTTTATATCCTTTAAACAAAGGAAGAACGGAGGTATTAAGAAAAAATAGTGATACTTTCTGATTTTCGCCCTTACCGGACTCTCGTCAGTCCTGTCATTGGATGTGATTCTGCATTAGCATGCAGGTGAATATATCTTGCGCTCTCACGTCATTTTTGCAATAGAAGTCGTACAGAGTTAAGAGGGGAATGTTTAGCTGCAAGAAGAAATCCTGCCAGAGGCGTGACCGAAAGAGGTTTGAGGAGCTACCGTCACTCTAGAGATTTTCACGATGTTATATAGAGAGAAACGAGTTCAGGTAATTAAGGGAGGAAAGGAAATTAGCAAAATCGTCTCAGGCCGTTTGTTCTTGACGCGATCGGAATCCTTGAGAAGATTTTGTGATTGTTCTTTTGTGCCTCACGCTATGTAGCTGTGGACATGGGGAATACTGTTCGCTTTTTAGCTTCGCCACCTACGTAGCGAGCACGATAGTCTGAGGAGGAGGCGCGCAGGATTCGTTTGCTTTACGATTCAGTAAGTGTGCAGTATGCTCGTAGCGTTGATAAAATGGAACAGCGTGATGCCAGCTATGTGACGCATATCGAAGCTCTGAGAAATGATGTGGGTTTCAGCTTGTTTCACCGTTTTGTAATTCATTATGAGAAGCAAGATGAATAGAAGATGGATTTGTAAGTTTAGTGTTCTAAATTTCGTTGGAGATGGTTGAGGTGCTTATTTTCGAAATTGAGGTCTTTTCGGTTTTATGGCAGTCTATGGCCGATTTTGTCCAGTTTAAACAAAAAATTCGATCAAAATTTGAGCTTTTTAGAAAATTGCCGTAGAGTACTTTCGTTTATCCTATAGAAAATAGAGTGCTGAATATCTCTTTCGTATAGTAATTATTTTTATGTTTTGAAGAAGCGGACGCCAAACATTTCAGAGGTAAAGTAGCTCTTGAAAATGATATGATGCTCATTTTCAATTGGTGAGTAGGTAAAGAAATTTGAAGAGTAAACGAGAAAAGAGAAATATTACGAAAAATGAATTACAATTGTCCAGGAAAACATATCTTCAGCTTAAAGTCAAGGAAGAAGCTATCCGTGATTTGACGCAAGCATTGGACAGTATGCGTAAAAAGGTATTTTGTTTATATATTTCTTTATTATTCCCATTCATATAACATGAATCGGAAGTTTCGACATAAGTTTTGATTCATTATCAATCGAAATCGAATAAGGAGATTTTGGGTTATTTTTTTATTTCGAAGAAGGGACCGTTGAGAATCTGTGAGGGAATATTTGAGCTGTTTTATTGATTTAATATCGTCTGTGCAATTATCATGTGGAGGAGGTAGAATCGCAAAAAGGGTGCATTCGAAATGAATTCGCAAATAATTCAGCTTGAGCATTGGGCATTTTGGTGAATGTTGAACCTCATGTTTACGCCTTGACGGGAAAATAGTAGTGTAAGCTGGCTTTTATAATTTGATGGTTTCTCGCTGATTTCGAAGTGAAAATTCTTCGTTTAGAATATCACCGACATTTCGCAGAGGGATGAGAGAATATTGGCGCTTGAAACGGAACGAGAGGAGAGGTTGCGTGAACTGGATGAGGCGAAAGCCAATCTGGCTTGTTGTCAATGTAATCTTGAGGAGATAAGCGTCAAATTGAGCGGGGCTCGTGAGGAGATTAAGAAAAAAGCTCAGGAGGATGACCAAAACATCGATATTTTATTAATTGCTTGATTTGTTTCCGTATAGTTATTGTCCTATACGGCCATTAATAAGTACCGCTTGAATTTATTGTGGGAGTTTCCTTTTTGTTTTGCCAGCATGTCTGACATTCTGTGATGACGGGAGCTTATGTTTGCAGAATACAGTTTGATCATGCGATTGCTTTTGGCGTATAGATCGTTTTTGTTAATATGAAGCTTTGATTAGCCCAAACTCGAGATGTTTCGAGACTATACATTAAGGGCACCTCTTCAGTAGCTGAGTTAGGGCGTCTAGTAATCGATGAAATCTTGTTCTTCGGTATGAGGTGCGACCGGTTGCGGATAGTGGATGATTTAGTGGGTGGTAACTTTAGAGTTTATTTGTTTTTTTTTTTTAATATAACCTATGTGGTTTGTTTTGCAGCAGGATACACGTTTAATCAGAAAGTGCAATGACGAGAAATTTCAGGCGATTGAAAAATCGCTTCAAGAGGAATATCTCTCGTATTTCAATTTATATCTTCATATGCTTTTAATATCGTTAATATGGTGAATAGTGGGCTTGTTTAAGCAAATTTTTCTTTAAAGATCTGACGGTAAGAGATGGAGAGCTCTGTAATCACTACAAGGAACTGCAGAAGAAGTTGGACAAAACACAAAGGGAGTTGAGTAATTTGGTAGCTGAGAAGGAAGAACCGTTAGCTAGATTGGAAGACGAAGGTCGAAGATGCGCCGAATTACGAGAAGGGCTTTCTTTGAGCCGAGAGGTTTTCAAACGAGCTTATGACTCTGGTTCGTTACTTTTTTTTGTACACGCGTCTTTTTTCCCTACTAATGTTTTGATAAAAAGCGCGTATTGGTAAATATTAGTTCTCATTGACTGTGCAGCATGTCTGAAATTTTCACACTTTAAAATTCAATATTTCAGTATTGTTCCTACAATGTAATATAGGAATTTTTTAAAATATATTCGAATTTCCCCTCAATTCACTGTTTTGCTGGTAAGCTGTAACTCATCATTACGGTTTATCTTTCTCAAATCTAAATATAACGACAAAAAGCTAACTTTTTTTCTGGTATGTTAGAGCAGTCATTTTTGATCGTAGTTTCCGATCCATTAAAGTAATATTTTTAGAGTTTGGACAGTCATGTCATCATAAAGTTTGTCTATGAAATCTTGATTATGTTTCATAGCGCTGTTTTTTGAGGAATTGTGGGTTGATCAGCGAGGATTTTTTACGAAATGGTCGCAAAGTTTCGGCCAGTTTTAGAGTTTGATCATGATTCGCTGATAATATCGAGCGACCAGCCCTACAAAGCTATCCGGGATGTTGATTTGCCTTCTTTTCTCTGCTACGCAAATAAGTTGTTTCAGCGCATCGAATACTTTCAACCGTAAATGGAAGCTTGTGTTCACTTTGCTCGACGAGGATCGACGAAAAAGAAGGTATGCGATAAAATTTTTACTTTCAAAGAAATTGGTTTGGAGTGTAAAATTTGGCGAACGTCGTGACACTAACTTCAACTTATTTCGCAGTCACTTAATTCAGTGGGAAATTCACATTTCTGCTCAGTTTATGAATATTAGTTGTTCAATGTGGAAATATTTCATTTTCAGAAACAATTTTTTCGTCTGTTCGAGAGAGTTTTCCATCAACTGGTCAATCCGTTGATCGAAGCGGGTTTTATTCCCCGTTTTTTAAATGAAAAACTTATCCAAGCTTTATCCAGTTTATCCAAAAATTTATCCAAGGTTGTGGAATGAAAACCAAAAAGGGAATATTGGTTTGCATTAAATCTGAAACGATGAAATACTTGTAGCGTTTTCATTATATAAACGTTGATGTTCAGCTTTATCCGTTTGATTTCACTCTGTATTTCATCGCTTCCGGTTCACTTCATTTTTCCAATTTTTGCCTTTCATTAGTTGAAAGATATTTTCTTCCTCTTCCAGCAAAAATACTACATGCGACAGTTATTGAAGTGCATAAGAGTCTTGCATTTTTCGAATTATTCTAGTCTGTGTGCTGAAGTCCCGATTTGTTTCAGCACTTTTAAGCATCCTAATCTTTTAGCTTGCATTTTGAAGTTTATT
This sequence comes from Parascaris univalens, assembly GCA_037576465.1. Classification (NCBI taxonomy): domain Eukaryota; kingdom Metazoa; phylum Nematoda; class Chromadorea; order Rhabditida; family Ascarididae; genus Parascaris; species Parascaris univalens. The sequence goes on along the minus strand of CM075173.1, from coordinate 54,016,528 downwards.
CATGCTCATATTTTAGATAGTTGCCGCAGTTGTTATGAATGAAGTTTAAATCTGGTTTCAATTCAGGTTATTATCGGGATCGGGACCAGATACATTCCCCCATTCCTCCTCTCCCCCCCCCCCCCCCTTTCCCCGAAAAAAAAAAACGCTGAAGAACATTGGGCAATTTTCTTATTTGTGGTTTTGTTTTTTATAACGCTGAGTATAATAAAAGCAGTGATTTTCAATATATAGAATGAAAAGAGAAAAGTTTAGTACATCAATACTGGCAATTTAAAAGTTTTTACAGGAACATTAATTTCAATGACCGGTACATCATATCCAAAGCCAAATGGAAATGACGAAGGAGACAACGGGATTTGGACGACCGTTTCCGGTGATGCATATGCAGCAAATGTTCCGGAAGCAGTCACTATCCGCTCGGAGCCGGTTTTTATCACTCCGCCACGCAACTCTACTTCGCAGTTCTCGTCGAATAACTTATAACTCACTTTTCATTTCTTTTCACTTTTTTCTTCGCCGAAAAAAGGTAGTGTTGAGTGTATCGTAGATGTGAAGAACGCTGACCGATTATTTTAACGCACATTTGTTTTGCATGTATCGCATTGATTCCGAGCAGGTACCTGAACGCCTGTGCCCTCTTGTGGAGTCATCTTTCTTTTCGAACCTATCCTCATTAGCCCTGTTGGACTGTAAAACTTGCACCTATGAGATAAGGAGATTTTAAAAACGCATGCTACGAGGAAGTATAACCGAGGTTCCCCTTTCTCTTCTCCACTATCTTGGAAAAAAGCTTCGTCTAAAGGTCGATTAGCTTGGTTTCGAAATATTGAGATTTCAACTCCCAGTTATGGGATATCCTATAAAATAGATTCTGAAATTTGGAAATTGGGCTTTGTAGATAAAATTCCTCTTTAATCGTCCATGACTTGTCAGTACTCAACGCCTTGTGTTTCCAAGCGTTTTAATTGCTATTTTATAGGCATTAACGTTTCTTTTTTGCAAGTCATCCGATTCTCTTGATAGCGTCAACAGTGTGCGAATGCGTGAGCTACAGAAGCGCAACACGATGTACCCACCACATTTGAGATCGGCGTATCCGCTTGAAGTGGCATCGCGTTTCTCTGAAAGGGATATCCATGAAGATGAATTCAGAAATAGTGAAAATTTTGTTTCACAACAAAGTCATGGCAAACATAAGGTGGTATGTCTCTTTTCATTCACTATCCTTATGACGGTTTGATGATTTTTTTTTTTTTCAAATGAACGGAGGTAACGATGTTGCGTCTCAGCGCTCCCACAAGACTGTTTAATGCGGAGTGGTTATGTTGAAAAGAGGATGCCGCATCCTTATTTCTCTGTGATATTTGGTGTATTCTGAGAGCATTGGTAATGAACATTTTGTATAGTGGGAGAAAATTACAGGGTCCGAAGCATTCATTCCACAAAATTGGCGATCTATTATCGAGAATGTTACCTGGTGCGCATACGCCGAAATCGTCGTCGTTACCATAAAGCGCGAAGAAGCCATTCGCACGTCATAATTGACACTCTTCAGTGGATGCTCGTTCATTTCCAAATCCCAGGATTATTATTGATACCTTACGATGGTCAACGAACCGTTTAGAGATAGCTCACTTGACGGTGCTACTTTTAGCTCTCCCACCGTGCACGTGAGACTTTAAATTTAATGATATAATGTTCTTAATGAATATTCTTAAATTGTATCTTGCAAGGACAGTCGTCTGTGTCACATCTAACTAATTTACCTTCGCGATTGTATTCCTGGTTTGCGGAAGTTGATTTTTAGCCATATATTATTGAACATAGTTGCCAAGTTTTTTGTGAAGCATTTTTCATTTTTGTGCTCAAATGTTGTTTTTAGGCTTCATCGCGTTTTCGGCCACAGTGGCATAATCGATGTGTTATGATTGACCGTCGTACTTGGTCGTCGATTACTTATATTTGAGGTGGTCAGTTGTTTTGTATATGTGAATATGGTTTGTGTTTGTATGTGAAATAGTTTAAGAAAAAAACTTAAAGGAATTTTGCCAAAATATATTATTAATTAGTAATTTTCATAGTGCATTCTATTCACTCATAATTTTAACATCGATAATTGACAGGTTAGTTCGATTTTGCCGATTTTTGTGACGTTTCATTTCGAATATATTATGTTTGATTTTTTTTTTTCTGTTCACTCTTCTGTAATTCATTTTGACCAATATAAGTTTGTGTAATTGAGTTGACTCTTCTGTAATTCATTTTGATCAGTATAAGTTTGTGTAATTGAGTTGATCTTTAAGCAAATGTTGAAGTTACTACTTTGTGACCTCTTTCTTTTTTGCAAATTCTTCGCCTGGATTAATGTCAATATTTAAATTCATTTTTTCCTGGATAATGGATCCTGAAAGAAGTGGGATTGAACTCTACAGCAACGAAAGGTGCAATAATCGGATAAAGAAGAGCGATGAATGCTTCCCCAATTTACATTGTATTATGAGAGATTCATAAGGATTTTAGCTGATGTGCTTTGTATGATCGCAATTTTTTATTGCATATGATGGGAATGGAGGATCTTTAAAATGAATTACCTGTACAAGTGGTAATCGTATATGAGATAAATTATGATTCTGTAAAGATTGTTGTTTGTTCCTTATTACTTCCGCTTTTTTCCAACTGCCTCCACTTTCAATAAGTGCTGAATATTGTCGTCAAATCAGTATATTATTCCTCTATTGAATATTCGAAATTTGATGAACGTTGAGTGTTGAATTTCTTTGTGCACATGAAATAACTGATTATTGCATAAGCTTAAACAATTGACAGCATACGAATTTGAGGGAAGGGAGAGGGTGGGCCAGGTAGTCTCGTGACGGTTTTTCTAATCATATGAGGGATTTCATTAGTACCGCTCATTTCGATGTTGCCTCAAAATGTGTGATGTTGAAGCGAAAGCGGATAAACTCGAAGATTAAGTGATGAAAAGAACAAGAATAACGATATTGGACGGAAAAGTTCGGGAAGCATAGTGGAGCACCTCGAATAGGGGAATCTCAAAATGATGTCTTCGCGTTTCAGAGGGTGAAAAAAAAAGAGTAGTTGTGGGTCCAAAAATTGGAACGGCCTCTACTGCAGCAGGGAATTCGTGTTTCATTCCTTTTTGGCTTTTGTGGAAGTTCTGGTTGAAGATTCCTTTACATTTCTTTCAGCCGGAGTTATTCTATGTGATGATTCAAAAAAACAATCGCAGTGATGTTGAGTCAAGAATATAAGTGGTTGGTGTTGCGAGAAATCCGTCGCCTTTTGTTTATTTTAGCTTTTTAAGAAATAGAGGGGGCCTGGCTAGCAAACGAAGGAGGAAAATAAAACTAGGGAAATGGAAGGTGTTATGTTGGGTTGTTTGACTACCCACCTGGATTCTTCAGGTAAAACGGTACGAAGCTACTTGCACCCATTAATTGACTTTACCATATAAACGACAAATAATGTGAATTTCATTATCTTAGCTGAGCGCGGTAGTTTATTTTCCGTGCAGAGGATACATTTTCAGGCTCAGTGAAACGCTATATCGTTAGCAACGTGAGAGAGTGGCAATTTAATAACTTCAAAGCGTAATGGATGAATAAGCTTTTTTTGAGTACCATAAAAGGAAGTAAATATTGACAGATACTATCGTGGGAAAATCGTTAGTGGATTAGCGCTCACAGTATAGTCGATATGGCAGTATCAGACAACGCTTTCCTGAATTGCAACTTACCACCTAACAGACTTGATACGAGTGTTTTTTCCGGTTTCAAGGTTCTTTAGTTGTGTTCAGTTTTAAATCGTTTCTTTTTTTCCAAATGAATAAAGAAATATTAAGTTTTCGATGTTGACTATTTACCAGTTGTGGTTCTTAAATCCTTAAATCCTAATTCTTTACCAGCGATGAAAATATGCTAATTTGGTCGGCACGATCGTCAAGGATGATTTCATATCAATTAATGAGATCTTCAATTGTTGCAAGTCGAAATTTAAAAAAGTTAAAGCAAATACATAAATTAGGTTTATTGATTTGTATTCTTATGTAACAAGGGGAAAGTAAATTATTGATGCAATACTTGCATGAGGATCTAAGTAGTTGTGAAAACTAGCCTACTATTAAATTAGTCGACTTTCTAAACAATTACCTTTAGCTGAATGAACGAAATATCAAAAAAGCACAAAATGTTTGTGGCACATTCGTGGCGCAATTTCCCAAAAATATTTTGATTGTCCGACATAAATAGCATATCTTAATTACCGCTCAGTTATAGTATTTTATCAGCGCTATTCTCTTATCACGGATTTCAATTTTTCTTTTATCATCGGATTAAATTTTTGGTGAAATTAAAGGTGATTTGTCGTTCACCGTGTCAACTTCTCGAAGTGAACGATGGCTCTTGGGCGATATTATCAAGAGGGGAAATTGCACTATTGGTTGGTGAAATAATCGCTTATATTTGCTTCGTTGATTCATCACAAATATTTTCTCTTAAAATGTCAGTTATCTTCTCTTGAAATTTGAATTTATTAAATAATATTGAAGATTTATCACTAATTATTGCCATTAGGTGATTTTTTTTTTCAATGACAGACTGATTTATAGAATTAAAGCTGAAGTGGAGAATTAAAGTTGAAGTTTATTTTTTACTCTTTTTGACCTTACTCGTTACGATAACACAATTAAGGCAGTTTCTCCCGACACATTGAAGAATCCAGAAATTGCCCACCCATGTCAGTGAATCTTTTCCAACATTTAAGTTGATTTGCCGCATCGTTATTGGATGGGGCAAATCAACTTAAACACTGAAAAACCTCAGCCACCTAAAATGACCACAAGAAAATTGGCAACAAATGATTCCGTTCTTAGCTGTTTTCATTTAAGTACTCATTTACATATTTGGTATTATACTCAAATAAATGCAATTTTAGACAGATAATTATACTTCGATAAGAATTAATCATAACTTAAATATTGATAAATTCATTTTAGAAGTGATGGTATAGAATGGTTACGTTTACATACGAATCTATTAGCAATCAATCACTCAAGACTTATTGCTTTTAATTTGCGATCGGTTACGAGCAAGATTGCGATACCATTTAAGCATTCTTATTGAATTGTTGTGGTAATTCTCAGTTTCATTCTCCATTACTTATTTCTGTCAATTCCTAATTTTCCTATTGAGTACCACTTTCTAAATATAGTCTATTTTTAATTTATGATTTGCTATTTCAACTCATATTTTAATTGTTTTCACTCATATCGTTGATGTTTAGTCCACAATGAATGCGCCATTAGAGTATTAGAAATCGCTGAATAAGTAAACAAGTAAATGAGTAAGTAAATATATATATCGAGTGAAAAAATGAATTTAAAGACAGATAGGTCACTTATCGATAATAATTCTTCGAAATGTTCCCTCATTCGATTGCATCTACATTCGTAAAGAATACAATTTTAGGCGTAAGATTAGTTATGAACAAAATTATACATCGTCTACATTGCCTCGACAATATTATTCGAAATGGTGCATATAAAATTGGAAATTATGTTGGCATTTCACCGATCAAACACTCTCGAGATGACATTATTCAAATCAGTCAATCGGATTCGGTCGAGTAAGTCGGCATTTCTTAGTTGTGATTCTCTTCAATGAAACAATCATTATAATTATTAAATTAAGGCATAAAGCGACGGTACGACTTGAGAACGGTTGGATGACGGCGAAATATACGTGTGATGCGGATCCAAGAACAATTGACGTTATTGCAGCCTCCGGAGTGGAACCGTGCAGAATATTTGCGTCATCGTTGGATTGATTTGTACTATTTCATTTGCCTTATTTGTATAAAAGAGGAGGAAATATAGCTATGTTTGTATAATTTAACTCTTTATAGGTTGCCATCAATTCTGAATAACCTGCGTGTACCCGAGTAAAACGACTTGCATATCTCATCGACTAACGGAGGGGGACTTCTTCAGCGGTTATAAATAATAGCTAAAACATCAAATTTTGAAATTCTCGACATAATACTTCATTATTTAGACACTTATCTCAGAGTATTGGGTTATTTTGAAAACCTCAGCGACATATGAACATTTTCTTCTCTACCTGCATTAATTATCCTTAACAGTTCTTCTTTACTTTAATAACTAATTATGTTTATTATTAGTAATATTTGGTTTATTTCAACGAACAATAGCAATAGACATCATATCGTTTCGCCTCATACTTAAGAAGGATCTGAAATTGCATGAAAATTTATGATTCGGTTCGTTCCGTACCCGCTGGATGCTAACGACTCGAATCATCGTTGCTCCACTTAGGAATACGGTACTCTTACGTCTTCGTAGCGATAAGGGTTGACGCGAGATGGCCTAGAAGAGTCTAGTACCTGGAATCTGGTGGGAGGTAAGGGATCCTATAGGAACTCTCTCACAACCGATCGGGTAGTCATTGATGCGATGGTACTGTATATAGTATTATAATATATGCTGATAGTATTGTGTAGTTAAAATAAATCACTGCGACAAATAAATAAGAGAACACAGGATGATGAGGATAAGTCGGAAAAGGTGATAGTGATGAAGTGAGGAGGTCAAGTAGTGATAAGAAGTGAAGAAAAAAGACTGCTGATGAATTTCAGTGCTTAAAGAGGTTCCTCATTTCTATGCAAAGACAGATATAAAGATTGAATAAAATATGCACCCAGGTTGCGCCTCCTGGCGTACACAAAGAATCTAGTTTTCAACGCAGATAGAGAGTTAGAACTCTTCGTTGTAGAGAAGCCGAGTACATACTCAGGTTGGATTCCCGACCAAGTTTGTCTCACGCCGTGTCAGCGGTTTGGAACTCCACGTTCGCCCCACTCAACATTTGAACGAACCACTCGACAGTCGACTCCATCCCTGGTTCGGCTCCTTCCAGATATGGGATTACCCAGGGCTTCGTGTCTTCAGAAACTTGGGATCACATGAGATTTGTAAACTTCGTCCCGTTTAATCTCGGCCTGTTTCGAGGTTGGGGCCTATTCTGGGTTTCGCCTCTCCAACGCTAATTGGCGTTTCAACTCATGAAGCTTTGAGTTCCGTGGGACTTAGTCGCATACGACATCTAAGCTCGCGAGATCTGGAGCCACTAGAGGTTTAGCTCCGACGAAGTTACCCCACCGGAGATTCTGTCCCGTCCGAGAGCTGGACTGCTTCAAGATGTGGGTTCATTCGTATTGGCCACATTCGAAATGTGACCAAATCTTGGATACGAGACTAAATCCCATATGACACCAACTTCAGGATCGGAAAATTTTTTTTTAGACGTTCATCTCAAATTTCTCCACTGAATTCCCACATTTTTGTGCCATCATTGAAGTTTATGATCATGAAAGTGACAGCAACCGGAAACTCATTTCACCAACCCGGAAACCTTCATTCTTTCATATAGACTTACTGATATTTCCCTGAATGTAGGATCTATCGGAACGATCGAAGACTAGCAGGGACCTTCTCGACAGGAATCCTCTCGTCGTCGATATTATCGGTAGGAGAAAGCGGGTAGAGGGTGCTTATCGGCAATTCTGTGTAGACTTTGAAGTAGCGCTAACGAGAAGAAATAAACGAATGCATTTCAAATTGCATTGATTGCAGATCGCAGCCACTGTAAGTTGATTGTTTCCATCATTGCAAAAGAGAAAATGCCGAGAGAGAAGCTGTAAATTCGTTGGGAAGATGAGAATGATGGGGGAAAAAGAAGCGGAGAGCGTCGAAGAAAGCGATTGTGTTGTTGATGCGGTGCGTTTGCAGAAGTCATTGTGCATTTGTCGCTATCGTTTAGGATGTGTGCCGTTGGTGCGTATTTAATTTTCGACGGCGGGTTTATCCATGAAAGGAGAGTTCGTGAGTCGTCTTTTTTTATGGATATTTTATGGATCTACTCTTTTCATTGCAATTTGAGAGACGGGATTATTTCATTGAAATGATTTATGATCATCTTATAGATGGAAGTTCTGTTGATTCCTTCATACTGTGAAAGATTTACGTGGTTATAACGAAAGGATGCCGAATAGGATGACCGAAATGTGAACGGAGAGATTACGACCGTCTTCCTTTTTCCTTAATTGAGAAGCCAATTCTGTCTTTCTTTTTTTTAATTCTTGTGGATAGGTAAGCAGTATACCTGTGGATTCCTGTCCACTTTCCCTCCTATCTTCTCAGCCCTCTTTTGTCAATAACTATGAGAGGGTGGCTTCGTTGTCATGGTGGCGATAAAATACACAAGTAAAATCAGTTATGTATAACAGATGTAGTTGCTTATATTGTGATGGCGCATTCTCCAGTAAAATGTGTTCGCTACTTGTTTAGAGAAGCGGCTGTCGATGACGTAGCAATTCGAGCTACGCCATTCATTATTGATTTGGTTTGTTGAATTTGTCGGCTGTCACGTATGATCCTGTTGAAATTACTTACTTTAAAGCTTGCCTTCTCGTTCCTTTCGCATGAAATAATGCTACGATGAGATGAGTGCTTATTCTCTCTGTGATCTAGGTGGTCTTTATTTTTGTTTTTCTTACAGCCGTGTTGATCTTCATATAATCTCTTCCCCATGCCTTCGAGACCGTAGTCGAAGATAAACGGCGCGTTTCTTTCCGGTCGTGCGGTGCCGTTGTCGTGCACCAGGAAAGGTCGCAGTAATGCCTAATTTGATGTTGTTTTTTCCGGATATTTCACCTCTCGGGCAAATGGATGTGCCGTTTCAGTAAAAGTATATCTGTAGGTAGGACACGTTTGTCCTCGTTGATTAAGTAGTTTCATCAAGGAAATACGAAAGCTTTCGATAGAAATTTGACTATTTAAAGTTTGCACCGTGTTTCCGAATATAGCCGTTAACTTTTCTTTCGATTCGAAATAATGTCCTAAACGAATTTTTCAAATGGACACTTTGGGGCTGAGCAAAACCGCAACTTCTGCCCGGAAATGGTCATTATTGCATTACCTAGTTGAATAATCTCGGTACAATTAGGCGGTGTTTGAATGAGACCTCAATGTATCCTAGGTGGCGAGTTATTAGCTCTTAAAAACGGCAGTTTGTGCTGTTTGGCATTTAAACATATCAGATACGTTCGAATCTTCTAGGTAGTTTTATTCAATGACCGATCGTCGAGAGTCTGAATTAAGTGTGATTCTAATCGTCGCCGTCACTCGTATCGCTTTCATATTTTATTGCGAATTTCTTTTTTCGAGTTTTTCTCTTAGATGTTCATAAAGATTAGCATATTTTGCGGTTATTTTTAAGTTATCCATCATATTTGGAAATGGAAATCATTCTTTGCGCTCTATTTTATATAAGTTTTATAAAAGTTTATTAAGCATTTTATCGCTTATTTCCAGTATTTCACCGACAATTTATCATAATAGACTCAGAAATAAAGAAAAAAAAATCGCTTATCATTATCATCGTTTTATATTTATTCATACGTTTAATTATTTCTGCATTCATAATTCCAAATAAAATACATATATCCACATCTTTAGGTATTCACTGATTTGAAACAAATCAAAGAGAAGATAAGAATAATCGGAAATATTTTTTTTTAAGTAAATTTTTCACGATCAGTGATCTTTCATTGGCATTCGCAGTTATCGATCCGATCAGTTGACCATTGTGATGTCTTATTTACTTCTCGTTTCATCACTGTGTGCGTCAATTTGTTTCAATAAAGTTCTCAGAGTTGGTCGAGAGAAAACATTTTATAGGGTAAGTTTGAAATTTCGATGAAAAAAAAACTAAGTGGTTCATTTCTTGAACTGAAGCAGGTCTATTCAACATGGGAGTTCGACTAGGCCAGTAAAGTGGGCGAGCAGGAGAAGTGGGGGAAGGAAGTGGATATTCCGGCATCCAGCAGGAAGATGGACATTCCAGAAGGAGGGTGAACATTCCAACAGGAAGATGAACATTTATTCCAACAAGATGAACATTCCAACAAGATGAACATATGAACAGGGTGAACATTCCGATGTTCCAACGGGAAGATGGGTATTCCGGCATTCCAGCAGGAAGGTGGACTTCCCAACAGGAAGATGGGTATTCCGGCATTCTAACGGGAAGATGGGCATTTTATCATTTCAAGGGAGACGGTTGTTCCGATTTCCCAGAATACCCCATCCCTGTTGTTTTTTCGGCCGCTTATACTCTTCCTAGCGGTCGTAGTTCTTGCTCGAAGTCGTTGTTTTCAATGGAAGCAGTCAGTTGATGGAGCAAGTCAACGTCAGCCTATTGCTAAATACTCATTATAGCCGCAGTATATCAATGTGTTTATCATTTATTCCATTGATTATCAGTGCAACATTTAATTACGACGTAGTTGCTGGTAGAAGTTAGAAAAAAAATGAAATGTAAGGATGACTCCAGAGTGGTCTTGAGTTGTCCACTTGATCGATGGAGATCGCTCTCCGTGGCGGAGTCGACGATACGTTCATGCTGTAATTGTTGGTTTCATTTCATGTGTGGTTCTTCCTCTTAGGAGTGGTGTTATTGGCCGAGAAGGCGCCTGTTACTGTGTTGTTGGAAGCACAATGGGGAGATGAAGGCAAAGGAAAGATTATCGACTATCTCATCTCCAAAAATAAGGTTCTCATTTCATTTATCATTAATTACATCGTTAATATTTGAAACTTTAATATTAATAAGAATTTTTTCACTCATTCGCTGAAAAAAGAAAGAAGAATTGAAATTCCCAACGGAAAGCACAAAATTATTTTGGTTACAGAAGTGGGAGAGAGGAGGAAAAATTCTTTTATTTGAAGAAGGAAATGAAAAGTTGAAAAGACTCATTTTGTTGCGCTCATCAGCAATTTCGATATTTCATTCCCATACAGGTATTTGAGAAATCATTTATTGTTTTTATTTATAATTGCCGACTTTCAACAGAAAATATTTCTCCGTTGGTCGCAAAATCTCAGAAATATTCATTTAATGAGTGATTTTTTACGCAAAGGCTCGAAGCGTTGTTTAGTTCTTCTAGACGGAACAATAAGGATAGGAGATGATCGATGCAGTGAAAAGAGGCCTATGGGCGTTTTTTTTTTTCTTGAAAATAAGGAAATGAATTCTTATCGATCCACCTCGAGGGAAAATGTTCTTTTTATAAAATTCGACTAAAAATCTCGACGTTTTTATGAAAAATTTGAAGGAGAGGAGGGAGCGGAGGAGAGACGACGAAGTTTGGAATTTATAGAGGTTTATTTGCAAAATTCAGCTTAGGCTGATGCATCGGTCTCGTATATATTTTTCGGCCATTCAGTGAGGTTCAACTTTTTGTTTGAGAACATATGAGACGAGAGGATCCTTCTGATGAGATAATAACAAGAAAAAGCCGCGAAACGTGTTCTACGAAAAGCAAAAAATTGGCAACGACCTTAAGTCTTATTGGCAGTTGTGTGCGCTCTACAGCCGTTCCGTGCAGATTGAGAGTTTGCATCGGAGAGAGAAACGCTTACCATTACTGTTGGCACTGATGATACAAAGTTCGTTGACTTGAGAAGAGGGGGGGGGGGGGGGGGGGAGATGCTTCGACTTGAATTCCGTTCCTTAATTCAAATAGTTGTGTTCATTTCGTGGGTGTTGACTGTTAATTCTTTTTTCCTTTCATTTTAAAGTTTGCTGGGGTTGAAATAATGCTCTCCGGAGTCTTAAATAAAAGTGAATTAAATGTTGATAGTAATATTTGTAGGTGCAAGTGACCGCTCGCTGCCAAAGGGGCAATAATGCTGGACATACGGTAGTCGCCAATGGCCACAAATATGATTTTCACCTCATCCCATCGCGGATTATCGCTGAAAATTGTTTCAGTATAGTAGGTTCGTACTTCAGTTTGTTGCACTGCGGAAACTTGCAAAATGTTCTTCAGTATTTCTGAAGGCACATAGTACATAAAATAAAAGGACGTGTATGGTTTGACCCTTCGAGCTTCAGCGATATCATTTTGTTGAGGACTTCTTAAGATGGAATAATCTTGTAGGAGGAGAGGGATGATATGGGAAAGAACTAAGGACGCAATCCTAATTTTAACGTTGCAGGTCCTAAGGTCTGCCTAGGTATTCAGCTTGAGATTGCAAAGAAAACTGTGCTGTGTTATGCTGCGTTGCGGGGAACGATTTCTTCCTTTGATAAGGTTCGAAAATAACAAACAAGAGCAGGACATGGACCCAATAAAGTAGGACCTGTGAAAGGTAATGGAGAGGTCAGAGAAACTGACTTCCTGTTGGTGAGGTGAAGCCTTCAGAAAGTGTCATAAGCAGAAAGGTAAAGAGCGGGCTTCCTGAAGGCGAATTCCTGATTCCTGCTATATCCGGTTGTTGTTCCTAGCATACTATTCGTTCCGGTAAAGGTGGAGAGTAAAATGAATTCATTTTCACAGAGGCGGAGGAGAGAAATTCTCGTTCAGCACTCATTGACTGTTGATGAGAAGTCGTTTCATTATAAGGTTCATATCTCCTATATATTATGGACTAAAGTGAAACGCATTCTAAGCAGTCGTTGAAGTTATATGTGCATTTAAAAGAGAGTATTAGGACGTTCGGGTATTGCTGTATGAGGATTCCTAATTTAGGCAACGGAGTTGTCGTGAATTTGGATTCATTTTTCGCCGAATTGGAGCACAACAGAATTCTTGAGTTACCAGGATGGGAAACGCGTATAATGATCAGCGAACATGCCCATCTTGTGTTTGCAGTGCACATGCAAATCGATGGACGGCAGGAAGATGCTAGGGAAAGGTACTTTCTATTCTGTTATCTCTTTAGCATATCTTGAAGATAATATTTATTTTATAGCACTGTAATGAATATTCTGTTTTGATTTGTGCCTCCAAGGTGGCTGAATAGCGGATCATTATGAAGAGACACTTCTTTTATGTATTTTTTAATTTTTTAGTTAAATTATATTTTTATTTCATAGATTCCCAACAACGAAGAGTAGAAAAAAGATTTTTAATGCCGATATTTAGAGAGTGCTTTGACCCTTTGCATTGCAGCAAAATGGATTACACGTACGTACATATAAACATACACGTGCGTACACGCAAACGTACACTTGCGTACACGTAAACGTACAATTACGTGCGCGTACACGTAAGTACACGTACACCTAATACACGCACACGTACGTACACGTACACACGTACACACTGTGTGTGTCTGTGTGTTACTGTCTGTGTGTGTCTGTGTGTATGTGCGTGTATCTGTGTGTCTTTCTGTGCGTGTGTGTGTCTGTGTCTTGGTGTGTCTGTCTGTTTGTCTGTGCGTGTGTCTGTGTGTGCCTCTGTGTGTCTGTGTGTGTGTCTGGGTGTGTCTGTGTGTTTGCCTGTGCGTGTGTCTGTGTGTGTCTGTGTGTGCCTCTGTGTGTCTGTATGTGTGTCTGTCTGTTTGTCTGTGCGTGTGTCCGTCTGTGTGTATGTGCGTGTACCTGTGTGTCTTTCTGTGCGTGTGTGTGTCTGTGTGTGCCTCTGTGTGTCTGTGTGTGTGTCTGGGTGTGTCTGTCTGTTTGCCTGTGCGTGTGTCTGTGTGTGTCTGTGTGTGTGTCTGAGTGTGTCTGTCTGTTTGTCTGTGCGTGTGTCCGTGTGTGCGTCTGCGTGTGTCTATGTGTGTGTCTCTGTGCGTCTGTGCGTCTATGTGACTGTGCCAGTGTGCCTGCGCGTCTGATTACAGGCATTTCACAGCTTACTGCAGCTTATTAGAATCTTATTGCAGGCTTATTACAGCTTATTACATTCTCATTGCAAGATATTAAAGGTTCTTACAGCTTGTTACAGGCTTCTTATAGCTTATTACAACTTATTACAGCATACTGCAGGCGTAATACACTCATATTACAGCCCATCACAAGCTTATCACAAACTTATTGCAGCATATTACAAGTTAATACAGGCTTACTACCACTTATCAAAGGCTTATTACAGGTTACTTCAAGCTTATTAGAAGGCTATTACAGCTTTTTAAAAGTTTACCACAGGCTTATTACAGCTTAATAAAGGCTCACGCAGCTTATTAAAAGCTTATTGCAGGCTCATTACTGGCTTATTACATTCTTATTACGGCTTATAACAGGCTTATTACAACTTATAACGGGCTTATTACAAGCTTATTACAGGCTTGTTACGGGCTTACTACGGCCTCTTACAGCTTACTGCACGTTTATTACAGTTTATCACAGCATATCGGACTCTTATTACAGCTTACTACAGCTTATTACATGCCTATTACATCCTTATTACAGCCTATCACAATCAAATTTCCGCTTATTACAGGCTTAATACAGGCTTATTGCAACTTATTACAAGCTTAACACATTCTTTTTACAGCTTATTACAGCTTATTACGGAATATTGCAGGTTTAATACAGGCTTATTACACCGCATTACAAGCTTATCGCAGGCTTATTACAGCTTATTGCAAACTTAATACAGGCCTGTTACAGCTTGTTAAAAGTTTATCACAAGCTTATTATAGCTTATTATAGGCTTACTACAGCTTATTACAAGCTTATCATAGGCCTGTTGAAGGCTTATTACAGCTTATTACAATCTCATTACAAGATATTAAAGCTTCTTACAGCTTATCACAGGCTCATTACAGCTTATTGCATTCTCATTAAAGGTTGAGTTGTAATGGGCGGTAATTACAGCTGAGCCTTTAATGAGAATGTTTAGTTTTTTAAATTAATTAATTTATTCATTAATTTATTCGTTTATTTATTTATTTATTTATTTATTCATTCATTCATACATACATTCATTCATTTATTTATTTGTAATAAAATAAAATAGTGAAATAAGAAAATAAAAAAATTAAATAATAAAATGTTACAATAATAAAATAATAAAGTAATAAATTAATATGTGACAAAATAATAAAACAATGGAACAATAAAATAAGAAAATAATATAACAATAGAATAAGTAAAAAAATAAAATAATAACGCTTACGAGTACGCATATGCATACATTTAGACATACGCCTGCGCATATGCATACATTTAGACGTACGCCTGCGCATACGCATAAGCTTAACTGCAGCTTAGGCTTAGTTCTTATTCTTAGGAGTAATGCTTGGGCTTACGCTTATTGGTTGAGCTTACGCGTACGCATACAGAAAAGCTTGAAAATCATCTCATATGTAAGGATAGATATGAGAACGTGCTGGAGGAACTGCCACTCTCGTTAATAGAAGTGGGCGGGCTTGGTCGTATAAGTCGAGCGACAACACTGGAAGTAAACAAAGCAAACTGCTGCTGTACGAAAGAAACGGAATGCCGGAAAGACGCTTGCAGTGCTCCACTGTAAATTCTAAATTCGGTGATGAAGAGTAATCTCACCTTGTTGCGGAGACGGGATGTTAGGAGAGGATATGAGTGCAGATGTAGCATTTGAAACTATGCTTCAAAGTATTTTCGCTGTATCCGTGATGCATCATGCATCTTCGCCTTCCAAATGACGGCTGTATCCATGACGAATGACATATCAGGAGAAAAGCAGCGTTTATTTCATATTGTTTTCGAAGGAATCGTTCGTGAGATAAGGAAAAACCCAGGTGTTTGTCAAAGGGACGTTTTCTTCCTAAAATAATATCGATCATGAGATCACTGACGATTGTGTAGAAATTCAAGAAAGTCTTCGCCCGATATACTTAGCAGAAGGCCAATCATCCGCTGTATTCTGTGTGTGTGTCATTCACTTGCAGTATTTATCCCCGTCGTGCAGTAAGTTCTTCATCACAGCGAAGAACCCCACTTGAACAGCGCGACTTATTGTTCGCATGCGCCTTTTGAAGCTGCGGCCGCCGCGTCCTGCCCAAGTTTCGAATGTATGTGAAAATTGCCGCTTGAATTTTCAAGATGTCTGCAAAAATGTGGTGCAGTCCCGTTTTCAGGCTATGTCTGCTCTATGGCAATGATGAACACAACAGAGTTTGCGGAAATCGTAATGTCTTGAAAAGTGGCAAGTTGAATTCACTGTCAGCGAAGCTTATAATTCGCAACGTTATCTCGAAAACATATTCTTGTGTAGGTCCCCGTCCGGCTAATAACGGATCAGGAAGCATTTTAATAAGCTAAAAAAACATTTCACGATTGTGTTTCTCTAGCAACACTTCACAAATGCAAATACAGAACTAACAGACCACGTTTAGAGGAGTAACGATCAAGAATAAGACATGAATGTACTGCCTGGGCAAATAAAAGCTGCCCACGTTCGGCGGCCCTTATCCGTTGACGTGTGCATCCGGATTACGTACGGGTCATCGTCAGAACGATAGATATAACCCTGTTAGTATGTGAAAAATTCGATAGACGACTTAGTTATGTGCGCAGGAGAGGATCAAAAGGAAAAGGAACGGAAAGGAGGTGGATAAAAAACGTAAGAGACACGAAATTTAGACCTACCTCGTCACTACAACCCGTTTTCCTTTCTCCATAACCGCTGTGTGAGAATCAAAACCGCTTTTCATTTTTATTCCGCAAGAAGAAGTTTTATCCGGAGACGGAACGAAGAGCTACGTGCGCCGAGCGATAGTAAGGTCGGTAGGACAAATGAGAGCAAAAAGCGCATGACGCTTGGTAGAATATTTTACGTTAATAATATTTATACGTGCTGGTGTGAATAAAATATTCTTGTTATCACAAGTCAAAATAAGAAGTGCTGTTAAATAACTGTATCAATGGAAATGCACTGGAATAACCGTAGGAGAAAGGAATTGAAGTGGTAGCGCGACATGAATTATGCGGAGAAAAGTATAGGCCGTTTGTTCGAAACATGTTTGGGAAGAAGCATATTTGAAATCCATAAATAAACAACATCAAAATAAAACTTTACATACATCAATGCCACGCAGACAAAAAATTGCAGAAGCCTCACGTGACCATCGCATCACTCTTTGATTGGTGCCGCGTACAGATCTCTTATGTTTGCTCTCTCTCTAGCAGCTCTCTAGCAGCTTTTATATCTTCGAGTCTTATGCTTTCATAATAACTCAGCTGGGTAATGTCCCTCATAGTTCTCGTTAACCGAGTTGTTACCTCTACCTCAAACGCAATGTTGAATAACCTAGCGAATAGCTGTAGCGTTGTATGCCACTCAGGTCATGCAAAGTACATGGTCTGGTGACCACAAAGCTCTGGTATGATGGTAGCCAAAAAGCTACCTCCAGTCAAGTGTGGGACAGTCAAAAAAACTCAAAAAAACACCTCTTACAGATGGGGGTTAGCAGGAAACTACCGCCCACATTTAATATGTGCAATAATATGTTTAGACAAGTGCCTCCAGTTATGCGACTTAATCTTCATGTGAAGAAAAAAGTCGTAGAAAAGTGAATTCTCATAGAACCCAACAGTTAACAATAAGAGTTGATAGAAACGTCAAGGACAATGAAAGTGAACACTTTGCAACTCTGAGGTGTATCACCACCTCGAGGGGAGATTCGCATCGAGCCGAAGGAATGTGCACTTTGTCTTGTCTCGTTAGCATCTCCACTTGTCAGTCCGAGTGACTGCAGAGACAGTTCAGGAATAAGGCTCAACACCAGTTAGTGCGACTAGAGATCTCGATCTCCGTCGGATAGCTGCGGTCGAAGAATTGCCCATTAATGTACATCGCCGGCCAAAGTCTGATTCCTAAAACAGCACCATATATGAGGGCATATTTTATCTTTAGGCCCCTTCCAGATTCAGATTTGAATATTGTATTGATTTACTGTATAGCGCTAATAAACGGATTTGTTTCTTACCTGAATGTGAACAGAACTCTCTGAAGATATAGCCCGAAGAACTGAACTTTTCCCATGCAGAGGTGGACAGACTAAGTGTTTCAGAATCATTTATGCGTTGATATTTTCGATTCAAGAAAAAAAGCTATGTTCCAAGAATTGAGGCCGTAATTAATACATGGCCTTATCCTTCACCTATTTCTCTGCTTTACATTTTTCCCTCCCATGTATTATCCTGAAGAGATACTGAAAGTGTTGAGATATTTGGAATGAACACTTCGATGAGGATGAAAATTAACGAAAAAACTTTGACAAACGTACTTTTAAACAAAAACAGGGGAAAACGAAATCTAGTTTCTACGTTAAATGCTATCAAGGTGAGACGGTGCGTTTTGCGGCGACAAAAGGAACGCATCTCGGGGTTGTTCTTTAAAAAATATTCGAAAGTTCATTCATAATAGGAATAGGAGGTCGCGCGTTTCTGTGACTTCTTCAGATGGTGGCAAATTCTTCAATGAATCGGCACAACGAAGCAGTTTATGTTTACTTTTTTATTTCATATACCAAAAGAACGATGATCAGTCTTGTGTTATGCAGTAACAGACGCGCTTCGAAATTACATGCACAGATCTCAGTTCGACTGAACTTCATCAGCTCTCCTCCACAGAATGGTCCAAAGCCTCATCTACTTTTACTATACCGATGGTGAAACTCTTCTTGCAGTCGACGCCAAACGTATTGGTGGTTGGAAGCGAGTTCTTGTCTATGCATTTCATTTACATTTAAAGATCTTAGGCGTGACTACTGTTCTTCAATTTTAGAAGGACTGTACTATGATCCTAGTCTATAAGACCGGCTTGTCATGAGTTCGGCTTGTTTCGCGTGCCGTTTGAAAACGTTTCGTCAGAAGAAAACCATACATTCCTGTGTATACTATACGGTATTAGGTGCAAATCAACAGGAACTCATACTTAAGAGGTGAGCAGTTACAGAACGCTCAGTACGAACTTACGAACGTTAAATCAGCCGAGAAAACGTCAAAACGCAGGTGACTAAAGGAGTAGGCGAGTTTTTTCTTCGACAGGAAGATGTTCTGTGTCCACTTTTTGAAATTTCTTTGTAAACGTTTCTTCTCAAAGTCTCCGAGCAACCGTTGCTTCCTCATTGTTCTCTGTTGAGAATGCTGCCTTCGAATTTCTTCGCTGATGAAGTTTTTAGGCGTATACGCCACTGCAGTGAGTTTTTATTTGCTGATTACTACGTGTTGTTCGTATCGTCGTTTAGAGCAAATCAGTTGAAGTAGAATGCGGTCTGGTTTTAATAATCCACCTCGCTAATAACAGAATGTAACTTAGTCTGCCCTTATCAAAATTCTTGTTATCCATAAACGACCTAAGGAGAGTTTGGTCCACGACTCAAGACAACTTTTTGGTTTGAAGTGATGCCCACTGGGGATATGGAATTATCACTGACACAAACCTACCCTTAGTTTCGGCTCATATAAAACTTTTTCAGGCAATGGCGTAGCTACTAATTTGATATTTCGATGTTTTAGGACATCTGATACTGGTTTCCTGATTAAAACCGATCATGAACGTCGACCCTTTTATTTGAATATGTTCGATGGCTTTATGGCTCAGTTATTTACAGTACTCCCACATCAGGAAAAACGAGGCTATTCTTTCTCCGTTCTTTAAAAAGGATAAGACTTTTAATAATTTTACGAATGAACAAGCAAATCAGAGGGACTGGCGGATGTGTTTTTGAATCCTGCTCAATTCCCCAACCAAATGATCGGTTTTTTGTGAACCGAACGTTGCAAAGCGAAATCATATTAACTTGCGTAAAATGTGCCCATAACTTTTTATACATTCTACTCTTTTGAAGCCGATATTTCCCAAGAAAAAGCACCGAAAGAATTCGACTTCAGCGTACATTCTAAGCGTCAGATTGCTGACTGCGACACTGGCGACTATCTGACACGGTGACATGACATGCGTACCTACACACGGACGCACACACGAAACTAACACAGTGCATTAGCGAAGGCGCATAATAGTGACCGCTTAGCTTCATCTTGAAACAAATCGTTTTAGGATGACGACCTGATGCCTAAAAAGCGCACGCTAAATTTGTAGCCGTTTTGAATTTATAAAGGCCTTCCCAGATCGGAGTGAAGGATGGTTTGATCTCACATTAATGGACGAATGGACAATCACATCCTATCTGTCCTGAGGTAAAAATGCACACACGGACATCACGATGCTCTTTCGCAGAATCGCAAAAAAGCCTCAACCTCAAAGGTTGTAAACAGAGGCAGGTTCCCGCAGTATTGCCCGATTGTCCTGGCGTGTGTGATTGCATTACGCTATCGATAACAAACCGGCACGATGTGTGTTAAGCATGGAGTAGTAGTTGAGTATTTCTCCGGCTTGCGTTATCGAGCAGTCGATTGGCTTCTGTTGCGTTTGAGGAGAAAGCCGTGATAAACATCGGTCGAAAGCTTCGTGCAGGTCTCGAAGGCCTTGGATGCATGTCAGCAAGCCAAAGTAGTGCCTCGGGAAGAACTGAAACATGTTTCTTTACACTCATAATTCATAGGCGTCCACCTCGTACTGGGCAACGTTTGCGAGCTGCTTCATGAAACCAGCTATCTATGCTTTGCAGCTATGTTCTTTGCTTCATAACAGTACCTGTAAAACAAATGCAGACTACATATCGAAGATACTCTACGTCAGAAAGATATTTAACAGAAAGGATAAACGCTAGTTGCAATAAGATGCTTGCATGATGGAAAATTCAGCAAAACTGATGATAGCTCTCATCCACATCTGCTCAACGACGACTTCTTGATACACCGGTCTTATGGCCTATGAAACAGCGTGTACAACAACATTTCAATATTGCAAAATTCTGCCGTTTTAAAAGAACTGTCTTACGTAAACTGCGCAGTTCTGCAATCGATTAAGATCACACTCGGTGACAGTGAAGCATCCTGTCTGGATACATTTCGCAGCTGCCTTCGCCAAATGGAACGACCTGAAACTGATGATTCATGAAAATGTGGACTGTTAATTGGCTTATAGGCATGAAACTCTCGAGCACATGTCACTTTCCAAATTCTTTGATGAGGAGAACATAGGTTTCACTTAGAATGCAGCAATGCGTTGCACTTCAATTCGCTCTCGCTTCCTTTCCTGTCATTACCTCGAAGCTCCCCATACGCTCACATATTCTTTAACGACGGCCACAATATACGTGATTGAAACAGATACAGAGGCCAAGAGAATGCCCACTGGTTGCCTTTAGCTTACTTCATCGCGATTTGTCACGTCATTTTACAGAGGAACATTAAGCATTTGCATGCTTATTGTCTTTAACGTCCATCGCTGAGCTGAGCAGAAGATTGTCATACCTGCAGGTTCATGACGCCAGGATGTGCGTTGTGGAATGGCCAGAGTTGCTCGCGAAATGGCGACGTACAATACTTGCACTGTGATTCTGCGAATACCGTCACGTTGACCACTTGAGCGTCGATGAGGACAACCGTCAACGCTACGACGATCGCCCACATTGCTTGAAGCATTTTAAATGCAAAGTGAAATGCGCCCTGCATCGCAACTTCCATGGAAGAACGTGGCAAGAAGGGACATTAAAGGCTTGATTTTTCCGACTATCTCATACGCAGAATATCTTAAGGATCTACTAAATGACATGCGATCCAGACTCGAGTCAATCATGGACAGCTTACCCAATATTAGGATTCCCACCCACAGAACTAGGCTAGCGATCTGAGGATTTTAGACCAATGAGACAGGAAAAAGTTTTTCAGCACTTTCATAAGCCGCTCTGTTTACTGTTATATAGGAAAGGCGTTTCTATGCAAATGGAGGTAGAAACAAGTGGTGTGCACTGAAAAATCAGTCAACTAAAGACGCAACAGAAAGAAAGGATAAATGAAAGGATGAATAGAGAGGCAAACATATATGTCCCTGAAAGAGCAACAAAAAATATCAATAAACATATGCCGCTCATTTCTAAATTAAGATATGCTGTTGATACTTTTATTATCTGTCATTGTGCATATGCAGTCACTGTCATCAACGCACTCCACGTAACAATGCGAGCATGAAGCAGAAATTTCATAAACAAAAACTTCGGTCATATTTCGGAAAGTGCATGTGCACTGAATGTGTCAGCAAAAAAATAAAACTCTAAAGAGGCACATAGGGTCAATAGGGGCCTCACTTCTCGATCTCGGCTGTCACAAACTCTATATGGCACATAAATATGATATCAAAAACTTCCCAAATTTATATAACCATTATTTTTCAATGTGCACGAGACTAAAATTCATGTCTTAATTTGACCAATTTACTGCTCGCGCTCTCATAACGATGCTTTCGTTCTATAAGCGTTATTCCGCGTGCACTAAAACAATATTTGCGCAAATATCGATCGCATTCATCGATTTTGTTATTGAATTGACGCATTCATTACATGATTACGTGAAGGTACGTGTACGTTTACGTGTACGTACGTGTACGTAAGGTGATTATTATTATAATATCGAAGTGTCACGTCCGTCGGTGGTTGCAATTCTGCATTTTCGACGAGGTGATTATTTTCGTTTTTCAAGGATAAATTTCAGTTCCGTAATCCGGAAAACTGATAGCACTCATAAATCCGTTGTTCTGATTCAGAAGCAAACGCAGACAGCAACATGGCACGATATCTTCGCCGTAAATTCAAGCTGGAAAGCGTTTCTTGCTTTAAAAAGCGTGCTCAAGTTTTGCGAAAATCATTCCTATAAAAATTTGTGAGCTCCATAAGTGACAAGGATATGGTCCAAGTATACACTTGCCATAAAATGAGCGAATTTTCATGAACAAACGTGCTCTGCGTTAAATCAAAGCAGTCCGCTGTTTTTTTCACAAAATTCTTCTCCAAATACAGCCCATATTGATTTCGGACTTCAGCAAAAGAACTTGCATAAAACAGCGTGTTAATATCTGATTCTGAAGCTTCAGCCTGTTAATATCTGATTTTGAAGCTTTATAGCAATTAATCGGCCACTTATATGACGGCTATACTGCACTCATCCTGCCACACTTACTGCATCATGAATGATAAAAAGCCGCTTCTTTTGCGAAAAATACCAAATGGTACTAGCAAATGACTCCTTCCCTAAGGCGAGCGATGATATAATAGTAAACAACGAAGTGCACTCTTGTGGCGATGTAACACACTTCAAGCTGGCCACATCAACGTTAATTCGGTCACTTTACAAGTATCGGCAAGTCGTTAACGATCGTGCTTTTTGATCTTTCTAGTCATTGTTGTTGTTGCTGCTGTTGTGATATCTCTGTCATCTAATGTGCACATAAATAACGTGGTCGTTTCGGTCATCTCCAGTCCGTGCTTTTATTTGAACGGAAAGAGATAGTTCCTAAAAGTGGACTCGTTAAATGTTCAGGTAACAATTTCTTTTTTTAAGAAGAAGTCCAGAAAGAATGCAAAAGCAATAAGGTCAGAAGTGTTTTGCGATAGATAATAGCGGAACGAACACATGACAAGAAAAAACAGTAGCACTGCAAAGAACTGTAACAGGAAGCATCTGCCTGTGACTAATGGAAGAGCCGAGAGTTGATACTGATTTCATGTTGAACAGCTGTCATTCTCAACTAGCAGCGTACGCTGCCGAATACACTTCCGTATATGCAGCGCTTAGATGCCAGAAAGCAAAAGATCTTTAATGATTTCAGCTTGCACAATATTCCGAGTAAATTTCACAGCAAGCTATCTGGTGACCTTTCTCCTTTGAAGGTTTGGAGTGAACGGAACAACGACAGCAGCTGTGGCTGCATTCACGACTCTCCGACATCGTGAAGTGAAGAGGCAAGAATCCATCCCACGTCGTATAGAGTGGAGTCGATAGGATGAGCGAAACTTGCTCGAACACATTTAAAAGACAAATACTATGCTAGTATGCATCCAGTTTATCTCCGGAAATTTTTCACCACATTCTTGATTGCCCAGGTGAACTACGATGTAATGGTATGCGCTTGCAGAGTACTCAACAAACAAGAAGGAATGCCATGACACGCATCATGCGTACTGTCATTATATTGGTGACTAATGATTTCTACTGATTTTCATTTTGGCTGTCATCGTTGTTTCATGAATTAAATTTTATTGCTTCACAGGTGTGATTTATTTTTCCAGCCATAGTTCCTTGTTTCTAATAGTGCATAGCGTCCTTTTCCTTTCTGGGGACAATGGCAGTAGCACGATTGAAAACTATGAAAATTGTTGTTTGAGCGACCGAACGCTCGTTGTCCATGAATTATTATACCGCAGAAACTAAGTGGGTGTAAGTTCGTGCAGTACGTCTATTTCTTTGGAGTCTTGCAAGTTATTCTTATAACTTCTTTGTATTACACTTTAATTGTTTTGACGGTATAACCGAACGATTTTACTGCTTCAATTGTTTTTCATCAAATAGCGACGTCATCATGATGTGCGCTCCCGTACAGTCGAAGAAGAATAGTAATATTCTCGTTCACATAGATGAGACATAGATCATTGTTGAGCCATGTTTGAAAATTTTCGTTAACATGTAATTTATTACCTACCGCCTTAATCTAACATGCAGCGTCCCATAATTGTCGTGAGCTTCTCATGTATTGCATCATTATTTTCTCCTTCTCTACTTTCAGTTTCATATTAAATTGTATGGTTTCGATTATTACAGCATATTGTGTGCAGACTGGAATTTCAGCCATTTTTGCCATTGTATATGACAAAGACGTAAACCGGCACGACATGTACCCAAGTTGCGATACAATTGTTGCTGGCATTCGGGAGCCATCAGGTTTTTTGGCTTCCTCGCAACCCGAATGTTGAAAATTTCCAGAAATCCACGAAACTAAACTCATCCGATAACGGAATTTTTAAATCCTGCATTAGCTACGACATATTAAAATAAATCATTTTTTGTAGTGTGGCAGCAGCAGTGCATGTGAAGCGTCTTGCTTTCCATGAGCAAATCCGCTGCGAATATGGACCAATATGGATCAGCATAAGCAAAGGACGATTTAATACTTTAGTTGTCTGTCTATTCCGTTATTGAATCGACGCGTTGAAATGTTTGCAGCGTATTGACTGATGAATTGCAAAAGTGCTTTATCTCCCTCATTTCCAGCATTCTTATGCAGGAGATCACTCGCTTTCAGATACATGGCTATGATCTCGCTTGTATCGCATCCGCTTATGCGCAACTGCTTTGTGAGAGAGTTTTTATACTTCCTCAGCTATAGAAATACTACGGTTTGATCGAGTAGACTTAAATATTATGATACCTCTTTTTAGATGGACTACTGATGAATGAACGCCCACAATTCTGTTATTGTGGACTAAGATACCGGCATATTTAAAACGCTTGTTTTGCTGGTAATCACACGTTTATATGATATGTGAACGATCAACTCCTAGGTCCTTATCGAACACCATTTCAATTTTTCCTAATATTACGCAACACCCACAGCTTATGAAGTGAAGCAGTTATCGTTTACAGCAGTAATTTCTCATTTTTACCAGTTATAATAACATTTTATTTCCGCTAAGTGAGGTCATGACCGATCCCGATATTAATCAACTTTTTTTTTCAACTACCAACTTAAATTTATCGTCTGGAATTACTTCGCATCATATTATATTTCATCTTCTTGAGAACTGATCGAATTATCCATCAGATTTCAGAGATTTGAAGAATTAAAGATGTCATCATGCCTTATATCTCACTGAGCGTTCTTTTACTGCCTTTGTTCGTAAATATCAATAATATATCTCCTTGTATCTCATATAAAATCTCAATCATCTCTACGCTCTCATAATCTAGCAGGACGGAAACATTACAGGCAATAGCGGAAACACTTCCTTAGGAAGTAGCAATTATGGATTTTTCAAAGAATTTTCTTTAAAAACTTGCAAAAGCTGAAATTTTTCGGCGACTTATTGCGACGACATTACTCGATGCTCGGAAGCGACGTCTGCAATTCGGCAACTTTATCTTTTCAGATATCTCATTGGAACACCAAATGATAAAAGCTCTAGGCGCTAATGCTTTTTTTTAACGCTGTGGTTTTCTTATGTTTACACTCAGCAATGAATGTATTGTGTTTGTCAGAAAGTAGTTCGCGTGTCAAGTTGTTGCATTTCCCATGCAGTTCCTTTCAGGCAATTTTGTTTTTTTTTTCTTCAGCGAAGACCGTATAAGGGCCTATAAAGGAACAGGCTCAAGGCCACGCCTCAGTCTATGGCCAAGAATAAACATAGATTTAATGCCAGGTCCGAGACTAAGCGCAAACCTCAGTTAAGGCGAACAACAGGCCTAACCTTAGAGCCGGGTTTGAGTTTAAGCCTAACTCCAAGCTTCAATGCAAACCTAAGCATAGGACAGGTCTCAATCAACGGCCAAGAATACACCTAAGCTTGAAACCAAGCCTAAGAATAAGGCCGAGTATGAACTTAATTCCAAGAGTAAATGCAAGCTTAAATTCAAGCTCAAGCTTGAGGCCAAGGTTATGCATAATCCTAAGCCGAACCTTACGCCTGAGCTCGAGAGCCAAGGCTGTATCAAAGGCTTAAGGCGAGGCAGCACAAGCCTGCCGTTAAGAATAAGCGTATGACCAAGAACGAGAATAATCCTGGTGCCAAACCTATTTTCTGTTATAAAAATTAAGCCCGGTTTCCCGAGATCCCATCGTCAGAGGTATTTCAACTTATCCCTATCCGCAGTCGTTGTAGGCATTAGTTTCAGCTCGCCAGGAAATGTTGCAGAAGGAACAACGTTCCGCAAAGCTCCCTGTTTCATGTCGTCTGAGTATGAAGTCAATGTCCATTTCAGATAGATATTCGTTGATGCCTCCACTCTATCCGCACTTCAGCTGCCGCTTAGCGGCTCTGGTCCTTCCATTAGGCCTGCAGTTGCGTAAACTTTTGCTGTCCGCTCTGGTTGCAGTTTCGTCAACGCCTTGCTTTTCATCGCTGTGAATGACGGTGTGCTACGCTGAAAGAAATTAGCGAAATGATGTTGAAGTAATGGATGTGGAAAGTATACGTTGTGTTACGCCTTTCGGCTCTCTTATTTCACTCAAAACATGTGCGTTCAAAGTAGCAAAGTTTGCATAAAAGAGGCAAAAAACGCTTAACGTGCTAGATGTTTTCTCGAAGTGAATATCATCGAAATCATTTTTGAATCAGCTGCGAATGACTGCGTGTTTAGTTTTAAGAAACAAATTTTTGCCAGCTCACTCGATAAAGGCTACGACAACGTGCTACCATTAGAAAAGAAACAACTTCATCAACTTTCTCATCTAAAGATTACGTACTTTATATCTCAAATACTGTTTGAAAACAAGAACCCGCGAGTCTGCTTTTCCTACTGACGTTTTATGGACGACATTCGTCTATTTTCTATACGTATTATCCGAATCGATTTCACAAGAGTGCTCATTTAATGGTCAAAAGCAAGGATACAACACTCTATTAGTCCATTTTTTTAGGAAATATCCAAGTAAAGCTTACTTGTAAACCCTTTCATACTGACGGATTGTCACCAGGTCGCAGTTTTTACACATGCAGTAAAAATCTCAGACGAATTTTTTTTCACAGTTTCGTCGCTTTCGTTTTGATTCTGTGACAAAGAACATCTTTGGCGAAAATAACGATCTAATTTTCAACAAGGATTTCTTTGTTTTTCCATTGTCAAAATGCGAACCAATTCCGTCCGTATTTTCGAGTTTGCGACTGTGATATCATTCATATACTTTTATTTAATCTGATAGAGAAATGCGAACTCATGCAAATTTATTGCATAAAGGCGTACCATTGACCGGTTCATTAATGTCTAGCAGAAAAAGAGATATGCTTTATTCGGATATTTCCCACTTTTGACATATGTCATGTATGTTATTATGCCTCACTGTTACAGTCCATCTTCTTTCTGTGTTCTCTTGCCTACTTTGGGATTTTGGCCTGCATATCCAATTTCTTTTCTTTGTTTCATGGCTTATTCATCCATAATGAATGATTTCGATGAGTTTTATTTTATTTTCTAATTACATATTATTTCCTTGATCTGTATCAGCATACTCGATCGCCACTATATTCGACATTTTAAAAAACACCTTACATTCGAAGAATTTATAAAGAGGTTTTTGTTTAAAGCAAGAGAGGAGAAAATTTCTCCACACCTATTGTGGGAAGAAAAAAGAAAATCTGCCAAAAATGACAAAAGAATAGGCTGGCACGCAGCAAAGCAAGAAGGCAAGTGATCGAATTAGACGCGTCGCGGAGAAGAATACCGCTGCTTCTTTTTTTGACAAAACACGAGGAAGTGTTCGCGTGTGTTTGAGCATTTCATAGTCGACATGGTGTTGTAGACCTCCTTACTGCTACAGTCGTCGAAAACATTGAAGAAGTTGGCTCAGAAGAAGCTTTATCTCCTCTTTCATCCATATTTCTGAGGTTGCCGCGCTGAAGAAAAGGCTCTAAAATTTCTGTAGCTTCTGTAGCTTGCAAATCTAGATGCCGCTTTCGAGTTTTCTACGTTGAGTGCTGCAATCAAAAAACCAGCAGTTCTGTTTACCACATTACTTCCAGTCGTAGGTAATAGACAATCAAGGCTCCGTTCAGCAGTTGCCATACTGCAGAGACCAAACTTATAAACTGTCTGAATGCCGATCCTCATCGTCGACTACAATTTTCTCAGAAACGGGGCTAACAATTTCGTGACTTACAAACGAGGATTTGTTACTTTATGACTAAGACCGCACCTCAACCGTTGCAGGGAAACAACCAGACGGCTTGTGTGTAGCAAAATGATCAACAATGATGGGCAAACAATGGGACAAAACAATCCAACAAGATTTTTTCATGTGTGGCCAAGTCAGGGTGAGACGACGCATATGGTCTCGTCTTCGATCAACGTTTCCGCAGAACCTCGACTGCTGATGTTTGCATCCAACAATAAACCTCGCCCACACAATAAGTAGGATAAATAATAAGCCGCAAGCCATTTTCTGACAGCCTCTTCACAACTGGCTGGCAGCAACTGAACTAACGGAAGTCTACAGAGGGCAGTAGAAGCGTTAAGAGCACTGATGATCGGTCATGTGTTCACCCTGCTTTTCCGCACTGCCGTTGTCGCCAGCTCCCACTCTATTCCGCCCTTGAACTAATATACCACCAGAACCTTATTCAGGAACTTCAACTACTTCCTTTTCCCAACTATGCCAAGTTCAAGCTTTGGCTGCTGCCTTTGCATCAACCACTTGTAAGAAGAAAAACGTATAAGAATACACGGTGATAAAAAACACGTATAAGAACACAAGGTGATAAAAAACAGCCAATTAGTAACGATCCAGGTGCAAACAGAAATAAACCCGAAGCCTCGGGCAGGGCAACTTGCATTTCATCGGCAACCCTCAACAACTGTCAACAATGGTGAAAGTCTACCAGTCTTTTACTGTCTCTCCATTTCCCCAGCATTTACTTCATAATCGCGCATAAAGCGTTGGCTATTAAGCAAAAGCATGCATGCAACAATTCATCGTTATGAACATTTAACAATACCCTAAATAATGCACGCAGGGCCTCAGAACAGTATTTCGCTGATGACCGGCAATGAGTGCTATAGAAGAAACACGACTCTCGTTTGCGTCCCTCACTTTATGTTTTACAATTACCTGTCTTCCACATCACTACCTTAAAGTGCATCGACTGTGTCCCTCAATTATTGTAACTAACCACCATACTTCCTTGTTGCGAAAGAAACCTGTTAGAACTGCGAAAGCACCAAACCCCATCTCGTGATTTGCGAATGACTTTTAACCCTTTGTACGAATTTGTGAGACAAACGGCGCAAGCCTTTGTACACAATGGCTTCTTAAACAACTACAGAAAATTGAATCTTCTGCCGAACACCTGTTTGGCCCTTCCCGGGGCTGAAACGTTAAAGCAATATTCTGAATGCTCTGCTCATTTGTGGATGTCGTTCGTTAGCTCAGCAAAAATTCGAATCATCTTAGCTCCTCCGCCATGTTTTCCTACTCGCTTTTGTTTACGCCATCTCCGTTTCGAAACGCTGACGACGTGAAAATTTTCTCTCCCTGCCATCGGAGCTCCTAAGTGCGGATCTTAGCTGAACAAGTAGTTCTTTTGTGGCATGATCGAACATGTTCGCACTTGGAACCACCTCTGCCATCAAGTGATGGTGAGGTTTAAAACCGCTACTTCAGAGCAAGGCATTTAAGTAGCGATTGCTTTATTCGGTCAGTATAAGACTCATAAGGAGGGAGTTAGGAAAAGCCGGGAACTTCCCTCGTTTGAGACAAAAAGCTTTAAGCAATTTAGGGGACCGGAAAGATAAAACTTTCAGTACCTTGCGCGGACTCCCGTCGAGAAAATGCCCTTGCTTCAACGGCCTAAGTAATCTCGCTTGGATCTCCTCCTTCCATCGGAAATAATGCGAACGGCCAGCATGAACCGAACCCTCAACATTTCCGAAATATGAGTTGAAATTTACATTTTCTAAAATGAAAACATACAACTGAAAATCACTCAAACATGCCGAAATCAACTGAATTATCAAGCACGTAGTAAAGCCACCAAAGAATCCATGATGCACAAAAAGTGGGCGACAGCAGAATACCACGAAACAACTGAAAAGAGCACTTCATAAAAGTGAGTGTTATAATTGCAGCTTCAAGCAAAGGCTGATCACAAAAAAGTTCTCCCACAAACATTCCCATAAGGCAACATGAACTTGCTCGACACTTTTCCTGTTACAAGGCACTTCTTCACCACTCTTACACCTCCCGTGCAAGGCATTCGGCGATCCCGCTTTAGTCTTCAATGCTTCAAACGCTGCTGTGCTGTTCGGTCTTTTAATGCTACTCTTACATCCGATTCATAAAAGCACATTCTGAAGCACTTTTCCTTATTTACGAGTTCTGCACACTAAACTATGGATACAGAATTAGAATTAAACTCATCCTGCAACACTGCCTTTATTAATGCTCCACATCCACCACTTCACAATGTGATGCCAGCATTTAATAGGACGGATGCACTAACCAATAAAAAGTGATGTTTTACTGCAGCGTTGTGACACATCTAGCCAACAACCTTCAGAAGGCTTTCGGAGGCGGAAATTTACGTACAATGGGCAGAAAACAACAAAGAAACCTAAACACAACCGACGAACAAAACCATTGAGTCAAAACGGTAATTTTAAGCGATCGTTCATGGAACAACTTAGGGCTCGAGCTTCTCCTCAACCGGCTTCTTCTTTCTTATTCCTTCCTCTTCTGCACTGTTCTCATGAGCACGTTTGCGCTCCTCTGCAAATCTTTTCACCTCAATATATGCAAAAATTCTCCTGCGCTTCTTTGTGAATTATACAATCAGAAAACTCCAAGGTTAGCGAGCAGTTGTATCTTCCTCTTTCATGTGAACGAAGAACACTTACGAGAGCAAGACGCAGTAACTGCGTTTCGTTACATTGTACTATCATGGTGTAAGAATAGAGATGGCTCAGAGGAATAAGTACCTGAAGTAGACACAAGGCACAAAAAATTTTTTAGGAGAGGAGATATAGAAGGTGGCCGCTTTCACAAACAACGAATCAAAGAACGATAGCCCGCATATTCAAATACCACCCTTTCCGCGAAAGAACGACCAGTAAAGCAGACAAAAGTTCCCGCTTAAAGTTCACATAAACTTATATTCAGTGGGACCTAATTTATGCGGAATCCTTCATTTCAATCTGCAATCAAAGAAATGAACTTCTGAAACGCAAAATCTCACAGGCGATTAACACTTTACATTTTACATCTAGTACAATTCCTGCGGCAACGGACGCAATTATCCAAAAAGTAGTCGCGCTGCAGCACTAAAGACGCAAGTAAATTTGGAAAAAAGTCAAGGTGTGCTGTGTTTGTAAAAAAGCGTAACGACTTATTTAATATGTGATGTAGTTATTAGTTTACGAGATTCTAGTAAGCGCATGAAAGTATGAAATAACAGATTTTATGCCATAAATGAGCCTTTAAAGTAAAACCTCAACAGCAGCTGTTTGGTGAGCGAACCTGAGTTAATTTCATGAAAGTTTAGCGGAGCATTTCAAAATTGTTCACAGTGATGACTTAAGAGACCTCAAAATTTTGATTACTCGAGACTTCTATACGAGAATGTTTGATTTGTTGTTGTAAACGAAATGCCCCACATTTCTGTAGCCGGTTCAACCGCTCCGCAGCATCCTGCCGGAAACTAATTTCGCGGAAGCAATGAATTCCCTTTTTCGCCGGCTCCGATTCGCTGTTTGAGGGGAAGGGGAGGAATGGAGGTCGCAGTTTTATCCCGTCTCCTATGTCTGTATCCGTTTGGCAGATTCAGGTCGCCAATCGTAAAAGCTAGTGGTATGTAATTTAATGAACGTAATAATTTACGCCAAAAGAACATTCTGTCTCCATTTTTGTAAAGTTCTCCGACCTCTGCATAAGTTCCTGAAAATGAAAAACGTCAGAAAATTGGTAAAACAAAACTGCCCGATCATCTATCTACTAGGCGTCTACCAATAACAGTCTATATGCTCACGATTTATGCAGCTGCTATTTTTCATAGAAAGGCGCATTATTAGGCGCTCTGACATTTATTTTCCATACTCGGACAACTGACTTCGCGTGAAAATACAGAAGTGCTTAAGACGTCATCCTTCCTGGTGCGTTTTTCTTTTTACCATGGAGACCGCAAATTGCTTAAACATATTTCAAAGTCACAGAACGAAAATTCTGCCAAATATTCAGTGCACAAATGACGTTTTCATCGGCGAGTGCCAAGCTTTCAATCGATTTCACTTTCGTCACAATTCTTTATTAATGGTCCTCTGATAAGAACATTTCTTTTAACGTCGTATTGCAGAAGAAAGACAAACACAGACGCTGTTGTAGTTAAATCCGACATTATTCCGTCCTCATTTTATGGGCTTCTGATCTTGACACGAGCTTCTTTGCGATCATTGCTGTATTTAAGTTGCCATTCAGACCTCGTTTATTCAAAATCTTACTCGACTCAACGTCGCGCCATAAAACGCGCCCTCATTTAGAGTTACCTATTTCAAAACTGTGCATCGGCGCGTTTTTTGCCTAGCAGAGGAACTATTCTTTTGAAGTGTGGCCTGTCTATATTTTCGCCTCGAATATGTCCTGGCTACATTTTTCAAGTTTCACGCATTGTACTACACCTTTTCACTTGAAGCCTTCGTTTAAAATGTTTGCTGGCATCTTCCTGTCTCGACTGAATATTCTTCTTCGAGCATAACTCGTCACATCTCTTCATATATTCCAGGATCAAGATCACCGCTGAGAAAGACCCGAGCAGCCTTTTCCAATTTCACTGTTGTTCACCAAGCATTCGTTATTCAACGTCATTTATAAGTCAATTCATTTCCCTTAATAAATATGTCGCCCAACTTGTGACAGTTTTAAGTGCCGCGAAAAATGGAACTCAGAATCAAGTTTCCTTCTTGCAGTTAACTGCGAATAACATGAAATATATTTTAAGTTATCCTGCCAAGATATAAAATTAAAGATTCAGGCGCTAGGAACGGTACTTTCAACAAAGAAAATCCGTAGTACAGTGCATGTATCATTAACCCATTTACAAAAATTTCAGTTTTTTGTTTTGAAAAACTGAGGAATCAAAGCCACTGACCTCTCAGCATCTCCCCATGCGTCAGCATAGAGCAATATGTTTGAAGCAGCTGCTTCTTTCATAAGGCTGAAGCTCTTGACGAAACGTCTTTTGAGGTATCACCGAAGGCGCGGGATATGAACTTGGACCTCTCTCCTCCCACAGTTTCACCGCTGCTGCTTTTTTTCATACTTTCTGTTATGAGGCACCCCAAGCAGATGCCAAAGAATCAAACTTCCAGGAAAGATATGAGAACTGGGAGGAAGAAGACTAGATCTGTGGACGTCTCATCGCCCAAGAAACTGTGCACAATAAACGATCGGCTTTGAGACTGGCTGAGGCTTCAAAACATGGAGGAGATTAGGGACGTAGGGGAGTAGGTATTCCTACGGACTGTGCCAGTGCTTTTCAGTAACTCTTCATCAGTCAGAAACTCTAGAAATGGCTTGACTTATATTCACATCCATAACTTCGCTACTTCACTTACACGTGGCAATTTTTCACTTCGAATCACGGATTATCTACATCAGCAATTCACATTCCCTGCGTGCTTTCGCAGTATCTGCGGCACTTTCTTGCTTGGTAGTAGTTGTATATGAGCGGCTTAATGGCGCAATTCGACTAATCATTCAGGTGGACTTGATCAGCTATAAGGTGCAAATATCCTAGGACTGGGCTCCTCAGCGAGCTATGTGAAGAAGCAACTGGCACGGCTATTTAACAAGTGAATTTTCTGTCATCATCGGTTGGCAATGTTTCACGACTGAATAATCGCCTCAAAATTGAACCTCTATTACTCAGTGACATCAAATATTTTGCTGTTAAGACGGTCCCATCAGAAATACTAGAAGCGCATCACCTCAAAGCTCTCATCGCTTTCAGGCGATAGGTAATTCGTCCTGCGGGAACTTCATTAAGAACTGTTCTCGCAGATCAATGGTTTTGCGATCAGTGGTGTGGTCTTCAGTGTATACCTTACCGGAAGTACATACCTGGGGTTCTTTTGCAGTGATAACCCTCATCCTTTATATTCAGTTAGATGTTCGCATTTTTTATCATTGAAAATGTCTTTAGAGGTAAAAACAAGTCGATCGTTCAGCGCCATTCAGGCAATCATCGGCAAATGGACACGAAAATACCAAAACTGTGGTGATGAAAAGAATGCGCCGAGCTAGCAGTATCGATTTATTTCAATTCCTGTCAATTTTATCGATCGGTAATATGTGACAAATAAGCTCCTTTCAATTTTACAAAATTCTTCCCCTCGTTGTTGTGATTGGAAGCGGTGGTATGAATGGACCTAGTGTGTAGTGCAGAACGTAGAGCTGATAACCGCCTGCAGATGTGGATGTTTGAGAGCAAAAGAGAGATATAAGTAGTTTATGAGAATGCAGCACTATCCTCATAGAGGAGTTGAACCAAAGACATATTAACGGGAAGAAACCCGACTGGTATAGGCACCAGATGTCGCCTAGGGCCGCAGAAGAACAAATAAGTCGAACATTGAGGCACAGCATACGAGAATCAACAATACGAGTGATGACTTTAATGTTGAATTACAAGTAGGTATGTTGGGTTGGCTCGTGGGTGCCATACTCAACAATCTTGTCGATACTTTCTGCCATATAAATGATTAATTGCTGGAATTCTTTTCTTCTGTATTCCTGACTTGGAACTTTCTACAGAGTTTTTCATGTTTTGTATTCTATATGTTTTTTACCCGATTTATGTCAAGAGAATGCAATCATAATACCCTCGCATTTAAACAAATTTTGTTCATTTGCTACGTCCATACATTTTGCTGCTGAAATTTTCGGTTATTCGTTAAGTTAATTCACTCTCACTAAACATCCTCAAAATGAATACGTTCTATTGTACTACAAAGTTTTGGAATTTATCCACTAAAAATGTTTTGTAAACAGTAGTATATTTCAGTATCAGCAATTTTTTCCTGTTAAAAGTTTTTCTATTCATTAAGGTTTGAGTGAGATTGATCTAAGAACGTCACCAAATCATAGAAGTGGTAATATCTTTCGAATTGCAGCGATAATCGGATTTCCGGAATGTTTCATGCATTCCAACGATTTCACGTCTTTCACTTCGAACTTATATAAGCGTTTTCAACTTCCGCAATATTGCATCGCGAAAACAGCTCATCTACGCGTTTGTATGTGTTTGTGTTTACTTGTCTACCCGTCTTTCCAATGGTCGTAACCTGTGAAGTGAAAACGACACGGAAACAAAATATCGTTTAAAGACCTTACAGATCCAATTCGACTGCAATCACCCATCTTCGAATAGTAATCTTTGAACTCATATGCAGTAAAATCCATCTTTTAGAGTACGCTCCAATAGACATTATTTCCCGTATTCTATAAAGTACTGATGCAGCTAAGCTTCAACACATTTTCGCATTCCGAGAAATTCGATTTCGTTGATCAAGAAATGTTGGTCAGACGTAGCCTCGCTTCAGATATGTTTTCTTAACATTTGTCAGGAAACATTTCTAGCATTGAGTCGTCAATATGCATCATCCGGATTTAGTTAAGAAACTTTGATGGTAATTTCATAATGGTAAATGGACGAAAGTGAGAGATTCTCTACTGGAAATCGAGAAACTTTCATTGCAATAATTAGCATCAATTGTTTATGCACTTTCAACTGGAAATTTCATGAAGAATTATCAAATATCTGTAGAGGAGACCTCCCTGATCAGATTCAAGCGTGATTATAGCGTTCCCATCCGCCATCTTCTGATGTGTTAATTTCCTCTGAAATCTACTCATTGTTACACATTCGCGCCAGGGGGGGGGGGGGGGGGGGGGATCGGATAAAAGCAGTTTGAAGACGAAGTGATGAAAGGTTCGAGCTGAATTATCGCGAAATGAACGTTGGAAATAGTTTTCATTTTGAAAGTGCTCGCAGACTGAAAGCGTTATGCAAACGGTCACTGACTGGAGTCAGCGTTCGATCGCAGCCAGTTGTGGTGTGATCGAGAAGCATTTTTGAATCGGCCAACGGACTTCGGAACGACGTCGGCCTACTGCTTCGATTTCGACCTGAACAACACTGATTCTTGCGAGAACACTAAAGTAGCGTCAAGCGATTCCTTGGGAACTTAAGAATGCTGCTTTGACTGTCAACATTACTCGACGATCAAAGTAATATCTAAGCCTTTCAGAAGGTCTGCCTGTTGAACAAGCTACACTTGGTATTCTAGCTCATTCCTCTCTTCTTTTTTTCTCCGTCCTCTGTTTACTTCCCGGGAACTGGGTTCATTGAACGAGATGGCCACTCCATGTAAATAATGAGGAAACAAAGATAAAAACAATTTGAAGAGATCACACACTAATACTAATGATCACTTTCCCCACTAATTTGGTCTGAAATTTCGTGTGAAATTCACTTTTGCACCCTTAATAAACAGGCAATATGTAACGCAAACTGCGGATGTCTCATCTATCTTTCTAAGCTTTACTGCTTTCACTTAGCTTCCGCTGTGCGCAACAGTCATACATGGCGCTGTGATTCTTCCCCATCATTCGTTGAATTCTTGATAGCAATCAAATGACTCAACATTGAGCACATTGAGCAGAAGGTGAGCAAGTCTAAAAAAGACTTGCCACTCCTATAAAAATGAAATTTCAGGAAACCGGCTACAACATGAAAAACTTCAGTATGTTCATGCCTGCCTTGCAATAATATAACAAAACTTAACTGTTCATCTTTATGTCGGAAAACTTAGGAACTGAATTTCCTAGTTCACATCTCAATTACGTATACACATAAAGCGTTAAATTAAACGAATTGTTTTCAATCCTGAAACCTATGTTATTGGTGAGTTTTTTTGCACACTTCTCTCTTCACCGAACCACGTTTCCTAATTTAAGGTTTTGGGAATTTGCAGGTTTGCTAGAGACGAATTTACAAGTAACTTGAACTACGTACTGTAATTGCACCGACGATGAAGCGATTTTTTAAAATAAAACACTGGAACTTACGATGCTGTATCTGATAGATGATTTTTTTCTTTCCACTCAAGAGACTTCGAAAAGCATTTCTGAATCGCGCTGACATTACGTTGTAAAGAATTGGATTAATAGCGCAATTGAAGAATATCATGGTTTTCGATAAGAAAATATACCTGCAATGTACGTGTTTAGCGAATATCTTGCAATACTTGCAATGCATACGCCAAATTAGCTTATGAATTATGCTACACGTTTCATAACTTAAGCTTAGTACATTACTCAAGAAAGTGCAAAAATCGCAACAACATTCTGAAGACTTTAAAAAAACTGTTCCCGATAGAGGTCCTCCCACCTAGCACTCGTGTATCGGTTGTGAATCAGGTTACACAGACGCGTCATCTGCTTTATTCGCACAAGTTTAAAAAATTAATACAAATCTGGTGTATGAGAATATGTTGAGAATGGGAAAATCAAGATCTCTCCGAACGACTCCTCCCTCAATGAATTTAATTTTTTTCTCAAATATGCTTCCCCTTTTGATTCGCTCTGAATGTTGCAAACACTACAAGTGCGAAGCTCATAAAAGTGAAACGGCGTACTTTATTTTTGAGTGCATGTGACAAGAAAGAGAAAAATACGATGAGAATAGCGAACCAATCAGGATCCCATTTTTGTTGAGCGAAAGAATTGTACATGACCATGACACGGTAAGGAAGCCAACAGATGGCAAATATAGCCACAACAAGAGCGAGTATTTTGACCACCTGAATGATGCAACTGCAGATGTTACCGAGAATGAGATTTCGAAATTAAATATGATAATGCGATAAAATGGAAGACGAATAAACATAAAGATATAATCTCTGCGATTATTTCATCTACTTGCTATTTATTTGTCCACGATGGGCCGAATCACAAACTTCCAGCAAGTGCATAAACAGTAGATGCAAACAAATTTTTTAAACGTTTAGTTAGTCGTCCGCTTCTATGCTTCTGATTTCGTTTCGCTGGAAGACATCCAGTGTGGAAATAAAGCGGAATTTCTTTTCCACTCAATCTGACATAACTATTTGGACTATACGCTTCCATTCTTGTGGAACGTAGAATATCCATCAAGCATGAAAATTGGAAGGAAAAAGGGAATGCGCAAACGTTGTATGCGACCACTTGCATTATTCTTTAGAATGGGTCGGTTAAACAATCGACTGAGATTGGAGCAAAATTTGAAAAAGGTGAGGGTTGCGTCAAGGCTAAACTGATACAAGGTGGTTTTCTACATCAGATGTAATCTGTGAAACCAGATCGTCTCGTTATTTTAGCAATGATCTCAACGTGCTGATTGTACCTCGCATTGCGGTCAGCTGAGAAACGTTAAGATGGTGAATAAATTTTCAGTTCACCTGATTTTTTCCTTTAAATGAGCTTTTGCTGCAGTTTAATGTGAAGTTTCGCATGCTATTTGTGTTTTGTGATAAGCTGGAAGACTGCACAAACTGTGGATACGTTTCTGCAAAAGAAGCTTTTTCATTTCATCTATCAACTATGCTATCTTTGACATTTATTGAGGCAACTCATATCACTGCACAACATTTACATCGTCGAAAAATTCTTCCGATGGAACTCGTCGACAGTGAAACGAACATGTTAAGTCAAATAATGAGTTTTTGGAATTTAAAACTCTAAGTTTTTGTGTCGAATCTTTATTCCACATCGTTCAAAATCGTTTTTACATTAATTTCAGGGAGAAAACGTTGAAGCGAGGGCCAACGTCCGTCCTTGTAAATAAATATTCGAAGACGTTACTCTTATGCATTAACTTTGTTCAATTTTACCAGTTATATACCTCTGTAACATCAATTAAAAGGTAAATATTATGATAAGCGAGAGTTTCTCAGCATGCAATTTCTTGAAGGAACCTCCAAAGGGAGCGGAGGGAAGGGCTGAAATGCAAATTGAAGTTAGACTGTACTGATGGCTGCCAGAGAACCTGCTTCTGCTTCTCTGCGTAAATTTGCATGTGATTCACTTCAATGCCCTGAAGTACTCGAAAAGGTACGCATAAGGGCAATGTGGATTTGGGAAAAAATTTGCATTCGCTTAGGCTGTTGCCGAGGAATTTTTAACATGCGAACTATGAAAATGCCCTTCTCATATGTCTAAGGGTCGAAATGAATAAATGAAACTCGTTTTTGCCATAGAAATTCGAGTATGATAGATTACACCACCTAAACGTTCCCTACGCAGTTATGCGGTTAATGGCTCGCTTCGATATGCTGCAGAAATGTTCCACTCGTTTACAAATTTACCCAAGAAAAAACCTTATGCGAAAAAAAAACATCAAAAATGAAGACCCAAAAAACTAAAACCACAATGTGATATATTCCAAAGAAAAAAACTAGTGAACAACCTTTCGAGCAGTTCGATATTCGACGCGAGTTGCCAAGCTGATCGCATAACTGCGAGGTGAATGAATCTATAAAATATGTGGAGCTTAATGGATTTTTGACAGCGTAGAGCGAAATGATATATATTGCACTTTAATGGTGAAAGAGAGGGAACTTGTTTCCCAACTACTGATGTTGAATGTTGGATGGATTATTCCCTTCGATTAGCAATACGGCTCCTTCTCTATTGAGCTTTTACTTTTGGTGTTCACTTTTCCTCCAGGTACTGCTTCATATGTTATACCAACTGAACCGTTTTGTAGTTCCCGAAAAACGGCCGGTTCATTGTCCTTTAATCAAATCCACTGTGACAGTTCGCTATACTGGCTTGCTGCATTTGGACACACAGTAACTGCTGTAACGTGTTATGCGGACCCATACACAGCGTCTGGTATAAAGGCAGAACATTAGAAAACCAGCCCACCTTGCTATAGCTGTAAGTTCCCATACTTTCAAGTGGAAGAAAGTTAATGTGGTGCGCATTTTTGAAAAACTCTAAATATTATATTCGGCCGTGTCAACTTAGGAACTACGGCGCATAGTGTTTTGCGTTTCATCTCCCACGAATTTCAGGTTTTACGCAAGAAGAAGTCGATTTTATTCAATAAGCATTGCAGCCACCTTCATTCTGAAAAGGTGAAAAATTGTATCAAGAATTGAACCAGATCTGCTCACCCGCGCTGGCACTCATTTTGGCCTGTTCCTTCATCTCGGAGCGACTTAGTGCATACGCAATCTTGCTATAAATAACAACATAGAGCAACAGTGGAATAACATAAAACATCAAGAGATCGCCGAGAAACATCACCTTAATTAAAAGATTTGTATTTCAATCATCATTTTATTCGAGAATGACATATATTGCAATTTCTGGATGAATACGCTCGTATGCGAGCATCCCCTTGGAATATGTACATGTTGCTTTTCACTTGCTTTCACCAAGTTTCGTGTGTATATTTTTTCGTCCTAAATATGTTGTGCATTAGGCTTATCTCGATTCTAGCTCTCTCGCGTTTTTTTAAATGTCTGTTTCCTAGCTATAAGGTAACAGAGTTGTTTCTTAGGGGAGAATTCTCTTTTTGGTGTGCATTAGTTAACCCGATGATGGTGTATGACTGGTTATCTGTCAACTAAAACGTCCCAATTTCCGGTGCAGTTCAGGTGCTCAATGACTGTGATTGCACTAATTCATAAGCTGAGTTCTTCCTTGGTTGAAACACGGAACAGAAATTCCCTTGTTCGTCAGAATGGTTTTAATCGTAATATAACGACTGCTACCGGCTAACTGCAGCCAGCTCAGATAGGCTGTAATTTATGGGTGCAATACTTCTACTGAAGGGCAAGCTCATTGGCTGCAACTTTGCCACAGCCGATGATGGTATGTCAATGAGCAAACATCTATTGAAGTGATAAAAAGTCACGAAGGTCGTAAATTAGTGAAGGAAACGTGTTGACTTTTCTTCTTTCAAATAATTCCCTCATTCGTGTTCATAGTGAATAGTGAGTGATCTGGAAAGGTCAGAGTAGAGGATAAGTTGTCCAATCACATAATGCGAAAGAGTTAGTGGCAAAACCACCTCTACAAAAAGGATTTTCCATTCGTACCGGGGCTCAAAGTTATATCATCAAATTGGAGACTCTATATTCATGAACATTACCTTGTAAATGAAGTGATCTCTCTCGAGCTTAAAACTGCAAGAATATTCACCGTTAACAATTCTTAACGATGCCAAATACAACCAGGGCGAATTATAGATTATACAAAACAACCATGTCGCGCTGATTATTGTTTTCGCCCTTTTCACAGTGCACATATACCTGTAACACCTATTGTCAACGAAAGAATACTCATGTACGACGCCACACTATGTTTATCAACGAAATCATTTAAAATTTCACAGTTTTGATGCGATCGGCATGCAGCGCTGCCGCTTTCTTTTTTAAAGACATAAACAAAAATATTGGATAGAAATTACAAAAAATTCAACAGTTCTGTCAAAAAAAGCGATGATTTCCAGTTTCTCATTTAGCTGGTTCCACAGGGCACCAAAAAATGAAATATGAGGAGCAATATATTCATTGTTCTAACTTTGATTGCCCAAACCTGAAAAAGTTCGGCCTTTTCTCGCGACCTGACACGTTTAGAGAGAAAGTTCGGCTAACGTGGAATTTATATGCAAATTTCCGACATTCTCGGAAGTCAAGAAGTGTTTGTAATTGAACATTCATTTATGCTGGAGGTGGTGGAGGATGTGATCCTACGTGTTCGTTGTACCCTTCAAAACTTATAATATCAAAACCGTTAATTTAAGAGTCGAAAATAGCAGACAAACGGGCACAGCCACTATTCATTAAGAACATAAAATTCTTCCTACTGCAAAAATGCCATACAAACCTTTCACTCTTGCTCTAGTTTATAATGGCTTATGTAGTATTCCATCTCTATACTGCTTCAATCCAAATACAGTACAGACTCTCGATAAACGCACTTGAACGTTTTAGATTCAATTTTCTCTCGCCTACTACTATCTTTAATATATTCTGTTGCTCCATTTAATGGCATATTCCCTAAGGAGTGCATGTGGAATTTCTAAGTAAAACGGCAGCAACTCAACCTCGCACGGATGGGGTGGCATATTCCGATGTAGCGCTCGACTGTGAATGCCACTATAGATAGCGATGAGGTATTGATCGCTAGATACGGCAAGAATGTGAAGAAAGCGCAACCGTAGTACCCAAATATGTTCCCTGTAAAGCGATAATGCTTGAACAATTGAACCTCAAAATCAATCCAACAAGAAGTTTTATTCTCTCCGATTTCTAATCACAGCGAAATGATCATTTCTGATTAGCAATTTGCCAACTTCTTTCCTCTTTGCATTCGCGCGAGAGAATGTATCGTTGCGATTAATCACAGCTGCATAGTTTGAGTAGCATCAAACATCACAATAAAATTACGTGGTACAAATCCTCATCTGAACCTCAACTACGCTAAATAACCGCTTTTACGCGGTCACCTCGTTAGACACACCTCTGCTACAGCAGTGCTCCTCGACTGACCGCTGTCGAAGAAACACAACACATTCACACACCGCACACACACAAACACACTACACATAGCACACGGACGTACTGACAAGCCTGCAAAGACGAACGGCGGCACATATGCACAAGACGCGCGGACGCGCACAACACACACCGATACACAGAGATACATAAGCAACACGCACATGCAAGCACGCATACAAGCGCAACAGCATGGACATAGAAACTCGCAAAGACACAGAGAGCCACATGCAGAAGCACAGAGACACCCAACGGAGACACACAGAGACCATAAATGAGGCACACGGGGACATACAGAGATGTAGAAGATGTCGCATATAACATCCAATTTCATCTTATACCACATACCGCACACCATAACACATACCACACATATCATACAACACATAGCACCTCACCACATAAGCATTGACTCGTATACACACATACACACAAACACTAGCAGAAAGGCGCAAAAGATACTGACCTATGATCGAAGGCAACAAGGAGGCGCTTAATCATGAGAAAAGATATGCAAGCACACAGACACAGATCGATACATAAACGCAGATAAATGCTTACAAGTCACAAAAAACGCTAAGGCTGACCAGCAGCTGCGCGCATATATCCTTGCGCATGCACTTGTCAAGACACAAGGTGACGCCCTTTTCCTCTTTTTTCTCTTTCCATCGCTTTTTTCTTCAAATTATTTGGTAGTAGTCACCTGTTTCCTCTAGATGAAGGTAACTGAGCTCGGTTGGTGCGGTTGCAAAGAAGAATAAACAGTCACTTGCAGCCAAAGACACCAAATAGCAGTTTGTTGGTGTTATCTGTAAGCAATTGCTTGGCACAATTTCTTCTACAGAAGTCGTCGCGCGTTACTGCATTCTGGTTGCCCTTTAGCTTCTCAGTCGTTAGCAAATATTTACATGATCGCTGCATTATATGATATCATACAAACCATTTGCAATGGCAGTATAATGCAACGTTTTAGAGAAGGACGCAGCCAGCTTATTTTCGAGTGTCTTTGCGTTTGTGTAGTGCGCATATTCATAGCACTCGAAACCATATTTTGATAGTTGTACCTGATTGTGTGCGGTCTGTGCTTCTCGAAAAGAACTCTATTCTCCAATAACTTCATACGGACAACCCATTCAAGACGGGTCTGGTCAATGTTTCACTCATAAGGATCACATTTTGCAGATAGTGACGGTAACGACCGGTCTGTGAAAGTTGATGAATTCGAGGGAAA
The DNA here is from genome assembly GCA_037576465.1 of Parascaris univalens. Classification (NCBI taxonomy): domain Eukaryota; kingdom Metazoa; phylum Nematoda; class Chromadorea; order Rhabditida; family Ascarididae; genus Parascaris; species Parascaris univalens. Next base: position 53,972,281 of record CM075173.1, on the reverse strand, counting down.
AATTGGATGTACTGGTGGAATTGATGGACGCCACACTAAGTACGTGCACAAGACGACAATTCCTTTGGATTTAAAAGGGAAAATTGCTGGCCATATGATATTCCTTTGGTGAAGGATTTAAAAATCGGGCGACATTACCGTGGACTCGTAACTAAAGATCCATTTCCTGCCGTCTAATGAAGCATACTGCTAACTAGATTCAGAGATGTCATCACTGGGATATGCAATGCCGAATATTGCGTCACACTTAAAGTGGCCAGCAAGCAAACCAATATTTCAATATGTTTACAGAGTTGCTGTACATAATCGATCCGAAAATATCGGCTAATAAAACGAGTAAAACGAGTGGCGGAGAGCAGTGATTTAACGAAACTCACTTTCATTCAAATTTCTTTGCGAACACTAAAGGCCAGAACGAAATAACTACGAGCTATATGTTGTCCAAAAAAGGAGAGAATTGTGCACCTTCTTTTGATCAAATCGAATTTTATTGAAAATATAATAGACAATCTCCTCCTCTTCTGCGCTTCCCAGTTATAACGTACTGTTAGTTTCATAACAGTATCTTGGGAGCTGTTCGAAAGGTTCAGTATAGAGGTCATTTCGTATTACCTTCACTTTCCCTCGATGGGGGTTAAATAAAGTGGAAGATGGAAAACTTGATTGGTAAAATAAAACAAAACGACTATTTTACGGAATGGGAATGATAAGCTCTTCAACTTTTCGGAATGGTCGTATGTGATCTATTGTTAAACGAAGCAGAGAAGTGTGCACACAGATATAATCAACTATGCGACAATTTGCAATAACATATGCCCACACCGAATTCCGGCAGTTGGCTGCTTGCAAGCCTCTGCAATAAATAAATGGAAACAATAATGTTACCACTTTCGAATTTTATACTGTAAGTGGCATAATTTCAAAACGAATTTCGTTCGTATGCAGTATAATGGTGACAATGCTGCTGTATAGTATCGCTTACATACTTTTTAGCTCTATTATGGTGCGCAGTAATCACTGTAAGAATAGCTTACCATTCCTTTCACTTTAAAGACGACCGTTATTACGAGTAAATTTCCAATGATGCCGACTGCCGAGAGTGAAGCGAAGATCAGCGTCATAATTATCCGAACATTTATCGGCCAGAATTGTTCTACCTGCCCCAACTCCAACTGAAGCTCGCAGTCTCGACGTGTGAGTAGTTCGTCCAAATTTATTTCTCGAATATATGTTGTCTCCATCTCGGGACATATCCGCTTAATCACGTCCACTCCAGTCAAGTTCATATCTTAACCTAAATCAGCAGTCATTAGCGACAATAGCGGACTCATAAAATAGCTATCAACGTTCATTTTATTGCATGAGGAAGTCATACGTCACAAAATACCCTTTAAACACAAGAACCGCAAAAACGGTTCAATGGATGCTAATCATAGCGAAAGTCGCAAATTACTTCTGCTTTTTTTAGCAAAAATAGTGTTCAAATATCTCGAGTTCTTTCATTTTTTTCAGATCGGTTAAAGGGAAATTAGTAGGTGCTGATCTCGTCCTGGAAAAAAGCGAAAATGCATGCTGAAGGTGCCGCATGATAAATGCTTTTGTACCATTTCACTTAACCCGCAGGTCATCAATCCCTCATTATCTTTCTTGCCAACAAGGAAACTGAAAAAAAAAAGAAATTCCCAGTCGCTCATTACTATTAAGTAAAATTCATATTCAACAGCAATCACAGTACTTCATGGTCGCCACGATTTGCAGTTTGCATCGCAGTCAAAATCTGTTAAAAACCATGTTATATTTAAGGTGAAAAATACATTGATCACTAACAGAGTAAAGGTATTTTAGGTAACAGCGCGAATTGAATTCGATTCTATTTGTCGTCCATTTATGAAAACGTTTTGCAGGATGCAATCAATTTTCAAACGCATTATTCATCCGAAATTTCTCGCCGCCTTCATCGGGAATTTTTCTTGTCGCTCATTTTATCCTCATCATTATATAGAGATGAGCAAATGAAATTTATCGGAAAATTTGCTCGTCAAAATTCAGTCGAATTAAGGAGCGCACCTTACTATGAAGGAATAAGTTTTATCGTAAAGGTGAAGTTGCTGGAATTAAAGTTATGTGTTCCATAGTAATGATTAAATGTCAGTCCGCGGCTGCAATGGTTATCTCCAGTTCATTCAGACACAAACACCTTGTCACGCAAAGCGCAGCTAAGTACAATGCGGTGATCATGTACGCTCAAACAACGTTTTGTTCTGTTATCAGAAAAACGGACCAGAAAATGAGCCATGGAATTACGAAAAAAAAGTTGCTGAAAAATATGGCTTCCCCACAACACTTATTGCTAGTCAAAAGCCCCTATGCAACAAGCGCAATAAGGATTAGTGTTGTAGGAAACCAGTATTACTTTGCATTGGGGACGAAGCCAGAAGCGCTAAGTTGCAGTCAAGTGCTGAAGATATCAAGATACAGCAGTGCTCATACTCAACTCTTTTTCAAGTCGTTCTATTCATTAAAAACGGATAGATAGGTAGATATGGATAAACAGTTTGAGAAGCTAGTTGAAAAAATACGCTACGTGCAGTTCATAGAAAAAATTAGCTGAAGCGCTAATTAATGAAGAGATCTGGTCATATAATGGAATTATTACAATTGCAATCTTCGACACCACCAAACTATCCGTAACCGTATCTTGACGCAGTTGCTTTCTCAGTGGCAAAATAGACGGGCACTTGTTGCATCACATGGCTGGTCTAGATTCGCAGCACTTCATCGCTTCTCGTTTAAGCAAATAGCGCTGTGTAAATTTAAACGATAGCTCACCGCATAAGTGCGAAGCGAAACCGAAAGTAAACAAAATTGAGTGAAATTTAGTCATATAATTCAACAGGCTACTTATTGTCCATGACGTTTCCTTTTTGAGCGCTTGTTTCGTAGAGTGTGAAAGTAGCTTACGAAAGGATGACTCGATTAAAGCTGATTGGAACTTGTCTGCGACTGCACTGCTTGTTGATTCGTCCAGATATGAGTCGTTGTGCAAGAAAATTTTTGTTTCAATCTTTTTCCCACTAATGCCCACATATTAACTCGATCTCTTTGAAGAAAGGGAAGGAGAAACTCGAATTCAGCGGAAATTTCTTTCCGTTGAATTCGAGTTCCTCTTTCCCTCTACAGATCGTGCGTACATCTCATCGCTTATAAAATAAGTAAATTTTCATCAATATTGTCGAGTAGTTGGAAATTATTCCACGAAACCTAAAATACCTAATACATCTAATATTTAATGTTAAACGCAGTCACATTGGCAAACTTACTAGCTCATGCATCAAGCTTACATACAATTAAACTTGTATCTACCTGTGCTTTGTATCATGGCAAAAACAAACGATTTCTATCGGTCATAACAGTGCGAATAACTTCCTATATGCTGTTTATATCGATCATTTTTCAAAAATACAGTTTAAGTCTATGGTTTTCTATATTTTTACTGTATCATATTTTTACCATTTTTACAACACTTTACAGTCCTTTTATCACTATTAATCAAAGGGTTATATGAAAGTGTTGAAATTAAACTATTTGCGACGATCAAAGATGAAAATTTAGAATCTCTAATAAATCTGTTAGAGATTAAGAAAATTTTTGATGAGCGAGTTACGCCCAAATGCGCCTATGATTGGTCAAACGCAACGATAACGCAATCGTAGGTCGACGAATATCTGTATATAAGTAATAGATGGAATAAATTATGATCGATTATAAAAACATCAAGTGCCGTCTTTGCTAACAAATTGGATCCACTTTAGTCGTTGATGTAATGCAAATTCGTTTCAAGCAGTATAACTAACAAATATTTGAAGTCATAATTTAGCGGAGGTAATATCACTTATATGAAGATTTATTTTCGACAACGAATACTCGTTAATATAGTGTCGAAAACAACTTTTAAAAGAGATGAACAATACGGTCAACTGGAATGAGGATTACCAACCGTACGCGGCCTATCCAAGAAGTGAATTTGCACGCTCCACCTTGAAGTGTTGCGCATACTCAGCGCTGACTCCAACCTGCTCGCAGGTCTTCCTGGAATTGATTTACTGTGACTATTGACTACCCATCCTGAAATTGACTGTTTCTTGAACGATGTCAAGAAGACATCGAGTTACGCTTGCACATCTTTTCCCGGAATGACATCGAACTCAAGCTGAATGAAATTGACAGCCTTTGTAAATGTAAAATAAAAAAGTAATTGTCTTCTTTTTTGACATTTCGGTCATTTCGGACGTAACGCATTAGACAGATTTTTACTGGGAACGAAAGGGATCCACAGAAACCAAGTATTTATTAGTGGCCTCTTCATTGCACTAACCCATACTGTTGTACCAAATTCCTAAGGTTTGCTCACATGGAGAGTGGGATTGTATACATTGGAAAGCTATAGATGGTGGACAGCCCTTTAACGTGGTTATTAAACTTCATCTCAGAACGTTTTTCTTTTAGTTGTTTTAATATGGATGTCAAAGTGTTCTGCAGAAAATTCAACCCATTGGATATGAATGGCTATAAGTTAAAATGAGTGGACACAGGAACAATCTCAGTCTTTACGACGCTAAAGGAGGCAATAATGAGAAAATTAAAGGTATATAATATCAAAGATATATTTGTTCAAAATTTGAAAAATTAAATAATGCTAGTGCTTGCGGAAATCTGACTAGCAAAAGGAAATTTAAACAGACACACAAACATAGAGCTTACGTAGAAACTAATGGAAAATTAGAAAGCGTTTGGGCTATGGAGCCAAATAGTTCTACAGAGCTGACGTAGAAATGAAAAATGCAGTCGAACCACGCATATGAGTCTGCTCGTCGTTTTTCTTCGTTAACGCATTTACCTTTCGTCTGCATGATAACCCATTACAGGTAAAACGATACAGAAATGATCAAATCTCGCAACATATGAGAAGAAGTAGCTACATGAAGTCCACTCTCCACCGCTACATAATTGCAAAATGATCTCAATTAACGGAAGCAAATCTTAATAAGTCAGCTTGAAGCATTCAAATGGTCGGCTTCAACATTTTAGCCATAACATCACGTCTGTGATGCTATTCGTTATGATATGTTGACTTCACACTGATATTATGCACTGTCGCCTCATTTCTTGCTCACGTATACAGCTGCTAATAACGATGTCGCTCAGCTTTCGCCTCCGCTTAACTCTTCTGCAATTTTAACTCTAATATATAGACCAGAATATATTCTTCTCATGTAGATCTTAATTAACCGACAACGAGTTCAAATTATTTCATTCAGGTTGAAATTTGAGTAGAGTTCGACCTTCAAAATTTCGTCATCGAGGAACAAAGTCGTGCAGAAAAGCTCAAAATACGAAATGAACTGTTTATATATTAGTTGAATTTCGCGCATATATGACCCCGCAGTCTTATTTTGAGCGCCCATATGGAAAACTTAACCTGAAATTTATGAAAACTTAACCTGTAATTAGACGTTTCTGATTCTGCTTCTTCTTTGCATTCGACACCCATTACACTGAACTAAGTGGAAATTCAGTGACAAATGTTCATGGAGCTTCGCGTTTCTATCACAATGTCAATTCCAGAGACATTAAGGCTCTCGTGCAAAGACATGCATTTTAGTCTGCCTCATGAGCACTTTTCCATTTGTTTTATTCCAGTTGATAAATGCTTGATGACCTCTGTGCTTGATGAGCAACAGTGGCTCACATTATTGCTCAAATAAAGCGCTTTGCATTAAAAAAAACAACAACAACAACAACGAAACAAACAAAAAACAAAAAACAAAAGACAAAATGAGCTGAAGATGAAGCCTATCAGCAACTCCAGAGAATTCCGTGAGGGATACATGAATTGATAATCTTGTATACATCTTGCAAAATACTCTAAAATCATGCAGAAATGCATTAATGTCTAAATCGAGTATAAACGTTATGGTCTTAGATTCATAGTTGAAGGAAATTTCGCCGCCACTGTTGCGAAATTTTTCTGGAACCAGTATTCGCATGAGCATTCAGGGCATCGAGCAATTTTAGCAGGCCCATAGACTATGTCGTTTTGAGATACGCGTGTGAACGAAAAGGTAAAACAGCTTACGATCTTCTGTATTATATGGATTACGATCTTCAGTATATAATTGTACTATGAAAACACGAATACAACGTATGAACACTCAGTAGGAAGTGTCAAGACTGGCTGAATGACTCGCCCTAAGAAGGAGCAGCAAGAAGAACATACAACGAAAATACAAGTGCTTTGGAAGGGTTAAAGTAACGCGTGGATTGATGCAATTCGATCACTGTTGTTCGCTTTCAAGAATAAACTCTTAACTTCGCTCGGTTAGGAGATTTCCAGCCTCCTTTATTGCTTAATTTTGTCACTATTTCCTGCAGACACTTTTTAGGAATCGGAACTCATGTTATGCGCGATACGCAACTAATTAAACCAATGACACAAGTATAAAAACAACTAGTGAAATTAATAGGTGAAAATAGCGTTGACCTATTGATAACTCAGTGTTGGAAAGAATCGATCATAGCGATGCATCAGTGTTACCTATAGAAATGTCCTTTTCGCACCTTCTAAGGCAAACTGTTTCCATGATCTGTTAGAATAGTGGCATAAACTGAAACTACTATTTAGTGGTTTTTTACAGTATTTTTGTGGCAATTTCATGGTATTTCATAGTGTTCTGCCTTTTTTAAACATCTTCAATATTATGCTCTTTCAACTTTTCTCTTATTGCCTCATCGACTGAGCCTTTCATTGACTGTTCAACAAGTATGACAATGCAGTAACTGTTTACAAACGTGTTACATACTGATGACATCTTGTGATTGATGGCCGCTGTCAAGAGGGCGATAGATGCGACTAAGTGGCATCTTCGATGAAAGTGAAGGAAAAAGTTACGTTGATTCTCTTTTGCATCTTTCCCTTATTTCCAAGTTTTCTTCGTGTTGGAAGTTTTTATAGACTCATCTTGCAAATTTTTCCCATCCAAAAGTTTCATATAAGCAATTTCACCATCTCGTTTCATTACTTCACAACTTACGAATCACCCTAGAGAAATGTGCACTGTTCGACATAAAACGCTCGATGACGTAATCCTTGTGCGACAAACAACAAGCTTCCCGATTATCAGTTTTCAACGATGCCCTACACATCTGACTCAATCGGACCATCGGTCGAGCAAAAAGCACTTGCTGAAAATCTCTTAGGAAACTTTTTTTAAATCTAAAAACGCACAGAGGAGGAAAAGCTATTATAGCAAAAAAAAGAAAGGTCGTATATGCATTATTATTTTATGAAATTTATAGGAGATCCTGAGATGCATAGGGCCGATATTTACTTTAAACGTTGCAATAAAAGACTTCTTGCGAAGTTTTAGATTGCTAAGCCAACTGCATAAACTATTTACCATCTGCAGAATCGTTACCGAAAGAAACCTCTCGCTTAAGCTAATTTCGTAAGACTGAATATTTCTCTCCACCTCATAATGCTTTACTTATTCGTTCATTTCGAGTTATCTGTTCAATAATGGTATTATTTAATTTTATACGTTGATATTTCACACATTGCTCTCCGTAATATTTGATTATTTTGCCATGACTATGGAATAAGCGCAGCGGAGGAAATTCTTGTATAGTTTCCGATTGATAATAAAATACCGTCTTTACTCATTCATCGTTTAAATTGACGTTTTTGTGTTACTTCCATAACGTTGTGAGAAACTTGAAAGAAGCCGCTACTTCGGAAATGAAGCGATTTAAAAATTTTATTATATTCTCGAACATTAGTATTTCTCGAATTGTTTGCATAAGCGATATTCCGAAATCAGAAAATATATTTGAATTGCAAATTGAAGTCTCTTTCAAAAGATACAATCATATTTGAGGCCTTTTAAGGAGTAAATGCCTATATTTTCGTATATTTCCGTATTTTTAATTATCCGATGAATTGAACTTCGAACGCATAAGCGCTTAAGTATGAAATTTGATGAATACAAACTATATCACAAATCAACCAACCCCGATCAGCTTTCAACTGAACCCATCAAATTCTAATAAATCTTATGGATTACAAATTTATCTGCATTTTTTTACCATTCGAGTTGCAAAAAGAAAGCATTTAATGCATATTTCTCTATCGTAGATTATGGAAGCAATATTCAGATCATCGGAACTCTTGTCGTTCTTGGCGACTGCAAGAGTTATCGAAGCGGGAATGAAAGCCGGAGTAATATCGATCTAAGGAAACCACTAATCTCCATAATAAAAGAAAAATTCTTCATCTTAAAAGCAGGTGAAAGTAATCGTTACAATATAGTCGAGGGAGTGCGCAGTTTTGTTATACTAAACAAATTGAGTGTAATGAAGTAATATTAAGAATGCCTAGATATGAAAATGTTATATTTAACGCAATGGGGAATTGGGATGGGATATTTTGATGGTTGCTATCGCTTAAAAAAGCTGTGTTTTTATGGCCACCTTGGCAGCTTAAGTTTATGAAATATTATCATTGAATAGCCGCAATAACAACAAGATTACTGGAGGTGAAGCATCACTAGTCCCACTAGCTTTTCACTCGAAAGGGTTGAATTCAACTGAACCTTCAAAGCAAGTGATGGAAGTGAAGAAACGGCACAAATTCGACACGATCGTACCATTTTAAACAGTCACATGCACGAAGATATGCATAAATCATCTAAGTTAAATTAGCAAGTGTTAAGGTGTCTCACTTGGAACCACACTAAAATTGCTTCGGATGAACGTTCGAACTTTACTGACGATAACCGATGATATTAATGAGTCGCATTCTCACAATCTATTCAGCCAAGCGCTGGGGTCGTTACACGATCGCAAATGATTCGGGAATCGGAATATGACGATGGAGAATTATTGGAATATGACGATGGAAAATTTCAAAATCGAAGTGCAACCAAGTAAGGCACACTGAATTCTACTGTTTAAGAACGCATTTTTTCAATGATGCGACACTAATGAAACATTTTCTATCGATTTGCTGCTGAATGCATCATATTGCTAAGTGCTTCTCATAGTTGTTTATTTGTTTTACTCTCATTTGATCATATTCTTTGATGCAGTTAGCAAGCAGATTTTGAGAAATGTTTTCTTTTCTTTTTTCTCATACTTCACTTTATCAACCGAAATTTCAGCAGTTCCGAGAGAATGTGATATAATCGATAAGAGATGAAAGAATGAGTCAGATGGAGGATTTCAAGTATTGCTGTGATCAGAAGTTTATTGTCAACAACTATGAGGATCGATGATCAGGCGCACTGAACAGAAAAGCAAATAATACGCTCATCCATGTAACTTATAAAGTTTCAGAGAGAAATCTGTTTAATGATATGGAAACATGGAGGGGGAATTTCCCCTCTTAATTCGATTTATTGATAATGATGATGATAAAATTTTCTATCCATTAATCGAAATTTTATTTTCCGATATATTTTTCCGCTTTTTCATGTTTCTTTTTTGTTTTTCTGAGCTGTCACACCAAAAGATAAAATTGGTAGAATTAACTAAAGCAATAAAATCGCACATAATTCATAAACAGAATAAATATATGAAGCTTTCGAATTTTTGATTTTGTTGGTGCATTATAGATCTGCACAGATAGGCGCTGAACCGACCAATCAGCGAGCAACAGATCGATTTGGCCACACTACATGACATCGATAGTTGGCTACACCTCGTCAAATGGGCAAAAAAGTTGCCACAATTTGTATCTCGAGCGCTTGAAGATTATCTTGTTATGAATGTCGAATGTTTTGTTATGAATAATTTAATCTATTTACCAGCACAAAATTGAGAAGTGAATGACTTGGTTTGCGTAATTTTGAATTCCATGAACTCTCGAGTTTTGTAATATCAACGAAGAAATACCGATGCTCGTTCAACTTTTTTATGTTTTTGTAATTTTTCTATTCATGTATCCTCAGGCGGGACTGTCCATTGAGAACATTTATTTCAGGAGAATGTTGCTCAATTGATTGTGCTCGATTTTGCATCATCGCTCGATGTTTATCGATGATGTAACTTGCCTCGTTAATAGTATTTTCATCATTAACGACAAACAACTGCTATCGGTGAAAGAAAGTAAAATTTTGCTTCTCCGATTCATAATCTGACTTTGATAAACAGCTTATCGCTTCAGCATTTTACACTTCAGCGTTACTGATAACACCCTAAACAAGTCATCCTCTTCGTTTTTCACTGCATAAGAAGCGTCATAGAATATTATGAGTAATTTGACGGCTTTCGGTTGTGTAGTCTAGCACTTCTAAAAAGAATCTAATCCATCGATTTTCGGTAAACACAGATAATTCTTGCGACAAAAGCGAATTACACTGTCTACAGGAAGTTGCTTAAATATTAGCAACGATTTAAATAAGTAAACTGTGAGAGACCTGAGACCACCAAATGATGAAATGATCTCAGCAGTTATTCGATAAATTCTGTGACAGAAGAATATCCGCTGAGAATAAGAAAGAGCATATTGCTATGAGTTTAAGAAAGAACCACGAAACGGTTGATAATTGATCAAAATTATCCTAAAATGCGCTGAAAAGATTTTTTGAGAGAAACAGATGCAAAAACTCTTCCAAAAATTTAGTTGTGAATAAATCTCTTCGCAAGGATAACCGCTAGCATCTTCTATTTTTCTGGAAGAGAGTGAACATAAAAATGATCCAATTACAACCATTTCAAAGAGAGCTCCTTTGCAAATAGATTTTTCAATTAAAGCACTTAACGAGGAAGTGCAGTCACTGATTGCGATATTTCAACTCTGTGGTTGGACGGTATTATTGCAGAGCTCACTTCCGCCTATGCCGCAGTTTAAGGTTGAGGGAAGCGAATATTTAACTCTGAAAGTTATGCTCTGCTTCAATCCAGGTAGTTCGTTATTTACTCATATCATTTCTACAACTGCAGTAACACTTTTCATTGGAATTTGTTCCTCGTCAATATATGCGGAAATCTCTTTATATTTAACATTCATTCATCAGTCGTATATCATTTTTTCTGTAAAACTTCACATGAATGAGCGATAAGAATAGATTAGTGGTCCGTTGAAATTACAGCTTTCATTGTTGTAGAGGAATTTTCATAAGCTATAGGCGTAAAATTTAACAGCAATCATCGTTTATTAAGGGGATTCGTTAAATAGAAAGCAGCAAAAAAGAGCTGCCATAAATGAAAGATCATTTTACTAGTTGATAGTTTTATATTGTCACTTATGAGATCATCAGCAGAGAGTGAAACAAATTAGGAAGAAGGAAACGTTGTCAATATCACCAAGCCCATCGAACTAGGAAATGGTCAAAAATGTAAGTTTTTATAGCGATTTAGACTGGAATCTCAAAATAGCCAATGCTCATTTGCATTTAATGTTTAGTGGGGAAAAAGATTAGAGCAATTTTGAACAATCGCTGTGGAATTTTTTAACTCGACATACTGAGGGTCTTTCTTTTTGCTTGCAATCGAAAAGTCATGCGACAAATGGCACTTCGTATCTTTCGAACTACAGAAGAAATCTACAATAGAACGAATAAAAAATAAAGCTCACCTGCTCATCAATATAACATAAACTTATGATCTTCGTTCGGCTTATATAAATGCATGTATGATATAGACCTTATCATGCTTTTCTTCTTTCCGATCCCTCCCCGCTCCCCTCCCATCCATCTCTGCCTCTCAGAGTCTTTAAAATGTGCGCATCTTTCTAGCTTTTATTTTTCCTCATCAAGTTGAATTATACCATTTCGAGCATATCACGCTATCATGCAACAACTCTCATAAATTAGAATAAAAGCTGCTCTCAGGTGGGCAGGGATAAACAGGGGATAATGGGGAGAGAATTTACGAGATTTAAGTACCTATTAACAGATGAAGGAGGAAAAGGCACTTGAGCAGTTTGTAAGTGCGAAGATTAGCATGCAGTCATGTAGCTTGCATCTTTATAGAGATGCTTCATGATCGCATGAAAAAAGTTTAAAAATGAAAAGTTTCACCTTAACGAAGCTAAATGTATTTATTTCCGATAGTTTATCATCCAGCAACTTCATTTTCCTCAAATTCTGCAAATAAACTTTTTATGGGTGCGCAGATAACTATCACAGATTTCATACTAATGTCCTTAGCGATGAGTTTCTTCCAATATGGACTCATTTTCCCCGCTAAATCACTGTTGAATGAGCAAAATGTTACGTTGATTTAGTATATTTCAATCACTGAAATAAGTGATGCTGCTGTGCATTCATTTAACTACGAATCTCGCAAACGAAAATGGCCGTTGAAGGTTCAAATAGAATAAGCAGAAAAATGCAGCGAGGCGCCTGGCACGACATTCACTTTTTTGCAGCAGCAGACCAGTGGAATGCAGAGGAAGGCAACTTGTTTAGACGTTGATGTTTGGTTTTGTTCACAAATGATCCACATGGTGTCATTAACGCAGAAAAGACAATAAACGGGAATAAATTCGCTTAAAAGTCATATTAAGGTGGTTTTGGCCTGTGGTTAACTGCTGAAAATTGGGGGCGACTGATTCTTGATGTTCGTCGAAGGAAGGTCTCCTCCAACGATCCAACTGCTATTGGTATTTGTTGAATCGGAATCCTTTTTTGTGGGTTAAATCTCGTATGTCAAACATCGATTTTCATCAAAATACGAAAACTGCCTTTCACCTAGTTAGCAAGAGATGCACTAGACCACATACGTTATGTGCTGATACAAGTGATATATGATATTAAGTTTCATAGCTTTCTTCAACACATGAAATTGTTAGGCACATATACATAGATGCACTATCGCTCTAACACGCTTTCTGCATTAAAAAACTTGTAGAAAAGCCTCCCATCACCTATGAATTCCTTTTCAATAGATCTCTTTGTTGAAGTCGATGCTTTCTCCCACACTCGCTTCTCCCTCCTTTTCTTCGTCTATCCTCATTCGGGCTAAGGAAATTCTATGTGCTGCGTTGACGAAGCAAATTATCCATATGAAAAATGGTCCACGATAAAATAACGAAGTAAAAGCAAAATGCACCATAATCATCAATCTTTTATAAGCACGAATACAACATTGTCATTGAAAAGAAGAAAAAACGGTTGATGAAACAACTGACGGAATGAAACAGACACCGACTGAGACACCTCTGTGAAAATAAAACATTCACATGATAAAGAAAATGTGGAAAAAGTTGCTCATGCAAATTCTTTCGCAACAGGTACAATATTCTAAAGAAAGAAATAAAAAACGCAGGGTTTTCTAGGGTGTTCTTGGATTAAGTCGACATTTCGTCCTTTGAGACCAAAGTTAAGTGAATAAGTGTCTCTTTCACCAATCAGACGAGAGTGAAAAGATCTGAGTGTTGTAAAGTTTGAGTATGGGAAGCCTTACGGTTCGAAAACTTGCGAGTACTCTTTAGCGGACATCCCGCATATGGTAGGGCAAAGAATTTCCACACACAAAGAGGAGATGAACGCGTTTGGACAAATGTCGAAGGTTAAAGCATGTAAAGAGTCCCTCCTGTGCTATGTTAGCCGCAATATTTGATGGATGGTGGACCAGTGCACTACGCTCGAGCGCTGAGGACGCGGTTGCCACAGCACTTGACGAGATAGTGGCTGAAAACATCGCCTTCGAGCCACAATTTGCTCTCTTTTCACTTCCGTTGCTGAGAAGTGCAATATTTCGGCAGAAAACAGTAATCCACTAAAATCGGCTTATTTGGAACTGTTTGCAGAATCAACGATGAAATCACGCTGATAACAAGCATCGGAGTATGTAACGAAACAATAAATGCTCTATAATATTCTCAAGAATGAACTTACTGATGTTTTATCAACATATTTTTGTATCAGAAAGCATTATTTGAAGGTGCTAAAAACAGAATGCTAATGGTGAGTAAACGATTTCACATGAATGAAGTCAAGATTAATGGCGCTTATCCCTAAATACTGAAAGTAATATGATCTCTACCTAGTATTCTTTGAGAGTTAAATATGATGCATGTGTGAAAATTCTATTTATCGTTGCGGTAATATTTCGAGAGCATTCATAGTGCCACAATTTAATGAAGTCTGCATATTACTGGACGAAGTTATTTCATTCATCTGAGGTGAAAACGTTTCCCGGTCAAGTGATTATTGTTTAGGTCGCAATACGAGTTGAATGAAATTCTATTTCGAAACATCTCATCTACTTCATTAAGGATTTACAGCTGAGATCGATAGAGACCAGAAAAGTTGCACCAAAGTGAAGTTTTAAAGCACTGATGCCATATTATCGCATTCGCTATTTTCGACGTCCGATATCAAGAAGGAGCAGTCGTTGCTCATACTGCGTTATGTCGCTCCGACCACCCAAGAAGCGACAGTTTCCAACTTAAACTGACGTCACCTCAGTATTGTTGGACGTGTTATACAATGTTATACAATAGCTTTAGTGCTCCGCTCACACCCGTTAGATTTTCAATGGCGTATATAATCCAGTTACTCACTGATGGTAGAGGAAGACGCGATTGATGCATCTTGATATCGACGAGAACTTATTGTTTTTACGAAACACGGAATCGGCAACTGCTGTGGCAGACGACAAGTATACTTTTCAGCCTGATATTCGACTTAATTCTCCGCTCACTGACCGCTCTAATTTGCCGAAAAACTTCAGAAACCGCTGCAAGCGTACTTTTAGGCATCAATGGCGCAAGGCACACGATAACATATGTCTCACTACTGCGATTAACACAAGAAAGTACGCTTCACAAATAAACTTTGCAAAGATAAAATAATTTAAACGAGTAATCGTAATGCTTCCTAACCTATCGAAATATCATTTTTTCAGAGAGCTTAATTTGGTCATAATAAATTATCACAAGAAAGAATTCATTAATTTCATTGCAGTATCTGGTCTTTGCGCATTACATTTCCCGCTACTACTGAAATAATCGAACATAAAATCTTCATTAATTACCTCAACGGAAGGGCAATACAAAAAGCGTTCACCTTTGAGTAATCTTTCAATTCAAATTCATTGAGTTTCTGCCACGAATGCATCTAAATGTGAATTTGCGTAATGAAAATCTAATTTTTTTCATATAATCCATACCTGACACTCCAGAAATCACAGGCAATTGATCTTCACTCTCATTCGATTTAAAATCGCAGCTTTATGGAATTTCGATATCGCATCTAGACTGAGAAGGCGAAGTTACGACCATTGATTATGTCTTTGTTAGAAACAATGAATTTTAAATCTCTACGAAAAAAAAAAATGGATTTTGAACCTCATTTCGAACCTCAACAACCGTTTAAGAACTTTTCTGGGACGCTAAAGGTTGTGCTTATTTTATTATAATCTATGATAAAGGTAGATTAATAAATGTTTATGATAACGCTAAATGATTATCACTAAATCAATAAATCTCTGAGCATCTCATTTAGACTACAGGAATGTTGTTTGATGATACTCTTAGAATATAAAAGATCTTTAACTTGAACGATTATGAAAATGTGTTAACACAGATGCATTCACATGTTCAGATTGTCGTTGAAGTAATAGAATGCTGTCGCCGAAAATAGTTCGTTGAAAAAACTTTATTAGAACTTAAGAAAAGCAATTGATTTATTCCTTGCGAGATGATAAAAAATTAGCGAGTAGTTCATTTCGTGCAATCTTTCCGGATGCGGTCATTGGTATATCATCGATGAACTCAATACCACCGGCAAGTCGCTTGTAGCTGGCTAATTTCTCTGCAATAATCATTCGTGGAAATAAACGCGGAATTTGTAAAAAGAAAACTTTTTATATATTACTAATTTGTTCTCTTCATTTTTTATTCATTTATCGATCAGTGTATTTGAATCTCTATAAAATTGACTGCTTTATGATGGATAACTTGAAGAATTTCAGGAATAAGTTGCTAAAATACAACCCCACGTTCAAATTAGAAAACATATTTGTGAATATTAAAATTAACTACTTGAAAATATTTTTGAGCATTACAGCTATTTCTTTCTTATTTCGCTATCAAAAGCATACTGCTAGTTCTTTGCATTACGAAACGAAGGCAGTAGATGGCAAATTATGGCAAATTATGGTATATCATTGGAATTTTTTTATGAAACGGACATCGAGTCGTTTCATTTAATAATTTGACTTCGTGCATTTTCATATTTTAAAAGTCATCTCGGAATATAGAAGCAATACATCAATACACGTCGCCTATTCTAGCTATCTTCCGTTGAGGGAATTTTGAAGTGTTACTTCTGTACCGAAGTACCGAAACAGTAACCTCAAACAGTCAACGAAATAGGTCGAATAGAAATAGACAGAGTTCAAAAAAAGGAGTAAATCATGCTCACTTCCATAGATCTAATTGCTATGATGTTGTCGTTGTCATATTGAAAAACGCCGTACCTTCAATTATCTTATGAATATCCTTAGCGCATAAATGAGCATCATTTTTAAGTTTTACATATGCCCTTGGTATTTCACCAGCATGCTCGTCAGGAATACCTATCACAACACATCGCCCAACTTCCGGTAATTGCAGTATTGTTTCTTCAATTTCATGTGGCGATACCTGAAAAGTTGTTGCAAGCTTACTAAACTTTTTAAGTGTAGGCTTAAAAATTTGTTAAGTTTCAATCATTCCTGAAAAAAAAAAGAAACCTCAGTATCTAGATAGGGATTGCCTCAAATTCGAAATTCTACTATCGTTTCAAGTGGCGAAGGATTGCTGAAATCGCTTGTAGATATAGTCAACTTTAGATTCGGATTTAAATGAAAGTAAATTAGAATTTATGAAAAATAAGTGCCTATTAATCCAGTTTGACATGGATTTTTCTATGGAAATGATTTATGACGAGTTGTCGCCACTCGATAGTCGAACGAAATGATATTTGAACGATATTTACGAATATGTATAGGAACGCAAAATATATTCGATATAATGATCGAATGATCGACGGAAGGAATTTTTACGTTTCGTTACAAACATCACTTAAAAGTTCATTGCATATTAATGTAATTAAATTTTATGAATTGAATTAATTTAATGCAAAACAATGAATAAATATTTTTAGCCTTAAATTTAGACAATCAAATAAACTCGTTTATTAACGTCGAAAAGATAGATTTTCATTGCATTATTCATTGAGCTCAATTCAACATATATCACCAGAAATGAATAGGGTCGAGTGAAAGAGCATTTTGCTATATTGCTACTTGCAATTATGCATTTCTAAAAAGTACATTGTATGCATCATTCGTTAACTAGAGGGTCGATACACGCTTCGATGAATTAAGATTCACCTGCCATCCACGAACTTTAATCGTTTCTTTTGCCCTTCCGATGATATAAACAAAATTATCTTCATCATAGTAGCCAATATCGCCAGTTTGGAACCAGCCGCTTTGAAGAAATGCATCGCTGAAATAATATCTGAAAGAGATATTTCGCGGAATTTACCGGAAAAAAAAAAGCTATGCAAATTTCATATTTCATATGTATCGCATTTAAAATCTGAAGAAAATATTTCCCTTTGATTAGTAAAGCAAAGAACGGTTTCGAAGCTATATGAGTGTTGCTTTGTGCTTTCGGATCGATGTAGCCAGCCCCCTATGGCTCTCACTATAACAAAACAACGAACTTTAATGATCTGTAAGAAAAAAAGATAGTGTATACACATCTCACCTCAAACTATTCCTTCATACGTATATCGACAACGAAAGAATAACAAAATATCTCACTTACCGATGCTCATTTCCTCCCAAATATGAACTCATCATTGTTGCAGTTTTAATCCAAAGCTCGCCGGTTTGCAGTGGACCGCAAACTGTCTTCTCTTGTATATCTACAACCTGAACATTTGATACTTAAATATTTTAATTTACTCATTTCAACCTAACTTTAAAATCAGCATTAAAGATAAGCTTCAAATATCGATTGACGACTTTCTTCTAGTTTCGTCAACTTTCTTTTTTATGAGAAGCCAGTTTATCGCTTTCAAAATCTATTAATATATGCCAACAAAGTTCTAATTTCAAATTTCCTAAATCGTCTGAAATCGATGCATTCCAGAAAAAAGAATCCAAATTTGAAATTTTTTTATTTCAACCTTGCATAGAACGCCTGGAAGAGGAATACCACAACTGCCCGGTCTTATTTCGCAGTTTACGGGATGCATGAATATCATAGCACCAGCTTCTGTCAATCCATACACTGAAATCACAGAGTTCCTTTCAAATCAGCATCAACAATTCCATCCACTTAAAGGAGAACTAAGAATGTATACTTTGAGTGATCTTTTTTTTCCAATGATAATCAAATATTCTTCATTATCAAGAGCAATTTGCCTTAACCTAAAACTACGCTTATTTCCATAGAAATACTACTGAATAATTGAAAGCAAAGAAAAATAATAAAGATTAACATTCGATGATGCTTGTGACTTGTAGTTTCTGCTTGATCTTCTCGAGTAAACTCGCTTCAACATGTGCCGCACCAACGAAAATATGCTTCAGAGTGGAGAGATCATGCGTTTGCACAAGTGGAGAATCGGCAAGAAAATTGAGTATAGGTGGAACCAAATTTAAGGTGGTCACCTGTAAACATTATTGTTAATTAGCTTTTTCATTGATCTATTTAGCACTATAAACGTGCAACATATAAATCTGTTTCTTCTAGTATGTGGACTTTTTGCAGTGAATGAAAGTTCCACCGTAAAGCAAATTAATTCCATGCTTGAAACTTACTATCATTCGCATAAATTTATGAGCCGGTCAACCTGAATTTATTGAAATTCTCATTTTCATATTATCTTTATGGAAAGGAGAAAACCGATAATAAAGAATAAAGAAGGTCAATTTGTTAGACAGTGTTCACTTTGTACAAATTTTCGTTCCGATGCGAAATATTCAACTCGAATCGTTTCATTTAGCAGCTAACGATTTCTTGAATCGTGATTAAGGTCTTCAATTGCCGACTCTATGAGTCCATTACTCTCAGATTCACTAAATAAGCGATGCATTCAGCGAGAAAAATATCGCATTTTCAATCCTTATCACATGACAAAAGCTCATTGATAAAAGCGCACAGAAATCGTTTGCATCTTTCAAACGTAATATCCACCAATATAAATAAATAGTGTTCCATATAACACCGAGAAATTGAATGCTTTTTTAGAGAGAGATGGTGAAACTTCAAATATTGCAACAAGGCCATTCGATATTTTCTCGATAATAATGATTTCTGTTTAGTATTATCCAACTAGTTAACGCTTGAGGATTTTCACTGCGTCGATTGTTTCATACTCTTCTTCACCACTGCTTTCAATTTTAGGAAGAGAATAGCGCTATAAATACTACTGATGAATGGATCTTTGATTAGCTGGAAAATTCTAAATACCTTATATTTTTCAATGGTTTCTAAAAATTTCTTTCCATCGAATTTCCGATTGATAATTAATTGAACTCCTTGGACGAGCATACAAAATACGGTGAGAAGACCACCGGCGTGAAAATAAGGCAAAACGCCATAGACGATATCATGTGGATCAAGAATAACCATTTGATAGCCATCGGTCTTTGTATGCTGTGCGATACTGAAAACTATTTGGAGATTATATACGAAAATCGTCGATCAAATAAACATCATTGCAACTAATTTCTTCACCTACAACGATAAGAACTACTGACTAAACTGCATCTATTTATTGAGCGAAATAAAAGTCGACTATAGAACGGAGAAAATACCGTTATGAATTAAAGGAGGCAACTGTAGAAGTGAAATTAATGCACTAAATTCATCACAGTTATAACGCCACTTAGAATAACCGTCTAATTTCGTTGGCTGGGAAATTTTCCATTTATTTCCTCTTATTTCCTTCAAGAAATATAGATTCATTTCTTTAGATAATTAGGTGAAATTTTTTATTGTACCGAACAATTTCGATAGCCGCGATGAGAGAACGGTTGCTTAGAATGACTCCTTTTGGTTGACCAGTGGTACCAGATGAAAAGAAAATAAACGCCTAAAATTTCGCTTTATTAGGTAAACTAGTCGAGTAAAAGTACTTCTTCCACAATAAGCACAAAAATGTTGACGATTAAGTTCGATGATAATATTCCGCTGATCTTACGTGAAGGTTCCTTTTTTTCATTCTATTTCAAATCCACTAAATCTTTGTAGAACTTGAACTTAAAAAATTAAATTTTTTAGACATTATTCTTCAATCATATGCACTTCTTTGAGTCTAAAATGTCGTATGACTTGGTGCTTTAGGATTATAGTGACTGCTAAAGTTTTTTTAGCCGTTTTGTGAAATCACTGAGATTATGAAGCTCCTCGCTGATTATGGACTTTATTGATAAGAAAAGAGATCGTAAAGGTTGAATAGTTTGACCGGATCATCGCCAATAACGGCTTTCTCGACAGTCGCTCTTTCCACTTGGCTAGAGAGGAAGCTTTGAAATCCGAACGAGGTGAATGTTGTTTGTGCAGAGTCAAGAACAATCGTTGCCTGCAGTATTTTCTTTTGTTTTTCTTGCAGTGCTATAACATAAGTTAACTGAAATATATGCATTCATTTTCCATGAGAGATGAGCTCAAATGTGATGTCGAAGGAACGGTGAATACCGGTGGTGCATAGGATACTTTAAAAAAAAGATGAAAGAAACACCAATCCGATAAATAGAGGTTACTTATTTAAACGTGTTAGTGGTGTGTAAACTCACATACACTCTTTCACTGTTTGATTCAGAAATTAAATGAGAAAACTTCTGGAAAAGCTCAATTTAAAAAAAAGCAGCTATAAAGAACACTTTTAACATATCAATGTCGATGGAGATGAATATAGCCAACCGTTCGCTATCGAGGAGATCATATCGACCAGCGTTTATTTGATATCATATGAGTTCGACTTTTTGCCAACATAGAAGTTTTAGCCAGAAATTTTCAGGATTCTCAGAGAATGATATGATCCGTTATTTCATCCCATTTAAAGCGCATCCATACGAGAAAGCAAAGACTAATAAATGAAGATAACAGTCCACTTAAATGTCCTATATAAGCAATAATCATATCCATGCATAAATGACACCTGTTACGATCACCATAGAAACTCACACCTTAACGTTCATTCAAAGACGTTTCGTCGCCTCAACCTTAGAGTACTAACTAGTGGATTAATTCTATGGGAATACTTTATCTCATGAGTACACCTTAGGTATCATCCAATTGCCCATCGTATAATGTGAAGTGTGTTATATTTTCTGCCCGTTAAAATGTATGAGATGAAAGTTTTCAGATATCTTAGGCACTGTAATGATGCACCCTAAATGAATGCAGTTCGAATCTGCGTACGGTTGAGAACGAAATCATTCGGAGATGCTGCATAAGAGTGAAGAGTACCTTGAATATTTCGAAGGGATAGCGTCGATGTTCATACAAGCTATGAGGAATAAACGAAAAATGTAAAGAGTGATAGTGCAGCAAAAGTGCAAAATTGAGAAGTACCTGAACACTTAGTAGGATAACGCTCTTGTCTAGCTTTTCCAAGTAGCGTTCTTCGGTAACTGCCCATTTTACATTTGCCTCATAAAAATATTTCTCCACTTCATCTATAAGGTGAAATCTTATTTGAATTTCATTAATTTATGTCCGAAATCTATGAGAACAAGCAAATTTTACATAGAAATTCACAACTTGCGCTCTCATTCAACGATAATCATCACTGTGTTTCTCATTTGCCTGAAGAAAAATCGTCAAAATCTGGAAATTTTGAAGAAAAATATCGAAATAAAAGTCTGAGAAATGACTCGAAACAATGATTTAATGAATAAGCGATTCCATTTGTTACATAAAAAATTCAGCAATCGGATTCTATCGAATTACATGTCTTATGGGCGGGATTTATCGGAGTGACGATAGCGCCTATCGAAGTTGCTGCAATGCAAAAAATGATAAAGTCCGATGAATTGCCAGCGTATGTGCCCATCACGTCACCATGTATTACACCAATCCGATAAAGTGCACTTCGCATACGTTCAACGCGTATCGAGATGTCTCCATACGTGATCGCTGATTCACTGTCTGGATCGATCTGCATCTTTCATACTTGACGGTGAATTATGCAAGATCAGAGCCTCCATTTCCAATATTTCATTAAAATACTTCAAGGAACAAGATATTCTGGCATAAAAATCAAACTTGACATCCTAAAAATACCGCCGAAATTGATTCCCTCCCAAATATAAAGGTTTCACTCGCAAAGATTCTTCTAGCTGACTGTCTCTAGTAATTAGAAAATAAATGAAAGAAGTGAATGTGAAAATCCTTAGCATAAGCTTTGTTAAAAGGACGAAGAATTAAAGTGGTGGTAGCATCGACATTAGGAGCTTAACTGGTGATTTGCAGTTTTCATCAGAAATAATACCCATTCGTGGAAATTTTCATAGAAATCAATGAGCATTATCTAAAACTGAGTCACATAAATACCATTGCGATGTGCTGATTATATGCTGCGATAATTTTCAGGAGATGATCACAAAAAGAAATATCACTCGACAGATATGGTGCGGGATAGTTGCTTCGAATGATATGTTCCTCATCGGAATTCATTTCCTATAATATGCAACTAATAAATGTGGATATTTAGTGACGAAATATGATATATAAAGAGAAGATAAAGGTGGATAAATCCACCATTGAAGCGGTATTCTGTACGGTTGTATAGACAGCATAGTTTGCTGCTGAATTAAACCTCTAAAAGTGAGTCTCACTTGGAAATGAACGATTCTGACACTTCATCACTAACCTATCTGATGGCGAGAAAAAGAGAAACACTACTCGTTTAACGTCGCAATAAAGTGACTGCTCAACGTTGCGCTATTCGCAACGATATTAGCCCCTTTTAGTGATGATCGTTCTCACAATACTCTACTACCATTTCGTGCCATATAATTAACTCCATATGTCCATATTTTTTAGGGACTATAATGGATGAGAATTTGCTAGAAAATAAACATGAATCAATGAAGAAATTCCTCCATCGAAGAAATTTGAAACAAAAAGCGGAAATGATGGTTTTCAACCGACTAACAATGGCAAATAAATTATATTTGTGCAGTGACATGAATGAAGTTGAGGATTAACGAATATTTAGTGCTGTCATCTCAAACTTACTGGTGACCTTTGCAGAGCCAATCTGCTGTTTTCTTTTTGTTTTTTGTTTTTGATCAATGTATAGCAATGAAAAATGCTAAAATATAGCAGCAAAACTTCCGTCAACGAATTGAGGACATTTGCGCCACAAATATTTACGCTGCACGAGTTTATACCTTAGCTAACAGTGTTGGACAATTGCGCCAACAGGTACCATTGGCGAGCGCTCCTTTCTCAGAGATAGGAAGCAATACGTATAGGAGGCAATAAATGCTTGTGGAGTATTTTTACGAGGTAAAAGTAATTTGGAATTTCATTTTGCAACGCGGAAACTTTCAGCTTTTGCAACTTATTGAGCCTTGAACCAATCCGATCCACTTCGTTGGTTGAGGTTAATTTTGAGTGCATATGACCGCTGAATTTGAGAAGAAAAATTCCAACTTTGGGATATTTTTTGAAACTTTTTAAATTAGCAATTAAACTTCTCCAAAGGCCTATCGGTGGGGCCCATCGGTCTCTTCGGCAATATTATCAAAGCGCGACCACTAAAGTGATAACTATGAAATTCGATGTGGCTCAAGTAGCCCACAATATGGATTGCATCCCACTTCATATTTCACGTTGATCCAGGAATTCCGTGACGAGTCGGTATTACACGGAGATATGATAAATATTAACGTATATTTAATGTCAATCCGGTTAAGAAATAAGAAATTTTTTGTTGAAGGAATTTGTGCGAGCGTTAATTCGACTGAAGCATTAAAGCATTACCCCGTATGGAATACTTCTATAGAAAGCATATGAAAGCGGTTAGTGCAAAGCTTTTGCTTTACCTCAGAAATCGTTGTCGAAGTCTTATATTGCCTTGTCTTGTCAATATTTCTACTCAGATATTGCAAAAAAGAACTTTCTGATAATACATAATTTAGACTAATTCCGACTTAAATCACCCTTCCTCTCCTCTTCATCAATCCGCTCAGCAATTATTTCCCTCAATTGGCGAGAAACGCGCATCCCGAGGATAGCTTATGAGATGGTAGTTCATGGTTCGCGGCAACCGTTCACCTGCGAATTTTAAGACGTAGGAGAGTGTCCGATTTGAAATGGCTAAAGTGGTACGATAGTGGTTTCGAACTTTTCAATTGAATACCGATAAGGCATGAGTATTTTTTAAGAATTTACGTGCCCGGGATGATCTATCATCGGAAGTGATGGGGTTATCTGTTTTGGGGGATGGCAGATGATTGTTGTTAAGGTGATTTGCGTTCGGCGATAGTTGCGCTCGAAAAAATACTAGGGCCAGTCATCCCCGGCATTTGCAACTAATGACTCAGCTGTCAGTTTCATTTTGCGAGGATTGCATTTCATTTTGGAAGGTGGGTTATTTATGGGAGTGGGGGGATGAAGTTCATTTTGGAAGGTGGGTTATTTATGGGAGTGGGGGGATGAAGTTCATTTTGGAAGGTGGGTTATTTATGGGAGTGGGGGGATGAAGTTCATTTTGGAAGGTGGGTTATTTATGGGAGTGGGGGGATGAAGTTCATTTTGGAAGGTGGGTTATTTATGGAGTGGGGGGATGAACGGGAGATTTAGATGAAGCAATAAGAGAGTTGATTGATACCTTAAACATTGATGGGCTCAATTTCATTAAGAATAATCGATTTTGAGAAGCATTTCATAGCGTTCATTGTGATTATTAAAGCGCTCATGACCCTTTTCACGTTATTTCTTCATTTAATCATTCGACGATCATCATTATTCGATTGCATTTTGCAGGTAGTTATGACAGCGCGTCCGTTAGTTACAGTCTATAATGAGAAGAATGAGCCAACGGAGGTACAAATAAAATTGCCCGGTGTATTCAGAGCGCCGATTCGCCCAGATATCGTCAACTTCATCCACGATCAAATCCGTAAAAACAAACGACAGCCGTACGCTGTCTCAACTGAAGCTGGTAAGTCGTTTTGCTTACGTGACACTCGAACTACTGACATGAAATGTGCTGAAATTTGTTTTTACTAAGATAGTACCATGCCATCTTAAACATATAATTCATTAAAAACGAAGGAACCACGTAGAAAGACCTCTAGTGCAATAATTTTTCAACGATTGGATGTCAGCTTCCCGGAAACGTTGCCAGCTTCACTTGTCATTCGAGTGGGGAAAGAAAAACCTGCTACAGCCAGTCTGTTGGTAGAAATTGGAACAGCGTTGTTTTAAAAGGCTTAGTAGTACAGAAAGAGTTAAAGCCTTATTAACTTTCCTCACGAACTTGGAAGTGCTACATACGTTTTAGGTGGCGGATAATTTCCCCACATTGTCCAAAATGGCTTTAACGTTGGGATATTTGTGGGGGAGAAAATGTACAACGAAAGGTTTTCATATGAAAATCCACCCATCAAGAATACACGAGTATAGGATGGGGACGCAATCTTTGTCGTTTTATTTTCCCACTAACTTCCCGTAGCATCGTTTACTAAGTACAGAGATAGTTTTGCTCTTCTCGAAAATACAGCATGGAATATCGGTTATTGTTTTTAGTTTCGTTATGTCATATGCTACTCAAAAGGTCACTGTGAATATTACAATGTGGGGTTTCCCTTAAGGCGGATTGAATATCATCATTCTTTGTCTATATTTGCTGTTTTTAGTCACCTAAATTTGAGTTTTATCAGCAAATGACGAGCAACGGAATTCTTCTATAGATAGGGTGAAGGAGGGGCATCTCGATCTGGACCGTTTTTCGCTGACTGTCGCCATTCCGGGAAGTCTATCTGCTGTCGGCTTCTTTTAGGCGTCTTTTTTATACGCAGTTAGTCATAATAATTGTGTATATAGCACGACATTCATAGATCATATATTCCGGAAATGGATAGACCACTTTGTTTTAATGGATTGTCTTATGGAGTCGCAGTGACTTGATGAGTTGGTGAGGTAGCTCTTGGAAGTGTTTATGTGTGTTGAAGAGGGGTTTTGTGTTATTACCTTACTGTGCAGGTCATCAAACATCGGCGGAATCATGGGGAACGGGACGTGCAGTTGCAAGAATTCCCCGCGTTCGTGGCGGTGGCACACATCGTTCAGGACAGGGTGCTTTCGGCAACATGTGCAGAGGAGGTCGTATGTTCGCCCCAACTAAGGTGCTGTTTAGTTCACTTCAGTGAAAAAAACTACAGAGTCGATTCCGCTCGTGGATTTGTTCATTTTCAGTGATTTAAAAGTGTTTTTTTGGGAGGGGAGAGGGGGCGGAAAGAAGGCTAATAGGTTCGACGATGGACACATAAATGTTTATGCATCGATTTTGTTTCTGAATGATGAAAATTCCTCTTTAAAGCATAGAAATTGCGAAAAAACGAGCAGTGGAAAATAGTCAAATAAGTCCCTCGATTATAAGGGTAAGACTTGCAATGAACTCTGATAGAAACAAGACACAAAATTTCAGGTGAAGAACTTCTGGGGGACAGCTGGGAAATTTATTTGTGGGAACTTCCAGAATGTAACTGGGAACATCTGTAGAAATTGTGATTATGTCTGAATCAACAAAGGCGTCTTGAAGGCTGCAATTGTGTTTGCGATTCGTTAATTAGAGCTATTGCGTTGTTGATGGGAAGGCTCCTATCATGGGATTTGTTGAATCTTCAGTGTAATGATATGCGATATTATATTGACGGTCTTCGAATCTGAGGTGAAATTATGAGCCACGGGCCTCAAATATACGATATTTTTTCTCGTTTTCATTCGAATTTAGAGTCACTCACCGCCTAACATTGCTACTTGTCATATAAGCGTACTTTGCTTCACCTGTACGTAATATATTTCAGGTCTATCGCCGTTGGCATCGCCGCGTAAATGTAGCTCAAAAGCGTTACGCAATAGTATCGGCGTTGGCGGCATCTGGTGTGCCAGGTCTGGTTCAGGCACGGGGACACATCATCGATCAGATACCCGAGGTGCCATTCGTTGTGACCGATAAGATCGAGGCGTTCAGAAAGACGCGAGAAGCCGTTACATTCTTACGTCGATCACATGTGTGGGCTGACATTGAGAAGGTAACGTTTGGTTTTTGGAAGCCGAAAATTGCAGTTGCCACCGACGTTGCGTATGAGGAGTTTTGTAAGGTGTTCAGTATTTGAAGGTGTTTGTAATCGTTGCTTGAATACCAAAAGCACGTTTGTTTGAGTTGATTTGCAAGGAGACGATCGTTCGACGACATGCTATCGGTCGTCGATTCATGTTTTTCTTCGTCTAGGATAGTGAGTACCATTTCAAATTAATTACTCCTCTTATCCAGCGTGGTAGTTCTGTTTAGATACAGTACAGGATAACAAAATGTTTTATTGTATGTAAGATTTCGCAGTTTGATGAGAGGCTGGCAAAACAGTAGAATTCACGTGTGATGGATAGCCGCAATTGTGGAAGTTAAAGTTTTGTTGAAGTGAAATATGAGCAACATATTTCAACTTCTTGTGCTGGTTTTCGTTTCATTATGGCTGTAGAGCTTCAAAGAGCAATAGTGTTCGTAATTAGTCCGATACGTTTATATCACCTGTTTACTAAAGAGAGTGCCCAGTTCGGCGCACTACTTCCTACTCTCTGCCGCAATTCACAGTTGCTTTTATCTTTTTGGTGAGTTTTTGCAGATTTGCTGAAGGTATTCGTGTAGCCTAAGGTGCTTCTTTCAAAAACGCTCAGTGCACTCCTCCGTGGAGAACGTTTTCGAGACTGCAACGCATCGTGATTGTAAGAGATTCGTAAACGACGAGGTTGTTGCAGGTTTACAACTCAAAGCGCTATCGAGCGGGAAAAGGTAAGGGTCGTAATCGTCGCTACAAGTCGAAGCTGGGGCCCGTGGTTGTCTACAGCCAGGATAACGGAGTGGTGAAGGCGTTCAGAAATATTCCAGGCATCGATCTGCAGTGCGTAGACCGTCTTAACCTGTTGAAGATCGCGCCAGGTGGACATATGGGACGTCTTATTATTTGGACCGAATCGGCGTTCCGTAAGCTCGATCTAATCTATGGTACTGAAGTGAGAAAGTCGGTCGCGAAGACGTCGTTCGTCATGCCTCGTGCTAAGATGTGCAACGCGGACTTTTCGCGTCTCATCCGCTCCGAGGAGATTGTGAAAGCGGTTCGTCCACCAAAGAAGACAGTTAAGACGGTACGCCTGCATAGAAACCCGTTGAAGAAGTCGGCGCTGATGGTTAAACTGAACCCATACGCGGCTGTTATAAAGAGAGCGGCGATTCTTGCTCAGCGTAAACAACAAAAAATGGATGATCCGCTGGAAGCAGAGATTCAGGTGAGTTCCCTCTTACCGATACCCTGATAGGTTTGCTGCGAAGGACGAGGGTTCATGGGTTTCTCTATTTCCCAGTTTTTGGAAGCTTGGGGAATCTCCGTTTAATTCGTGTATTGACAGTGAGGATATTGACGGGTACCAGTGGATTTGTTTAATTGAATATGATGAACCGTAGAATCTGTAGGTGCACACTGAAAATATGACATGAGTACTTGGGAGTGCTCAACTTTTTCATTACGGAGTAGATGCGGGCAAGTGGTGAAGGAGCACCATTGCACTCGGAGCGTACACTCTTGAGTATGTCTGTTACCAGATATATGGACCGATATTGCAAACTCCATCATTTTAATTGTTCTGTTGTGCTCGGAAGGTCGAATTCGCATTTGAAGCACCACACACCCCATTAAAGCTGAGCAAAAATCTTTTGATGTGTTCCTGATTTTCTATCGGATTTAAAATTATGGTCCTAGTGCCAGAGCGAAGTCGCTGAATCTGAATTATCGCGAGGAAACGCTGGACTGTTTGAGAGGTCCATGACCTAAGCCTGAAGCGCTGGTTGTTTTGTTAAGTGTACTTTAAGAGGCAGGTAGTTTTTATACGGACAGAAGAAATCTTGATATTACGAAATGTTTCGTCTCTAATGATACCACAATTCTTGTTCACCGTTTGCAACTGCATGACGTACCTCGTTTTAGAATCAGGATCTTGCAGCACTGCATGTACCACTGCTATGGGGAGTTATGAATGTGAGACTGAGACGATTTGTTCCCTTGGAAATAGTCTTCACCTATCTCTTCCATTCCACTAGGAATATGTTGTGGGTATTTTGAAATAAAAGGTAGTCAGTGTTCACATGGGATATGAAGCTGAAAATGGGCTTTTAGTGCCTATCTGCCACTGAATTGGAAAGTGTGCTGGTGGTTGATTTGATGATATGAAGCAGTCGGTTCAGAGGTTTTTGGTAGATCGGTAACAGTGACTACCAGATACATACATCAGCTTAGCAGGATAAGGTGATTCGCATCGCTGCAAACATAAACGAGAGAGACCTGTAATTTTGTCTTTTTTAATTGTGTAAAGTTTCCAAGTACGCAAACATATAGGCGTCCCTTCTCCCATCCAACTAGCATTTCGAAGCAGTTCTGTTTTTCCCGACTTCTTTCTTCAAGTGATCGCCGTTTGCAGGAAAGTGTGAAGAAAGTGGTCGCGATGCGGAAGTCATCGGGCAAGAAAGTACCCGCGAAGAAGTAAATTGTTGATTGTTGTTGAATGTTGTTGTGGCACATTGATGTGTCGATGAGGTGAACGCATTGGTGATGTGGTAAAGAGATATAAATTTTGTGGGTGTTACACCGCGTTGACACACATTGTGAGGTGACTTTTTTAGACGTTTATCAGCTTAAATTACATTCTTTTTTTTTGATATAGCGTCCTCTATGAGTCTGTCCGCTTACATGTTACTATATGGACGATTGATAACCAGACAACGAGTTAAGTGAATGGCGATGGGTTGTATCGTTCCCCGTCGACGGATCGGCACTCTCTACGATCCAGCTAGCACTGCAATGAAAAATAAGGTCCATTAGGAGTTAACGGACGACTTTAGCATTTGCCTGTCTCCTATCGTCCATTCTACGCGTGACTACATATCTAGCTTTGCAGTGCCTTAATGGCCAAGGACTGGCATAAAAACATACACAGACAACAGATGCCGAGTGCTCGCACAGTTTAGAAGCGAACTAGCTCGGCTGTGAAACTTGTGATTGAAACCATCAGCAGAATATGATGTGCTTTCTAATGCTTTTCCAAAACGTCGAACTACAGAAAATGCACTTCGACCTAGAATGCCATCGGAAAATTAGTATGGCAGCAGGACCTCGTAAAATTGAATGCAAATTTGGACATCAGGCTTACTCACTTGGAATTCTCGAGCCTCTTCACTTTGCTGGTCGTCTTTTTAATATTCGAGTCGATGCGTCTGAAAATGTCTTGTACACTCTCGGTGCTGGTACGTTCTTCGATGGCTCTCAGCGAAGGGGATTCGGTGCGCGAGTTCGTTCCACTGCTTGCCGGCTTGTCCTCATAGATAGGAATATTTATATACGGCTTCAAATACAGACTCTCGTTAGACCATAACCGATTCAGACGCTTTATTTCAGACATCTGGAAATACAGCGTACTAAAATTTGGATACCATTCACAAAGATAACGGAGGAAAAAAACATAGCGAGGAAATTCTGAAAACGAGATTCGCAGAATTTGTATAACCTGAGTACCAACGCACGACATGTGACGTTACAAATATGGAGTTAATAAATCCGCATCCTAAATACTCTCACCGAGTGTGCTGTGGAGTCGTTAAACTAGCTCTATCATCCCGCTCTGTCCTCTTCTATTCGCTCCCCTATTTCTTTCTCATCGGTGAAGCAAGATGACGCGTCAAGGCTGTTTGTTAAGTGTATTAGGCTATAAAATATTCGAATGCCTCAACCAAAAAACTGATCCACTTAAGGGGTAATTTAAAGCTGGGCTGAACTGTATGAGCGGTTCTGAATAACTGTTTATTGTAAAATACGAATGAAGAATGAGTTGTGATGTGTTGCAGTTGTGATGTGAAAACGCCTTGTTTATTTCTCAAAAGCGACTCTCTTTGATCTATTCAAAATATTTTGGATAACAGTCGCTATTCATTAGGCTACAGCCCCAATTTCCTGAACATCCTCACAACATATTGAAATTATATAGGTGAGGAGGTCTTCATGACTTGAATTACGAAAAAGTTCGACACTTCTAGCATTCCTCTGGTGAGTTCGGCTTTTTCATGTTGAAAGCCAATTAAGACCGCTTAGTGCGTCAAGAAGTGGGATGCACATTTCATCGCAATAAACGACTAATTTTACTACTAGTGGTTTTTGGCAGATCATTTGAAATGCCTCAGGTGGTTGACAAACCTGGGACCAATTCACTATTCACTAAAATGAAGAAAAAAATTGGGTGCTCTTGCAACTTACTTAAACCATTACTTACCTAGGGTTACTTCGAGGGCGCCCACATTAATGAAAACTTACCGAAGTATTGTATCTAAGTACGAGTCCCTGAAGAGTGTCGGTAGGTTCGACCTGATGACGAACGATTGAGGAATAACGGCGAGTCGACGCTTGCGGTCGTGATGTACTACCGTAGCCTCGTGCACGTTGATAGCCACAAAGAAATGTGTGTTCATCATTCTCCTCCATTAGCAGCTCTCATTATTTTCTGCCTACCTAGAGATGCGCTTATTAGGCTGTTAATTTGCTTTTTCCCGTCTGACTCACTATAAACATTGCTTCCGGCCTCGATCGAGGTAACTGCAAGGTAGAAGAGCATTTGACTTTGATCAACGGAAGTTTGAAATCAATATTAGGAGAATAAATCGACGAGTGAAAACACCTGGGCTGATGTCTGCTTTGAGATATAAGCCTCCACTTATGAAAAACAACATTGCGATGATGTGTGTAGATAGTGGTGTCTGTCTACCTGCCGGAAAATATGAAAGAATACAAAGGCTAGAAAAACTGCGATACTGCGAATAGACATGCGGCGCGAATTGACATATTCCGCAAGTCTCCAGTATCACTTTAACTCTCAACGACAGTCACCTACGGATGTCAATTTCTCATCGAAACCTGCACCCAGGAACCTGGAAACGCTTTTTTAATTGGAAATACTCAAAGAATGAAAATCAGTTTTCAGTTAACGACGATCTCTACCGCATTAATTCGCTAAAGTAGAAGGATTTACTAATTAAATCCTTGAAAATATAAGATCTCTCTAACTGAGTGCAATATAAACGAACCTTCAAACGAGGCAAAGAGAGAGATCGAAGAATAGTCGACAATGAGCGGTTATTTGAAGTTTTCTATTCGTTCCGATCAACGCTTATTCTTCCGATAGATTCTAGCCACCAAACATACTAAAGCAATCGAAATTATAGCTCATCTCGGCGACAAATCGAGAAAATTGGGCGAAATGAAAATTACTTTATAGTGACGACGAATTCCACTAAACGGCATTCGACCGCATCGCAAACACCGCCACTTCAGTTTATGAACGCAGATGCGCCTTCATATCGTATCCAGATTGGTGGGATCATGTGAATACAATCCTCACGGTGAAATCGCTGAAACGAATAACGGATTCGCTCATTTATTCAGCTAATTAAAATAGACGATTTCACGGCGCTACTTGAAGAAATATTATTAGTTTGAAAAAAGAAAGGATAGTAGGGGAGGAAAGGTAACAGAAGGGGGAAGGGGATGCAGGAGTAAAGGTAGACAAGTGAAGAAGTATGGAAGTAGAGGTCAAAAGAAAAACGGCTAAACGATTGGATAGAGAGGGAGCATGGAGTAAGGCGAATGAGATAGTTGATGTGACAATTTTCCACAACCTAATATATAAAGGAGTTAGTCATTGAAATGGATCTTGGTCATTTTGGGGTTATTCTACTGCGTGGTGGTATCAAAACTAAACTGACCAATGGCCAGGTGGGAGGGCAGAAGTGAAAATGTCCATCGTTAAAGAAGCAAAGAAAACAAAAAGATTCAGTTATGTCATATTCACTTCAATGATCTAAAGCAGCTAAGGCGTTGAATACTCTCCCACCTTATTAATTCCTCATATATCTTATAGTAACCGAAAGATCACGCATTTCCCATGTTTTAGTATATAATATATCTTTAGTATATATATAATACATAAGCATATACTTATTTTTAGCAATTTAGTATATATATTCCATAGTATATAATACACATAGTTTGGATGTCTAGGAGATTCAAAGAATGGGAAAATCTCAAATTCCGGCTATTCTTCATAGAAAGCTTTCCACTGCTGCAAATCTCTCCACGAATACGAACGGTAATATTAAATGATTTCTTCTTTAAAAGGTCACAAAGGTGAGGAATCTTTCAGTGGAGCAACATATTCCGAGAAAGATCGCGCTGAAAGGTGGGTTAAATTTCGCTTTCGAAAGTGACATTAGGCGGTCTCACTTTTCGGCTCCTCTCTATATTGCATGGATTTATTCGTACGTATAGGGAAGCTCTATCCACTAGGGCTTTGTGGAAATCTGTGAAGCACTAAGTTCCCAAGAATGTAGTTGAAGAGATAAGAGGACATAAAGATTTTGCTGAGATGGAGAGGGGATCTCATTGAGGTGAACATACCGGTGAATCTCCGTTGAGAAGGAGAGCTTCTACTGATGAAAGAGTGGAATGCTTATACGATCTGATTCTCACATATATCTTAATGAAGTTAACGGAAATAAGATAATAAAAGACGATCACGCTGAACTAAGCATTTAATACTATTTCGACATGTTCAACTAACTTAGCGAATGGCACAGCGTTGATGAGCATCAACATCCGTGCTCAACTTTTATCTCCTACGAAGCTCGTGAGCTCCTCAAGAAGGAACGAGATCGGCTTGACTTGAATCAACGTTGCACGAAAACGTAGATGAGTGGAACGGAATGGAAAGTGAAGACGTCAATAAAACGATCGACCAATTTAGCCACAGCTCTCTTCTTCAGAGCATTCCTGATAATCAAAAGTGGACGGGATCACGACTCGAGGAATCTTTCATAATTGATAATAATTTCACCGTCAGACTTCGGAGGTATTGGAAAGGAGAGAGATGAGGGAGAACGAGGAATCTTTAAGTGATCTTGTTGGTGTCATTTTAAAACGTGGGTGTTTATGTGTTTATTGCTATGGATCGGAGGCTTCCGAGAGAAAAAAAACAACACTGACAATGACTCATAGCAGCAATATGTAATCTCTCGTGTATTTATTAGCAATAAGCATCAAATGGACGTCGATGATAGGGCGAAATTCGTCACATCTATCCCACCGTCGATTCTTCCTCCCCGATCGGTGGAATAGAGTGCGCGAAGTGAAAATCGGTATAACCGTCTTTAATGTCACCTAACTGAAACCTCTACTCTTAGATTATCGTAAAATTTTCTAAGTTATCCACTTTTCTGGATAAATAATCATCTCCTGGAAGGATATCTATATCGATGATCTACATTGTATCGCCGAATAAATTCCAATATTATTGAAAAAAACAATGAATTTCGCCTATTTTCCTCTCATAAGGAGAAAAAATCCAATAGAATAAACTTGCAACTAGAATTTGCAAAATCCGGGATTTCAGCTAGCATCTACGGCGGTCCCATGTTTTACCGAATTGCTCAATGTACCCGATATTAGGTCCCCGTTTTACCCGAATGGTACCGGCGGTATAGGTGGGAGAGGGTGCGTATTGCCGTTTCGGTGGAGCACTCTTTCAGAAGTTGAAGATTCTCTAGCACAACTAATTCAAGACATCGTACGCTAGGTGTTGCCGATGTTCTCGTTTGTCCAATTGATCACTGAGGTGTTTTATTTCGTTGCCATCGATCTCGTAACGAATTTGCAATGACAGTAGAAACGTTTCGATCACCTCGATAGGAAGGGAATTTGCTCGTAACTATGGTGATGGTTCATTTTCTATTTTATTGTTGAAGTTGTTCATTGCTAGCGATAATTTAAACGTGCAATTATTGGGTGATCTTGTTTCCCGGATACAAGACGCAAATTCTTTCATTTCAGGAGAATGGGAGCTTAATTTTATGGACCCAAAATTAATTTTATGGACCCAAAATTAATTTTATGGACCCACAATTAATTTTATGGACCTAAAATTAAGCTACGAGCTATATTTGATACATTTCAGGCAAATAATCGACGCATTTCAGGCAATAAGCGTCGACTATTGGCACTTTGCATATATGTTTGTTTCATACGTTATGGACACCGATCGTATTTCAGTTAATGAGATGAGTTCACCGTGGATGACGCATAACGAAGCAACTGG
This sequence comes from Parascaris univalens, assembly GCA_037576465.1. Lineage (NCBI taxonomy): Eukaryota > Metazoa > Nematoda > Chromadorea > Rhabditida > Ascarididae > Parascaris > Parascaris univalens. Next base: position 53,936,850 of record CM075173.1, on the reverse strand, counting down.
ATCGCCACAGATATCACCACGTTGTCATCATCATCACATACAAGAGTTCGGTAGTACTATTGGGAAGATTTTTCGCGGTCTACGTAAAAATAAAAAGCATCAGTCGCAGCAATTGTTTGTACCTGCCGGTCGACCTGCTCAATTATCGATTGGCTCCTTATCAACAGGTATGGATGATTGAGGCGAAAACTTTCAAGCTCATCTGAAGTCTTGAATGGGACCATTTTAGCACCCTTTAAAGTTTATTCGTGCAGTTGCTCTTGAACCGTTCGCTTCACGTTGTGGTTGTACTCTCATAAATCCTGTTGGTTTTTCTCTTCATCTTTAGAGGTGTTCACTGCATTTGTTATAGAGGCTTGATCGTTTAGTGGCATCTGTTGCAGATGAGCAGAGCTTGACCGCACCTGACCGACCACCTCCTCGAAGGTTGCCTACGAACTCATATGAGCATCCAAGTATGCTGCTATTAGCTGCACCGCTCTCCTCAGCTCATAGACGTATAAGGTTATTGATATTCTTCTCTATGTTTGTTGAGGTCATTTTTTGCGGCATTCATTATCTTTCATTGTAATGAGTGAAAGAGTATGTGCCATGTTTTTGGTGTCTCGCAAGAGGCATTTAATGCGGCTATCATATGCTTTTATTTTCCTCTCTGTTTGCTGTATGGTACCGTTCAATAGTGGATTTACCTGAAGTGCAACGATTCAGTATGCTATTAAAGATTTCGTCGGTCCTTTTGTTTATTTGCTTTGTTTTCGTTTGTGAAATGCATCAGAGAATAGGAAACATAGCAAATTTATCATATTCATTGGCTCCATTCTAGTGCGCCACCGTTGAGTGCCGAATCGAATTCCGAGTGCCGATCGAATCGATCGTCATTTATTGCCACTAATGATATGCAGCTATTGCATATCGATACGGAAGGTCATGGAGAGACGGCCGGTTCCGGTTTCGATTACATCACGCGACTACATTCGCCTACCACATTTCAAGCGCCTACCTGTGATGAACAGCTCGTTCAAGGTTTTGCCTATTTTCACGTTCTTCACGCTCCTTCAAAGAAATCATTTGATATTTAGGCGTTTGTAGATGTCTTTCTCGAAACCGATAGTAATATTCCATCGTTGATTAAAATATTCGTATAAATTATGACAAGTAGTATTCGTATTGGACGCTTATACGATGTTAAACTAAACCCACCGAGACATCTATTTCAGAGAAAGCATTTGAGCGATTGGCTGCAATTCGTAGCGTAATTGATGAAAAAAACCGTATCCTCGGTGTCGTCAATGAAGATATCGAAAAATTACAATTATTCGTCACTCATCGACTCTCTGAATCGATGGACGCAATTGCTTGCAGCAACGAGAACTTCGAGGTTATTATGGGGTGTTTTTTCATGAGCACATTAGTTCGCAGACACTAACGCTGACGATAGAACTTATGATGATGCTTTTTAGAGAATAATAAGGTCGCCGAAAGAGGAGAAAGGGGAAGATCGGCGACGAGATGTAATTTGATAGAATAAACTGATATGAATACAAATATGTGCTTTATAGATTAATTGAGCACAAAGAATGCGTATTTAGAGTGGAAGTTGGATATGTTTTTTTCGGTCGAGTTGAGTGATAACTCGTCGCAGTTCGAGCTCCTTGTTCTAAATTATTTACTTTTTTCTTTAAACGGATGTTATTTTTAGCGTGAAATAAGAGAATTACGCGATGAAGTGGCTGATGTTGAGGCTAACCTCGAGAAATTACGACGAGATTCACCGGAGATTGTTCCACCACCAGGTGAGATTCGTTGTTTCGACTTCTGAATTTCAGAAGATTACTCTCCAGTTTCGTGAGTGACTAGTGATTGGAAAAAAATGAGCATCTTCTCTCTTATGAAGGTGTTTTTTTTTTCTATTCAGACTATATTTCCTCTGAAATTAACAGCATCTTTGAGATTAGCACCTTTCTATTTTTATATCGAAAGACTTCATATCTACGCGTTTTCGATAATAAAATCACTAAAATGATTCCTTCAGCGGAATTTATTTGCCATGAGTCTAGAGAACAATCTTATATGGAAGAAGTTCGTTGTCTCTTACTTCTTTTTATAGAACGGAAAGGAAAATTTTTCTTTGGATTTGTTCTGATGCAAATGGTTGTGCAAAGTTTGTGATTTCATTTTGTAGTGCCAACTCGAGCAGCAGCCATGCAACCAACTAGATGGAGCTGCCTTCAGTGTACCTTCCGGAATAAACCAAGTGTATTTCGTTGCGAAAAATGCTCAATCCCTTCGCTCAGGGTAAGTCGGTTTAGACTGTCGGGAAATCCGGCGATCGGACTTAATTCGAGCATCGATCGGTTCTGATCCGAAATGTGTTCATCGTTTTCCCATCACGTTTTCTTGCACGCGTCAATTTGTGCTGTCGTTGGGAAATAGAAGCATTGAAAATATTCTATGCGCATGGTATTCAAACACCGATAGTTTTTCGTAAGTTGAAGCGATGGTATCATATGTAACCGTTATGAAGCGTTCTTACGCATTATAGGTTGCCTTCACTGCTTTTGTGAGTCCTTTTTATGCTCGTTTGGCTAAATCGAATTTAAAACCGTTCTAAGAACGACGTTTAGCTGTCGATGGAATAGAAGAGCACTTAATTGAGGGAATTTAATGTCTGTTTAATTCAGCTAAACGTTTGAGCCGTTATTGAGCGCATCATCTCTCAAATTCTGCGCAAATTGTTGAATGGATTTTTCGCTATATCGAAGTTTTCATTATCACAATTTCACTGACTTCGTAAGCGAAATGGTGCTCGCCATGTTGCCGTAAATAATACACTTATACCTCAATAATCGTTTCAGCCATATATATTTCTTCATATTTTGTGCCATCGCAGCGATGATTCACGCTATTCCTTTATTCCAGCCTGGTTTTTGTGCTGAATCACTGTGCATTTCGTGGGGAGAGAGGTGGAGTGAGGGGGTGGTTGGAAGGAGTTGTTTTGTTCGAATTGTTCTGTTATGAAGTTCTCTAAATAAGAAATTCGAATAATGATAAAAATAAATAAGTTATGTGCTTTTAGATTGATCCATGGGAGATGCAAATGTGCGGATGCTCGGTTTGCAGTGGGTCGATATTACGACTGAATTCAGCGGATTCTGATTGGAGTCTTGCTTCGCCGCTGCAGTAAAAGCGATTTCTGCTTTTCATTCAAACAGGGCACGACTTTGGGTTTTTAATGCTGATCTGTGGCGAATATTTTTTGCAGTTCGAGGGGTAATACAGTGCCAGATGATCGTAGCTGTGATACTCCCCCTTCATATTTCTTCGATATCTTTGTGGGAGTTTAGTGGTTTATAAGTCGTCGAGGCAGCACTGACTTCTGATTTAATGAAAGAAGCAAGAGAAAAATGGGCTTGAGAAATATAATGAACAAGCGTTGGAGTCATTTCATATTGCTGTTGTGATTCTTAGAACATAATGACTACCCCCACCAAAAAAATGAAGTTTTCTTTCTAAAGGGTTTTTTGAACTTTTTTTTTCATTGTTTTATCAAAGTTCGCATAGTTGACCAGCTGGTAATCTTAAGGGTTCGGATATTCAGAGTTCAGTTACAACGAATAGAGGTTTTATTTTGATTCCGTTACCCCTTTGAGTTACTCCTTTGAGGTAGTGAGTATCATATCGCAGTATCGCTATTGGTGATTGAGAGCTGGTAATCTTAAGGGTTCGGATATTCGGAGTTCACTCACAACGAATAGAGGTTTTATTTAGATTTTAAGTTATTATAATAGATCGCTGTTTTATTTTATTTTATTATTTCTTTTACAACAGTCTTCAATAAGTGTTTGGTGTTATATTAACATTGATTAATTTAATTTGCTGCCATATATACTGCGTAGATACGACTGTTACTTTTTATATAGAAAATGAGGCAAACGAGGGAACCCTTTAGTTGAGGTCTTTGAGGTAAGGGAAAATTCAGGTTTTATATAGAAAATGAGGCAAACGGGGGAAACCATTTAGTTGAGGTCTTTGAGGTAGGGGAAAATTCAGGTTTTATATAGAAAATGAGGCAAACGGGGGAACCCTCTAATTGAGGTCTTTGAGATGAGGAAAAATTCAGGTCGATAGATTAAAGGGAATAGAAAGATGGATGGTCATCGATAGGGGAAGTTTATTTTGCCCATTTTGCAGTTATAAAATGCGCATTTAAGTGTAATTTTTGAGGTGAACTTAAGTGAAGTGCAATTATTAATAAAAATGATTGCGATATTAATTTTTATTTTTGTTTTTATTTTTGTCTTTTTTTTTCAAATTATTTAAGTGAAACGTTGTGAGGAGAAGTTTAAATTACTGTTAACGTTATATGTTTTATTTATTTTCGTTTTATTTAAATATTTATATTGTTTATTCGTTTGTTTGTTTGTTTTTTAATTTCTTCGTTATGCTTTATGAGAATTTTATTTTCATTTTATATAAAGAATAATTGATTCGTTTTTTTTTCATAATTTAAAAAAAATGAAAGTTTGGATTTTTTTTTCTTCAAATGAAAATGGTGTTCATATGATGGCCGCTCTTTTTTTTTTAGTATATTATTGTCGTTTATTGTTTATCTTTAAGGCGATCTTCTTGTTTTTTTTTTCGGTGTTTTTTTTTTAGTGATTGCAGTGTGAGAATTGAAAGGAGGATAGGTTAGCGTCTTTCGTGTAGATTTTTGAAAGCTTTTTGGCTTATAAATATGAGAAAAGAATATAGGATATATATCGAATCGGCTGATAATATGCCTACTTGAAAAATTGATAGTTGCATTCACGCAACTCAGTAGCCAGAGAAGAGGGATGGTGCATTAGGTAGTTGGGAAGTTCACGTTCCCAGTGGGTAAATTCACATTCCCAGTGGGTAAATTCCATTACCAGTGGGTAAATTCACATTCCCAGTGGGTCGACAACGCCGATGTACTCACTTTTTGTTCAGGAAGTTTTTCAAGTTCATATATAGTGTTCGTTAGTTTATTCTGTAAACAAATGCCTATGTATAATTTTTGTAAATAATGAATTATGTCATACATGCAATAAAAGAAAAACAACTAACGTTGATCTTTCGAAAATGGCTATCGTTTCATTTGGTTATAGCCGAATTCAATATTTTATTTCACGCATACTATAAGGTACTAATATTTATTTATTGGTTTTCAGGTTCATTTCTCTTTCTACTGAAATTATTTCAGCGTTCATGAATTGCGCTTTTTGTATTTTAGTTACGTTTCTAGGTGGAGGAGGTGGGATGGGGGAGGAGGGGATTGCTTGATAAGCTAACCGGAGAGCATGCGATAACTTGCGGCGACTAGAGGATATCGGTTTGGAGCGCTTATGAAGTGACGTCGATGCATAACAAACGTGGATGCTGTATTAGTGATAAATGCCATTTGGTAGATCGTCTTCACAGATAGAGCCAGCCATGTATGTATATATTCTTAGTGAGGAATTTTACGAATCGATGCTTTTAACGGTGATCTAATTATGTTGTGAAGTGAAGTTTTCGATTACAAAGCCTCTATCGAAGATGAAATATGAATTTGTCAAATCGCAGAGGTATTTTTGATTCGTTGAGTGATCAACTGAAGTAAGTGGATAGCGAAGAGGGTTTCTTTAAGCTTTGCTTATAAAGTGAGGCACATATGGGAACTTGGATGTGGAATTTTTGAGGTAGTCACAGAATAAATTGCAAAATAGCAGTAAGTAGAGGTGAGATTTAAAAAAATAGGTTGCTACTGCACATCACAATTTGAGTCACTGAAGCCGCCAATTTAGCTCTCATAACTAGATCTGAATTGAAGTAGTGTTGTTTTGCAGTGACTTAGATGCGTGGCAACGCTGTATTATGAGGTGTGAACCGGTTTCAGTGTGGGTTTGTGTGTATAGAACGGCGACGAGATGATAGAGTTCTCTGGCAGTCAGTTTTCCACAAATCTCGGGTAAAACCACTTCCATCGGGATTGGGAGCTTATTTTACCTTTGAATAGTTTCCGCATGAAAATTTCATGCAAAGCGAACTGCAGTTCACGTAGAACTTTGGGCAAGTCGTAATCTGAATGGCTTGGAGTCACCGGGTCCCTCACTTACATTCTTTCCCTTTTTTTGAAGAAAAAATCTATCAGTAAGCTGGAACTGTCTCATCTGATTGTAAAACCGATTTCGTTAAGTGGATCATGTAAAATATTCTGATGGTTATTCCAGTTATTCCTCAAATTTGAATGACCCAAGGTGAGTGTATGTGCTATTGCATAAAAGTTTGTTGTATATTTTCGCCGATCGTCGAATGACGTTTCTTCTTTTACGAAGAATTTGCGAATCGAAAACATGCGATACGTTGATTTTAGCTGATATAAGTAATAGTTGGTTCTTTTCGAGGGTGAAATACCCTATTGCTTCGTTGTTTGTGAGGTTGTGTCGCGGAATTTTTCTCGTTTATGTGTGGTTTGCAGATTGTTTTAGGTGTAATTTCTTTGAAGCAACTGGGCATTCCAGATGTCGATGCTCGATCAGTTAGTCGATATGGGCTTCGATCGTGAGAGGGCGTAAGTTCTCGAGATGTTGAGTGCCTTTTAATAGTTAAAGCTAGGAAGAGGCAATAATGGAGAACGTGACTGTATATCTATTTAGGCAAAGTGCACCATGTTAATTTACGTAGATATAGAAGGTATGCGGTATTTTGGGAAAGAGACATGCTTCAGATATTCAGATATTCATATGTTCATCTTTAACTATAAAAACATGCTGCTCCCACAATCAGCTCCACCCAACCGCCTCCGCTAATAGACTTAATCTTTAGACTTTCTAAGCATTATAGTATATGGCATCTAGAACTATGCATAACGAATGATACGCACCAACTTTAGTGCTGGCTCACTCCAGTCACTCACAGAACAATTTGCCTATCTCATCTTATATATCCCGTTGGTGCTGTAGTTTCCGTCGCTTTCCAAACATGTCCTTTATTTGAATAGGGAGGGTTATAAATGAAAGTGTAACTTCTAAAGGTGGACTTGAAGAAATGAGGGAAGATGGTTTAAGTCCTCATTTAGAATAGAACTCAGAGAGAGTTTACAATAAATAGATGTGTTGGAAAGTTGGAAACTTCCTATAGTCGACACCACAATCTTCTTGGTGCTTGAAACATTTCCATTTTTTCAGTGAATGACCACTGTCGGTGAACAAAAACTTTTTTGTGGTCGATGTTCTTTGAGAGTTTGCGGTAACTAGCGGGAGGCATTTGATTGCAGCGAAATTGTCGGAACCGAGTAAAAGCTAGTAGTGCTTATATCTCTTTAAAAGCACTCTACCTTATTTTTATGAAGAACTCTTGCTCGTGACATGTGAATGCATTCAGTGAACGCGCTTTGCGTGAGACACACGAGGTCGGGTTGGCTGAGGCGATGAACTATCTGTTGGATTCCGATGAAAATGAGATGTCACATGCAACAAGTCAACCAAAGGTTGAAAGCGCCGATCAGCAGACTAAGGTGGAGCCGCCAGCACAAAATAAGGAGCGATTAAGAAATGCTACGTACGAAGATTTTGCGGGGATGGATCATATGGAGAGCACTTCAGTGGTTCAGCTTATCGAAGATGAGGAGTCTTCCGCCGCTAAGAATGGGCCTACGGCAACGCAGCAGGAACCGGGCTCAAAAGAAGAGAAATCCAGCTATAAGTGTCTCATGTTAGTGTTGTTTATAGTTTTTAGCAATACGTATCGAATTACGGCATAGTGAGCGTTGGAACTACGCCATTAGTGCGATGAGCGCTATAATTAATGTTCCTTTAGGGTGGGCTTTAAAATTACGATATTTGAATTTATAACGGTGAATCAGATATTCTTTGTGACACTTCACGATTCTATTAACGCATGCTGTTGTTCGTTGAAATATTTCGGCATAATGCACAAAAATCGGCAGACTGAGAACGAAGATCCAATAAATAGGTATTGGCGGTTTGCAACACATTGTTGCTCAGTATTCGTCCCCATTTGGAGTTAGCGTATTGTATATGTGTTGCGATATATAAAATTGTCGCATTTATAGAGGACGTTGATTTCTGGGACACACAAAATGTTTTTTTGCTGCAGTATCACTCGTTAATGAAGATTCGTCATGATGGTTGCAGTGGTCAAATTCTGCACGGATTGAGCAATTGATCTGTATACTTTCATATGAACGTTGCTATATTGTCAGAGAAAGTGCTTCAGGCAGTCTCATTTTGGTAGGGTGATGCAGGCATGGTTCATTTCATGCTGTAGGTTACAGGTAGACGAGGGATAGATTCTATTTGTCCGTGAAGGCCGTCCTTGTAAAGTGCAGCTTGGCAGTAGAGTCGGTGGCGACGATGCCTAATAGGTGCACTAGAAAGCATCACTTGAAAGGAATGATGCACATGGTCGATCAGAGCATATTACAGTATCGTATTTCGCTTATAGCAGCGATTAGGTGTTTGATTCTGGTCAAAGCTTAATTAATTTTGAATTGCTAAGACGATCTCTTGTTGTTTTGTTTTCTCGCTGTTTCTGCTTTTGTGATAGGAATTTTGTCATCGTGTGTATCGTTCAGGTGAATAGACACAGACGGTGTTTGCTCTTCACATTTGAAGTCTTTTTCTTTCAATTTCTCTCTTTAACGATAAGTTCTGTAGAAAAGAAAACCATTTCAATAAAACAGGGCAAATAACCGCTGTATTCTCCTTAGAGGAATGCGATATACGTCTTTTATCCATGGCACAAAGTCTGTTCGTCCTTCCATACCTATTCTTATCTTATAAAAATACTGATATAACTTACTTTTGCTCAGCATTCAATCATCTGCAGGTGTGGGGCAGTTTTCGCTGACTTCGAGAAACTTTCTGTGCATGTAGATATAACGAAGCATACCAAATTCTCGAAATTGGGCGACGGAGTAGTGCCAATGACAGAAGAGGAGAAGCAAAAGCGTCTGGCGGCTGCCCAAGCTAAACTCAAGGAGATTAGGGCTCAGAAGGCAGAGCAAGAGGCGAAGGAGACGATAGAGAAGGTGAATTCATCTTAGTATTCACGTTTACAGTAATTATTATTGATAATGAATGAAGCAAACGGATCCCGTTAATTCATCTGCCATGAAGCGATATTGAGTTGATGTTCGTTTTTGGCTGTCTAGCGATCGTTGATGAGCGATGCGGAAAACAATACGACAATTCAGTGCACTTCGTGAAACGGTTTGATAAGCTAATTTATTGTTTGTGAGTTAGTTGAGGTGGTAATAGCTGTTTCCAGCCGCTGAAAATAAAACCTTATTAAGCGCTGCTTTTCTGCGACTGTTGTTGGCATCTTTCTTTGGGCGAAATCTAGTTTCTCTTCTATATACTCACGTTGTAAACTACTAAATCCATAAGGCGTTTCGTAAGCGGAGGTGCAGGTCGAACACACAGCTTCTCTGATAAGTAGTAGAGATTATACCTTTATAATTCTATCACTTCACATCTCTGCGGCATGCGACGATGTCTCATTCAACCTTGACGCTACCATATTGTATATATTGATCATATTTTGTAAATCGCATTTATTATCGCTTGGATTGACAGAGCGACGGCAAGTAGATTGATGTAGTACTTCATAAAAACACATTACACGACCTACGGTGTTTTTCAGACCGTCGACGACGTTATTTGTCCCTACGGTTTCTTTGTTGAGGCTTATACTGAAAGCAACGGTGTTGTTGATTTTGTTGTAGGAATTGAGACGTCGACGTGAGGGGCAATCAGTGGCACAGGCAGAAGAGGAACGCAAGCGACGTGAAATGAAAGAATGGGCTGAGGCAAAAAAACGTGAAAAGCGTGAGGTTAGCTCGAGCCGCAGCAAGGCAAAATCTTCATTGTAGGTGAACACTGAATGCGCTTAATAGCGATGTTTATGTGACGCTTTCATGTCTTATTTCAATATCATCAGAAATCTTTATGAAAACTCGCCAGAGGTGGTACTTTGATCCGGATGGTCGGCAAGCGCCTTCCTTTAAGCAGGTATTGCAGCGACAGGCTACGGCAGTAAGCACCGTTGGAAAACTTCACTAGCTTTAATAAAAGCAATACCTGCTGCGTCACTTACGCCAAACTCTGAGATTACTGACCTCGCCAATTCATCCTTGATAGCGTCCAGATGCTACTGCAGAAAAACAGCTAGCTCGTTAATGCCTGATTTGATGCTTGAAGATTGACATCCACGTTCAGACAAATACCACTATGATGGGGGAGTAGGCGAGAATCATGGCACTTTAATTTCCGGTACTATCGTATCCGCGCACTTGTATTTATACAGAGAACGGTTTAAAGTGGTCTTTTTGGCGCATACATGTGAAATTCCTTTGATTATGAGTCATCACTTTTCAAGGAAGAGTTGGCACGTCGTCGTGTTTTGGAGCAAATCAAAATGGATAGAGAGGCGCAGAAAGCACTAGGTATGGCCACGAACACCTCACCTCAGTTAGTTAAACAGGATATTGTGACCGCTTCTCCGGCTGCAAGTTCTTGCACCTCTAGTCGACTACAGGTTCGACTCCCTGACGGTTCGCTTATCAGGGAGACATTTGACGTTCGTTTTGTGCTTTATTTCATTCGCTGCTGTTTTCAGTTGTACAATTTTCGTCGGTTTTTGATCGTTTATGAGCGTATAATGCACTGAAGTCTGAGGCAGTAATTGAGTTTTTTGATCTAATTATTCGAAATCAGTTGCTACCAACTTCAAATTTTTCCCAGATTTTTAAGAAGCAGCACTGTTGCCCATCCGTTGTTTCATCGAGAAACTAAGGTCTTTTTACTTTACGATTTAGATCTGTCCGAATGACTTTGCCTTTATTTCGGCGATCGTGCCGCAGATTTTTAATGTGCCCTTCTAATGATCTTACTTTTATATTCTTTTCTTATGGTTGTTGTTTCTTTATCGTCCTAATTGGCTGAAAGGCATAATGAGTGGCCGCTGTTTTGATGCTTATTGACGGTAGTTCGTCTAATATTTTCATATAAAATGCGAAAATTTTTTTGTCGATTGGAAGCGCATTTGATTCACTTCGAAGTGATAAAAGAATTAATATTAAATTAAATGAATAGGCGTGACGACATCTGCAGTCGATTCATCTCATACTGTATAACTCTGGAGCGTCTTCCTTTTTCCGGTACTTGGGCAATTCGGGCCGGGATCACAAAGGTGGTGTTGCTCGCATTCGCTTAAGCCCGATTGTTTTTTCTAGTGTTCATGATTGTGGGGTTGGTTAATTGTAACTGATCTCGCACGAGAAAGTGGCATTTTCTGGTCCGAAGGTCTCGGAGAAAACGCTTTCGCTTAACTGTTTTTATCACTCGAGAGGTTTGTTTTGAAATAACGTACTGTTAGCGTGCTTATTGGGAACAAAATGATTGACTATTTTTGCAGGCTAGTGAAACTCTAGGATCGGTTCGTGTGTGGGCACAGATGAAGGGCGAGGAAAGAGGTATACATGGTGATATTGAACTCATTTCGCCTTTCCCACGCAAAGTATTTAATCAAGAAGATTATGCGATCCCACTTAAAGGCCTTGGTTGGTATTTCCTATTAATTTTCGTTCTAGTGGCATGTTTATTCAAATTTGTACGGGTTATTATCTTTTAGCATTAACTTATTGCTTAAAATATCTCCGAAGATATTTTCACATGAATGGGGCAATTAGCGGAAGAAGAAATTAGCTATCAAGAATATGGAGTTCGTTTTTCAAAGTAGTATTGGGCTGTATAGGATGCTCTGTTTACAAATTCCGATTGAAGCTCCCTTGCAGGGGGAATATCGATCGTGGTGTCGTATATGTGTTTTAGTTAAAAAGCAGCTTTCTGCTCACGTGAGACGACATTGAGGGAAGGTGTGAAATAGAAAGGAGAAGGTTTTCTTATGCGCTTGTTGATTTTTTTTTTCTTTTTATAATGGTGTCGATACTACCTTTTCTAAGTGAACTCTGAATTGAAGTGAGTGTTGTGGATAGCTCGGAGTAGATGTTGGCAGTTGAAAAGGGTTCACTTCTCATATGTAGGAGTTAAATAGGTATTTTGATAGTTTGTTAAATATTGGTTCCTTCAGGGTTAGTGCCTTCGGCGAGTCTTGTGGCACAGCTGGTGAGGGCTACGCTGTAGCGATTGCTTTCTCTGCTTTCCGGCTGCTAAGCCTACAGTAACAGCATTGGCTAATCTATTATGTGTGATGGCATTCGTTATATATTGAAATATGGTTACCACTTTCCAGTTGGGTAATAAAATTCTTCCGGCGATGTGTTGCATAGTTCTGTAAGATCGTTAAATGAAATGTGATCGTTTTTTGAATGCCCACATTCTTTGGGAAGTGATGCTTATCAAATGCGATGAAGATTGGTTCGCCTTTAACGATTTCTCTCGTTGCGCTTTTGTTCGCTTCAAATTGCCTAATCAACCGTTGTGAATTTTGCGATCGAATCGTCGATGTAAATGCCAGTTATGAGGTCATTGATGATATCCGAATGCAAATGCTGTTTGTTTATGTTAGCGAAGTGGAATAAGTTAAGAGCACAGCGGTGATTGTGGAATTGCGTTATGCGGATGTTCTTCTCTCTCATATTACTCTCAACGATATTTGAAGTGGTTTTAGGCTCTTTATAAGCTCTCAACGAAAAATCATGCTAACGATGCCTCTCTACGTACGCGTCTATGTGCTTGTTACCTTTGTGGTCTCACTTCACGAGTCACGAATGTTATGGTGGAAAAATTTATCGATCGTATTCTTGTGCATTTGAAAAGAGGTCGAATGAAAACGCGACCGGGCCGTAGCATGACAGGACGGCAAGTTCAAGGAATGTACGACGATTGAAAACGTCGTTTCACCGTCGAATGGCCTGTGTTTTCCATAGAACGCTTCTCGAACAGGCTATTTCGCATTGCCGTAGCAACTTTACGTAATTATATAGATATTTTATTTTGCAAGTTCAGCTGGGAAATGTTGTTGTTTTTTTCCTGAAGAATATCTTTATATTAGTGGTCACTTTTATCCGGGAACCCCTTTCTCTTTCATCTGGAAGTTTTCCATTGTTGTAGAATATCGGTTTAGCAACGGTGATGGTGCTATCGCACATCGTCTCACTAGAGCGTCTTAATGGAGAGTGCTATATTGAGTGTGGTTGGTTCATGAGGTGCGCCATTATTGGGTCATGTTTTAGCTATACACTGCGGGGTGTTATGCAAGTTACATTGGCAAAGCATATTCTGGACTCTCTTAGCTTCGTCCATCTCATTCCTGGATGGTGTTGGTGGCGGTTTTTTTTTTCAACTCTCATTACTAGTGAAAAACTGCTTCATTCAAGGAGTCGAATAGAAGAGAATTTTCATGGGATGCATAATGGTTTTTCAAGCTATTGGCAGCTTCCGAGATTTTTATAGGAAGGCGTGAAGTATATTGGCTTACCGTGGTGGGCATTTTCGTTTGTTTTTCTTTTACATTAAAGTGCTATATTTCATGTCGTTTATGAACATTTCCCATCATTTTTCGGGTTAAAATGAAGTTTCCCTCACTTTGCAATAAAACTTTGTTAGCAAAGTTTTAAGCTTAGCGTTTGTATCGCTCAATAATTCCTCGAGAAGTCTCGAAGTCGACTTATGCAGGCGTTTTAACGCTTTCAGGTGTTTTTCGTCTTTTAAGGATGCTCTTTTGCACATTTACTTAGCAGAAATGTGTAATCTTCGAAGTTATATATCTGTTTTTGCGTCTGCAGGTGTGTCTATCTGTCGTAGTAGTTTCAAGCTGGAAATTGCTGAAGCTAATGCTATGGAACTCTCGATGAATATAATCTACATCACTCGATGATCTTTTCTTCCCAATTTAATAATGGAGAGGAATATTTTCTTATATTGCTACTATGATGATTGTACCACCTAAAAGCGATTATAATATAGAAGGTTTCAATGAATTTTTGAGTGGAATTGAAATTTGGGTAAATACTTATGCATTTTTTTTTTTGGTAATTGGTGAAATTTGCCGGTCAGTTGGATGGGTTGCAAAAACGTAAGTTGCTCATCCATCTTTGATTCATTTCTCGATATAGTGAGTTTTATTTTATATGACGTTCTGGTAAGTGCCTCTGTTTCTTTAACTGTCCCGCCGATTTTACGCATTTCGAGAGGCTAGTGTACTCATACGATCGTCTTCACAACTATAACAATAAAAAGAGCATTGATTATCAGACGAGGAGTGAGAAGGATAAAATTGGCTTCGTGGACCTGTCGCTATTCTCAGCGCGCATATAATTCTTGTGATATCCTTCATTTGAAAGTTTGATGAACTAAACGACAACGCAATATTGGGAAGCGGAAAACTGCTTTGGTTTCCTTCTTCGTTGAAGAAATCTGTCGGTTTTTGAATGGAAGCCTCGCAAGATTGCAGATTCTGCAAATAAATGATCGCCAAGAAAGAAAAGGAAAAAGTGGTCTCGAAAAAATCGGCTAAGATCGCTGAGGTACAGTTATCTGTTCCAAACTTCAGTGGGCCCGATTACAAGTACCTAGCCAAGGTTAGAAATATAAGCGAACTGCAATATGTGACTTTAGCTGGAAGGCTAAATGAATAGTCGATCGGGTCAACGCTAATGGTGGATGTGCAAAGGTTGATTGATATGATAAAACATGCTCAATGTTAACTGTAACATTCCCTTACAAAATTTTTTTTTGGTCTTCTAGTCGTGCTTCTCGGTGATTTTTCTTTGCGTGATGCGCAGTTGGCTTCATCTGAAGTTGATGATTTCTGGTTCAGGATATGGCAAACTGTGTGGATTTCAGGGTGTTATATTTGCTTGAATACCAATCGCCTAGGTTAATTAAGATCAGGTTGGATAAAAGCTGTTTATGAAGCGTTGTGAAAAATAGAAGCCCTGTTTCATGTACAAGTTCTTCCGTTTTTGATGGAGGCGCTTATTTTCATACACTAACATATATATATATATATATATATATATATATATATATATATATACGTTTGCTAGTATACATGTGCGTATTGATATGTAATTCGGTACGCATACATACATGCAATTAAGTAAGCAAATTTGTACGGATTTTGATTCATACGAGTCGTTACATACATCCTTGAAAATCTGGACAAGTTATTCATTCAGTCGTTATATTCACCTTCCCTATTCCCCTTCCTATGAGTATTCCTGTAGTTGACAATTGGAAAACACGTCTTAAATCCTAAGCTGTCAAAAGAATCACATCTTCATGCGTCTGTAGACGCAAGGAATGCTAAACACAATTCATATGCACAGTTAGGCGTTTTCATTATTCAGTGAATTTCGTTGATTTTAGTAGCTCCGTCGCTTTTTGGATCGACAATTCGGACTTTATGATGTACACTGTCGTCAAGTCTCTGGTATGGTAGATGTGGAGAAATGTTGAAGGATTTTAAGGAGATTTTGATTCCCTTTGATAGTCTTGCGTGTTTATGAGTTTACTTTCGAGAGAAGTTCCACGATGATAAGTTGATCTCGTAACATAAGGTCGTCTCTTTATTCAGTCAATTTTCAGCCTCACCTGCGTGACGAAGGTCAAACGCGGTTTTTAAGATGGTAAGACATTTCCCACCTTTAATTCCACACTTAAGCATTTAAAAGTTATATTTTGCTTTTTTATCTCCATTGGACGCTATTTTTGTTATAATTCTGTGTCATAATCACCCTTAATTTACATTTTTTAAGTGGGTTCCTTTATTTTTTATATATTATTATGCATAATATATATGTGGAATCATATGAGATTTAAATGAATTTAATGCAAATAACGCGTTTTGTATTATATCTTAGATTCGATATAGTTTTTTTTGGGGTTTATTTTCTTCTTCCTTCTTTTTTTTTCATTGCTCCGGTAGAGATACTGAGATCTAGAAATCTTTTTATTTAAAGTATCTCTTAGAAATGAAGCAGATTGAAATCTACTGGGGATATCCATACAGTATGGCCTCATCAATTGAAACCAACTGATATCTGTTGAAGTATATAGGTTATGCTTGAATTCTCACTTGTGCACTGCACTTCTGCCGAAGGCATTTCAAAGAACAACTATGGCGCGTCTCCATTGTTGTCCACCATTCTACATTTGAACACTGTGAACACGTTCGACCGTCGTCATAGATGCCACCATTTATCCGTTCTTGTGTAGCTTGTTTTCACTTACGCAGGGCAAATCTTATATATTTGATTGAAATGACAGAAGTAAACTTCCCATACGCAGATTTTCATGCAGTGCTTTTATAATTCTATTTAGATTTCCTGTCCCAGGATGTGTTTTTCTTTTTTCCTTTTTTCGGTCCACAAATTCTGCGCATTGTTTCGCACAAAGAATTGGTTTTTCTAACTTTTTCTTTGTATGCAATGAGTAATTGGTCGTCGATGATGCTCATCTCTAGTGAATTTACTTTGAGTCCATCGAATCAAAGTTGAGAACAATTTTTTTAGAAGTATTTTTTCGAGTGTTAAAAGTGTTTCGTTTGTATTCAGAAATTCCGCTTCGTTGGTGGGCTGGATTGTCCGGATTGGATTCTGGCTGAAGTTGCAGCATTTTCGAAGTTGGTATGTGCTTTACGATCGTCCTTGTTTCGCGCTTTTCCTAGTATGCTCGCAGTTTCTCTCGCTAGGTGTCTTTAATTCCTCGTCGTGAATTTCGAAGAGAAAATTAACAGGAACGGTGGCTGTCTGAAATTGACGCTTAAATGAAATAGTCTCGTTCCTTTTTTGCCGAACATATGGTTTTGCTTCATCGTGGGTTTCCCTAGGACATCGTATACAGGATCCAATCACTCAATAGCAGGAGTTCATCCGCAGCGTTCAGAAGCAACAAAAGTAGATAGAGATTGAGCCGTGTAAAGGGAATATCACGATATAGAAGAATTTTGTCTCGTTTCTCTTCAGAACAAGTGAGTTTTCTGAATAAAGAAGGACACGGAGGTTTCTTGCCGTAGGTCGACTTCGATCCATTGCATGCACTGAGCTGGTTATACGAGCTTCAGTTTTATTTGCATTATGTTGACAAAATTGTTGAGTATTAAATGAAATTATAATTGCTCTTCAGTCAGTGATCAAATTCAAGAATTGGTGTTCGCAGTGTGTTAGCAATCTGTTGGCGAAGCGTTCTGAATGGAGCGAATTGCAAATATCGGCACTGAATTCCGATGGAGCCATTGGTATTCTTGAATCTTCTCTACCTTCACTAGTGTTATGCCTTGATATGAGTGAAAGGTTGATTCGAAATAAGGCTGGAGATAGGGCGTTCGCATCATTCGCCATATAGAGTACTCATTGTAGTGCAGTACTACATATATAGTACTGTACTGCATACGTAATACTGTATTGATACAGTAATGAATATGCAGTAACGTATAAAATTCATATATGTCGCGCAGTATATATATGTTCTTTACAGCACTATGCATTCATTTGTACGTATGTGTGTATATATAATGTAAGCAGTACTGTAATTGCATATATATATATATTACTGCTTCAGTTCATCGATGTAACAGTGACGTTTTCATGGAAATCGCCGATCGTTAACGTCTCAGTAGTATTATGATAGCTATCCATTATAATTTTACCGGAAAGTATGCGCAACGATTTCATGATCCGAGCAGTTCTTGATTTATTGGTTCTATCTTGCTTGCATATTATTAAATGCTCGAATTTTTTAGCTTATCTTTAGATATATGGAATAATCGTATTTTCTATGTTCTCCGTCATCGTAACAGTACGCATCTGAAGTATCTTCAGTGAAATAAAGCGAAGCAAAAGTATATCTTATCTGTTGAGCTATTTATGACTATCGCAGAGTTTGGTTTTATTTGAGGTGATGGAACAATTAGGAGATTTATCGGCTTACTGAAATATTTTGAAAAACTTTGCACTGCATTCTCGAGTTCTTACGCATTTAAGAGTTTTGCTTTTTCGAAAATTTGGCTAATTAATGTGATGGAAGTGGAGTAACGCTGAATATTTGCCGAATATCGCCGATATCGAGAGGTCTAACAAGTAGTTAGAATTGCCTCGTTTCCTACATCTTGATTCTTATATGCTATGGCAAAGGTCAGTAAATTTACCATACCAACTTTTCACGGCTCACCAGAAATATATGTTTTTCCAGATATAGTGAGCAGTAGGTGACCACTTTTATTTGAAGGAGACGACTCGCTGAAGGCTATGTTGGCGGCACTTTCTTTTATATTTGAGAAATCGGTCAAGAATGACTGTTCGCCTCGTGATCTGGAACTCGAGATGCAGCAGCTTGGTCTTCCTGCGGGTTTGACTTAAATAGCACTAAAACCATTGCAGCTGTTTTTATTTGCTCAAGTATTTTCGGCTACCAGAGAGGATCGGCTGTCTTTCGTAGTTATGCGATCTTTTAAATCATTCACTACTTTATTTCGTGTGCATTTGAAGAGCTACTCTCTGCCAGTGTGGCTGTTGCCTATTTACAGGTTGTCAATTCTTTGTATATTGCTTATCAGTTCTTTCATATTATTAATGTGAACCATTGCTCTATTTCTGAGTGTGATAGGATTTCTTTCTGTATTTACTTCTTTTAGAGACTTTTCCATTTTTTTTAATTTCCGCTCATTTATTGCTTGGTGACTGTTCGCCTTTCCGGTCCTTGGTGAATAAAGTTCCTAGTTTACGAGCTTATCTTTGAATCGATGAAAAAAATGTGTTTTTGCATTCACCCGAACAACCTTCGAATATTGCCAATGTGTTTGAGGCTATTGCTTCGTAGTTTCATTCGATTGAAGCTGATAGTAAAGGTACATATTAAATTCAGCAACTTCATAGCAGCTGTTCTTTTTCAGAGCATTGCAAACAACTGATAAAAATCTACACGATGAATTTTGAGAAGTTAAAGATAGTTATGACATCAACGTTTATGCGAGGTGAACATTTAGCGTTGGATCTATTTCTTGTTTTCTTTTTTCTTGCCCATTCTTTCATATTACTTTTGTTTTCTATAAATTTCTACGCATCCCATTTGCATATTTTCTTTGATTTTCCTAGTACGTTGTCTATGAACCTCTTGGCACTGAGTGCATATTGGGGTGGATTGTTTCCATTGACGAGAGAAGCAAGAAGTGTATGTGGAACGTTCTATACTGCTGGCCTACATGGTGATTCATGCTATGCAGTCATCAATTTGAGTTGAATAGCAAGAAAGGGAACACAGTTAATCGAACAGCGATTCTTTGCCCCTCAACCAGATCACCACTCAAATATCATTTCTGAAGGTTATATTGTTGACAAGTTTCACAGTGTTGCGTGTTTATGATAAGGGTTTGCAGGCCCGTCTCTTAGTTTGACCTCTAGAAGCGTCAAGAACATCGATACGGATAAGGTTAGCATTTACCATTATAGCTTTAATTCACCGTTTTTTATTAGTGCTTTTTGTCCATATTAGTCGTGCTTTTTGCTGAATCGCGGCACTGAAAGTGCAGTTTAGAATTGCACACGCATCGAGCAGCAGGTCTTTTAGGTGTGAAGGTGGTACTAACATGATTGCGGGTCGATCCAATCGATTGACGAGTTTCTGCAAGATTTTTTATTTACGTAGTCATGGAATGAATAAGGCATAAGGCTAGTTGCAAATCTTTAGGTGAATAAGGTGGAACCATTTAGATTCAACCGTAGTGAAACATCTCGTGATTTACTTATATTACGTGTTAGAACGGCGTAAGCTCGCCAGTAGGTGGTCACGATTGCTGCGGTACCTATGTTCAGCACCAGGTGGAGCTGCTAGGTTGCATGTTTGTGGGAACATTAGATTTAAGCGTTGATTTATGCTTTTCTGTGTCACTTCATCTGTGAAGTCGTGTGTTGATAGCTGGAAACAGTAAGGCAGCTTCAAGCCTCGTGTGTGGTCTTCGAAGGCATTCTGAGTAGGATTTGACGTTTTCTAAAAGACCGCAGCTTTGATTTGTTTTTCGGAAAATGTAAGGTTTTAGTAAATGTTTTCCTAGTGATTATTAATACACAATAAATGAGGTTTGATGTGTGTTTGTAGAGGTCGAATTCAAACAGTTCATAGGAATCACCGAAAAAAGACAATCCGTTTAAAATATCAGAAGTCATTTTTCTCTTTATTTCGAAGGTATTCCCTCACAATACTTTCTAATTTCTATGGCAAATGTTGAGAATATTTAGGTTCATATTTTGAATTTGCGATCATCAAATGGCGAACAAATCGCAATCGCACTGAATGAAGAAAAGTTGCATCTTCTACAAAAAGGTATGCACGAATTGTGCTCTAGAACGTAAGATGTTTGAAGAAGTTTGCACTTTTTGTCTTTTTGAAAGTTTAGAATTCTAATGTCTCAGTTCCTTGACTACCATTTAGATGCTACAGGAAACAATATTTTCATAGAGAGCGGCGAGGAAGGGGATGAAGAGAGATTGGTTGACAGTTTGACGGTTATTAAGAAAAATCGCTTTGGAAAGATGGAAATTTTCAATTACATGGAGAGACGGTTTCTCAAACGAGGTCCCCAAAAACTTCAATGTTAGCGTTGAATATTTCTGTGATAATGAAGAGGACTAATGGGAGGCAACGAAAACTTAGAAGAGGAGCAATGGTGTTGAAATTCGAAAAACGCATTAGGTGTATGTCATCCTCAGAACCAATAATTCTTATGCAGCGAATCAAATTTCCCTCTAGTTTCATACACATTTTTTCACTTCTGTTTCATTTTCCCCTATTTGTATCATTTTGTTGGGTCCTCAACGATACATCATTTAAACTTTGATCGGGGTTGAGTTTGTCCTTCTCGAGGAAATTCAGCCGGCTGAAGTTATGCATCGTTAGTTTTGTTTTCAGCGTCCATTCTTCTTCGATAGATTTTTAGCACGTTCGTTGCTGCGATGCTTTATTGTTTTTTTCGTTCATAACAGAAAATAGATTCAAAAAACCGATTTTTAAAGCTTAGGTTTATTCTAATGTGCATTATATATTTTACAGATCATTCTTGTATATTTTTCAGAGCATTCTTATTGCATTCGCATGAGAATCCTCCTGCTTTAAAACAAACTTGTGTGCATTCTCTGTGCGTTCTTTATATTTTTATTCCGAATCTCCTCCTCTTTTTGTAAGCATTGGAGGCATATTTTGGTATAGCATATCGCTTCACTGAATGGCAATTTCCTCCTCATTAGCGTCGCTCGAACTTATTTTATGCCCCATATATCTGCTTGTCACCTTATCTGTATCTTCTAGTCATATTTTTCATTCATTTCAGAACTTGGTGAAGCACTCGACATAATTCGGCCATACATTAAGAGCTCAACAACCCCGTCGTAAGATATTGCAGTGTGCACCCAACGTCACCAGCGGCCAGTGTAATGGATAATTTAATGTTTATATTTTGTGAATTGGTATTAGAGTAACTGCTTGCGGTTATCTTTCACTGGTAGAAATTTGGACGGATGAATAGGTGTGTGAAATATTTTGCGCTAGTATAGAGGTTGTCAATTGATGGTCATATTCAAATTGACGCTAGTACCACTTAGAGACGACAGATTATAATTATCAGGTTCAGTTATCATCACTTTTGCATCTCATGTTGATTGGAGTTGACCGCTGTCGATTGCGTAGATTGTCTGTCCACTGCATCATGTGTAAGCGACCACCTTATCAACAATTCCTGGAATAAAAAGCATTTCCATGACTTTATATTTCGCTCATTTTAGAAAGAGGTGAATTCCTTTTGTAACTTCAGCTGCCCTATCCAGGCAATTCCGGAACTTCGCACAGAAATTCTGGATTCAAATCATTTTGAATGAAGTCATTCCGATGAAATTTGATTGTTAGTGTGTAATTATTATCATATTGTTTCGTCACTTATGTTGTTTGTAGCGTTTTTGCAATAAACTTTATTTTTTCGAAAAGTGTTATCGCTTAAACTGTTTCATTCGAATTTCACTCGAAATGTACGAATTGAATCGCACAAACAATGGCATATTTGATGTACAAACATTTATATAATCCACATA
Organism: Parascaris univalens; assembly: GCA_037576465.1. Taxonomy (NCBI): domain Eukaryota; kingdom Metazoa; phylum Nematoda; class Chromadorea; order Rhabditida; family Ascarididae; genus Parascaris; species Parascaris univalens. The sequence continues at coordinate 53,914,784 of CM075173.1, read as the reverse complement.
ATTATAAACTCCAAATAGGTGCATTCTTCATTGTTCTCGTTCTCATCGCTGAGTCGTTCCTCTGGAATCAAACTAATTAAAGCATTTTTCCTCTCTCTCAGATGTCAGTAATTTAATGTCGATTTCCAAGATTTCATGCCATTCGTAAATGTATCGTCAAGCAATAGCAGATTGTCGACTTTAGTTTAGAATGAGCTCATGAAATCGCTAGATTGCAGTTCATCTTCGATTTGCATAGTTGCAGAACATTAATTATCACAATATTCGGGAAATTATTTTTGTTTACGTTTCGCTATTCAGTTTCATTGTCTTTGATTGTTTTAGCGATGGAATTTTAATGGCATTAATCTTCACGTGGTGAGATATTTAACGTTTAGAATGTATTTATTCCTCGAATGCACTATTTATGAAAAAAAAGTCTTTTTCGTTCCCCTTTAGATTTATCTTTCTATATTATCGGAACGGATTTGGATTGTATTTCTTGTAAAATGAGTGCAAAATATTTGGATTTAGCTGAACGAGAAGTGCAAATTATCCTTTTTCTTTGAGCACGCGTCTAAGCTGAATGCATCCCTGAGAATTGCATCGAGTTCATTGGTCATACACTAATGGCCAAAAAAACTATTTGCAGTTATTTGATGATAATGGTCGATGTACACATTGCCACGTTGCTGATAGTAAAGATATCCAATCCGCTTTTACACAGATCTCGAGTAAGCTCTCCTATCCATTTTTCGACCGTTCGATGTTATGTGGCTGCATTGCTCTAACCTTCAGAAGGACTAGAAAGTCTATCGCTTCCAGTGTTGTATTGCATTTGTGCCTTAAGACTGCACAGAAATTGCAGATATCGATCGGCGTTGTTCGCGGAGCTTGCCGTTAGTCACCGAGAAGTGGATCGCTCCTCATCATTTAAAATATACTGCCCAGATTAGGTCTTAAAAAGTTTTCAGTTCGCACACATGTGTAGTTCTTTCTGTTCGAGTGATCATCACCTGGGCCAGAACATGTCGGCGAAACGCTATGCAGACGTTTCAGTTGTTTAGACCAATCATTCACCGTGTCGTTGTAAATTATATGGGATTTAAATGCATATTGTCGTGTTCTTGTATATTATTATGCAAATGGAATGTACCCAGCAAGTGCTGTCAATTTCCGAACAATATTTATTTTAGTGAGCGTCGCAGTTCGCGTATTTGTGTGTGTGATATGGCGAAAGGAGGTGTGAGGAAGTGGTGACTGTGTAAGAGTATGTGAATGAAGCGGCAATGACGAGATAGAAGAAGCGTAAGGAAATTACTTTGAAGTATCGTTAAGGTCAATGTTGCGTTGCAACAAGCGCAACTGAACATAAACGAATGTTTTTTAGTGCTAAGCAGAAAGGGGGCTCGCAATTAGGGGAAGCGATGTGAGGCGTCATTATCATCTGATTGCTCTCAAGCCACCAATTAAGTAGCCGCTCACCCCTATCGTAGTCCAAATTTCATGAAGCGCACATCATCTACTTCAATAGCTTCAATTTTCCTGTGCTTCAATTAACTGCATTAAAACGGAAGTTCACCTCAAAAGTAAACACTTCTCGACTTATATGAAACCACAAACTTTTGTTTCGATCCACGCTCAAACTGTCGCACGTCAGCGGTTTATCCCAATCTCTTCATTATAAGTAGAGTAAGCTTTGAAAGCTGAATATTTAGCCGATAATCTTTAATACTTCAGCAGCAATAAAAATTACTCTCGTAGAGAAATTAACTTATGAGTAGAAACTAGAACAAAACTTGCGACTGTTTTCCTTAAGTTTTGCTCTGTGTACCTCATCAATATATCATGACGAAATGCTATCGGAAATCCTTGCCACAGTGTACGTGACCACACTGCACTGTTGGACATTATGGCAATAGACGCTTTTACATCGTTATCGAAAGTGCGGAGTGTTTCATCATTTGCGACTGCATGCTTGGTCATTTGACTGTCTCACCAACCATTTTCTCCTTCAGCTGAGTATCATTTTTGGATTGCAGGTCATTGATTTTGCACGATGTGAACTTGCGTTGAAACTTAAATGTTTTCTTGCTGAAATCACTATATTTCATTGTTGGTGCTTTTTTGAATCGCATGTTGAAACTAGCAAACAGACGTATCAACAGAGAAGTATGCAAACATAGGCACCCGCTAAAACGTTCAAGTACTCTTTGTTGGCGTGGCTGAAGTGGAGATTAAATGGGATCTGTCGGTGAATACGTTCGTCGTCATTAGTTTGTATGGGAAAAATTGATATTATAAAGAGGATAGTTGTTTAGCGCCGGCGCTTCGAGAAATATGGTCCCATTTCTCAAACTTACAAGATTGGCGAAAATTTCAAAGAGTGATTGTTCCTTCTTTACAGATTCCTTTCTCTTATCCATCTACGGTTCGTTATTTTACGAATCGGCAAATTTCATTCCTTCTCTCGAGAGTTCTCTACTTTCACCTCATTTACATTACGCTTATAGTTTTACATGAGGTCATAATTATTCAAATGCAGCACAATGCGCACATGTGATTTTGTTTCTGTGTGGACAGCAGTATTGTTAGGGATCCGTGCGTCTGTGTGTCTGCGTCTGCGTGCATGTGTTTACACATATAGATCGGATCGTTTAAAATTTGCGAGCGATTTTCATCTCTATAATGCTCACTAAATAATGGGGCAAAATACATTCGATTCGCATTACCTCATTTTAGCAATTGATTAAAAGCACCGGCAAATAGCTTGAAGAAATCAAAAAGCACTGTATAAACATTTTTGCTATTTTTTTGATAAAACAATTAGACGTAATTTTCGAGACGATGACTTAAATTGTAAATAAAACATTATATGAGTTTATCAAATGATACCCGATTAATATCCGATCAATTTAGACGTATGAACGATTGAGAATAACAAAAAAAGGACAGCAGTATTGTTAGGGATCGATAAGGAGGAACGCGCCGAAATATGATACCCCTCCACATACATCGCTCGTTGCTAATGTGTGGATTAGAAAAGAGCACGATTATGCAACTATTCTATACGATCCTAAATGATCACCATGCACAAAAATTCTCGGGCAATTTTGCAAGCAATTTATACGATTTTCTCTCTCGTCGCGTTAACGATCTCATTTACTTCTATAGACAGTGAAATTATTCGATCGTCTTTAAATGGGAGAAAATCCTGAAAAAAAGGAAAGATCCTGAAAATCCTGAAAAAAAGGAAAGGTCTTGAAAATCCTGGGAAAAAAGAAGATCCATACTCGATTAAAATTTAGAAATTTCTATAATTTTAAGTGAAGAATAAATATTTCGTGAAATTAATTGGGTTTTTCATCTCTCCGTTGAAATTATGCAAAGAAATTTACCAAATATAACTGAGAATTTGAGAAGAATTATTCCACTGGAAAATTCTTTCGTATATTTTATCGTTTATTTTCTTTATATGCGGATTAAAGTTGATGAATTTCTCCTTACAAAATCCATTATATTTAGATTGATTTAGTCGAGTTCTTTCATAGGGGAAGAAAAGATGAATAATAAAAGATTCGGAAAGCCATTAGAACAAAAAATAATAAACATTTTTGAATGGAAAAGAGGATAAATGATTAGTAGGAAGCGTTTTTGCATATAGAACTATTTTTCGATAGAATGCATTTTGCACATAGAACTTACTACTTTCAATAGTGTGAACTATTTCTAATCATTGTTTTCCGTTAGTCGATTTTAGTATGCCCTTAGATTGATGAGAAGGTGCTGAATTACGGAAGTAACGAGAGCAGATAGGAGATCTTGTTGAAGATAGCAGATATGCGATAACGAGATGCGCTAGTTGCGTGTAATCAATGAGTAGTACTTGTCATGTTTCAGTGTGCAATGGTTTTGCGTCGATTGCGTCATTAGCAACGATTTGCAATCAGCTAGTGATCATGATCACATGGCAATTTGGATATTGCAACAAACCAATTGCAATAATAATGTTTTGCAAAAAATGCAATACTTTATGCAGTTATGCAATTAATAACAAACAACGAACACAATTAAATGGATCACTTTTGAACTCCCTTTTTTGTCGCAATATTCCTCTCAATGAATTTTTGATAAATTATGCCTTTGCGTTAACACAGTTATTCTCTTTAAAGCTAACCTTTCACCAACATAACTGATGTTTCCTTTCAGTCATCCGATGTATAGCTCAATCTTTGATTATATGAAAATGATGAGCTTATTAGTACTGCAACATACGTCGATCTGTTCGAGCATTTTGAAATATTCCCGTTTTGGAATATTTCCTATTCCCATAGCATTTCATTGATGAAGATGTTGAATTAATGGAAACATCTAATACGGGTAATTGTGAGCACTAATGAAAACAAAATTCGTAAGCAAGTCGGTATATCAATGGACCCCTCATAGATGCTTACTGCTCAATGGATGCTGTATCGAGTTATTTTCACTCTCACGCTCATGAAGTTCTACGACATCCATTCACTGGGTGGTAATCACCTTTTGCTATATGCCGTTTCATCCTGTACTTATCAGTCACAAGATTGTAACATGGTTCATACAAACGCTGTGGTTTACAGCAGACTTTACTTCAGCTGTTTATGAAAACTGCACCTGAGGCTTCCTACTACGACGCATGAATCAGCCTGTCTTTGACGCTGAAAATGAGCGATTGCATAAGAATTTACTCCACATAGATGAGGGAAGGAATAAAGGGTGGGGGATTTCCAATAAGGAACGGTTGGAAGGCATGTTCTAACCGTGGGGGGCAATGCCTCTAAGGGGTGAACTTGTCAAGTGAGCGTGAGTCGCGATTGCGAGGAGGCGATAAGTAGTTTAGCGTGGAACAATGGTTTCGATTCGTTGAGGAACGCTCAACGGACGAGCACAACCCAATTAGTCACTTAGCCCAGGAGGGTGCAATGTACCAGAAAATAATAGGGTATGCGCTCGTTGTGCCAGGTGCTTCAAATCCCATCACAAACAATAACTCGCTTTGTTTTCTTCTACTGTAATCCTCGTCCCAACAGCGTGCATTCCCTTCCCATTTTTTATAACGTTCTTTTCGCTCTTTTTTTTTTTAAATTCAATGAAGAGAAACGAACTAATGACGATAAGATGTTGACTTTATTGTCAATTGTATTAGATAACTATAGTAAATCGCCTATACAAATGAATCCTAGAATTATCATATTCTTTAAATGGGAATCCCATAATCCCCACAATAAGGAAAGCAATACTATCACTTCGCCAAATACTGAAATATTAAGAAATTCACCTTTCAAAACGTTCGTAACATTTCCCTCTGCTTTCATTAATCATTCACGGGACGAGTACTCAACTAAATCCGACTTATTATCCAGATGCTTGAGCCAAACGTTTTTACACATTTTATTGTTGTTGTTCTCAGCTTTCTAGATTCGTTCTCAGCTGCTGCTTTCAGAAATCTTCCTCTATAATATTTTATGCTCACTTCCATGTGATCAACTGGCTGTGAGTTGCATAGTCGTGGGTATTTTCAAAATTCGAAATAACCATAAAGGAATAGATATTGCAGATTTCACAATGAAATACCTTAAAGCTTTTTTGAGAAACGACGCAATTCATCAAATACGCTTGATTTATTTGGCAAATACAGGTACGTCAAATCTAGGTTATGTGTGACGACTTCCGTCCCGGTTGACTGTCACGGCTGGTTCCAAGGTGGGCGGGGTGTGGAAAAAGGAGCAGGACAACATCAACACTTTCTTCATGTCTCTTTGAAGGGTTTTCGTAACCAGTCTGTGCCACATGAACCCCGTCTTTCCCACCGTCTTCCCATTTCATGATGGAACAAGAATGATGTTTAAAAGGTACACTAAGTTTGAGGGGGATTTTTTCTGCTCAAAGCGGCGGTCGATAGGAATTTTAATAGTATTAGAGAATATCTCGCTTATGGTAGAAAATCATGTGAATTCACTGGCAAATGCAAACATCGAAGTTTTCGGTTAATTCATAGGAATTCACACGAAAATCTAAATCACTGTAGCTGATATAATCCATTGGACTTTACAAGAATTCATTACATATCTTACGAGCTAAGTAGGAAATAGAAAGCACAAACTGTGCAGTTTGCAAACTTTGTTTCAAGCCTCTTATGGTTGACGTATGCAAGTGTACATGCAATGAGAAATAGTTTATCGAATTAACACTATGAAAATTGGTAGCGACGTTCAGAAGGCCGAATGAAGTGCGAAAAGCGATTAATTGAACTGCTTATTAAAAAGTAATTTTTATAGGAATTTTAAGTGCAACGATTAGGATTTATATTTTAGGGCAGAGATTGTTCCTTTTTCACTTAAAGGAAAGATAAGGCCATCCTAAATGGAAAAGGATATGAGAATATGGGGGTTTGAACCAAATCCTTTGGGAATTGATGATTTATTTACGGGATTGCCACATGACGCAACGACACTTACCATCACGCTGAGGTGGTAGTTTGAATTGCAGACAAAACGGTGTGTGAACGTTTGTCGGCACATCAAATACCGCACGTCCTTAATGGGCGTCCCGGTGAAGGCGGCAAAAATGTTTGAAGTCTACTGGCACGCAACTTGGACGCACATCACCGCCAACATATGCTGCCTATTGCGGCTTACTACGTTATCAGGTACCCTCTTTTCCCATTTAAAAAACAACAACAATAACCTCCCCCTCCTCGTGTCGCAATCAGCGTTCGGCTGCTATTAACCCGCCGCAAGCGCGAACAGATGATGGAGGCCAGAATTTCTTTATTCTCTGTTTATCCGGCAAAGAGCGTACAGCTACAGCACCTTCTGAATTCTTCAACTGATAAAACAAACTGTGTTGGAATATGATGAAGATTACGTTAGTTGCTGGCATGATTTAAGATGAGGCACTGCTGCATAGCCACGTCAAATAAAATAAACGAGGATAGTTGTGCATACGAAGCATTCATCAGATTTTACCTCAGCGCTTGATTTCTGTCTATATTCCCCAGGTATTTGTAAATTTTGATTGGAAGCGAATAATCCTGAAATTCCATCCAGGATTGAAGGTAACGTTAATGTGTCAGATTTGAAGGTTGTAGAAGGGTCGACGACGATTGAAGCTAACCGTACTAAGTGAACTTTATAGGCAGAAATTCTTTGTGTACGGCAGTCGACATGGTTGGACAATAATATTCGTAGTGCTTTAACGAGATGTCTTTACGGGCTGCGAAAGCGCCAATTTAGAGCCATATTCTGAAATGAGTACCGGATTATCGATGTGCAGCACAATTCGAAGGAATGAACGTAATGAGCGCTGAGACTACGGTAGGAGGCGGAAGGAGGCGGTAATGGGGCGTGCGTTCCATTCGACGATTAGATCGCAGGGGTGTGGTTTGTCGCCACTGGACGCAATACTTTCACTTATAAGTATATGCCGAAAGTCATAAGTGACGAGGCGATTCGCGCCCAAACGAAACCCTCAACGTCAAGTCAGATGGCCGTCCAGCTTCAGGTGAGAATAATTCTGAATCGTCATTCTTGTTCGAATACGCATCCGACTGCAAATGCCCCTTTGAGAGTACGTCATTTTCTTTCACTGCCGAATTATCCCTGGAAGACATCTACCGAGAGTCATTTCAGATTCTTGCATTCTTGCATTGCATTCTTGCATGTTGCCTAGCTGCAATCTTCGGAGGTATTTCTAGTGAAGTTATGCTGACAGTGTGACATTACTAAATGTTCTTGATATGACGGAGAAGCGCAACATTAGAATGTGAAAGAAAGGAGTTGTTTGTTTTAGAGTTGTGATCAGAGCCCGCTTGGCAAGCTCGTCGAGCAGTACAACCGACTTACATCGGAAGGGCGTGCTTGTGAAGAGAAGAGCGGCAAAAAAGAGACCAGGACCGAATATGTGATGAGTGGTGCAGCCCTTGTCGATGCTATGCCCTACGCTACTCCGACTCCTTACCCAGCATACGCATGGAGTACGGCCACAAGCCCGTGGTGGACCGAACCTCCATCTGCTTGGCCTCTTACATATGCGCCTAATGTTGCTGCTGAAACGGCAGCATATAGCCCCTACCTGGCTCCACAATTCCAGGGCCTGCTGTCGGCAACAGTATCTGGCCAAGCAGCAATGCCCACCTCTAGTCCAAGTCATAGTGTCGTTACATGCAAGGCGTCAACTACGTCGGCTGTTGCTGCAGCTGCAGCTCTTCCACAAGTTGGTGGAGGCAAATTCCCGAGCACTCGTTCGAACTGCGAGTGCCCTAACTGTCAGGAAACCGAGCGTTTGGGTGAGTGCTTTTGTTACTCGCTGCAATTTGTTTCGCTTCTCATGCATACTTCAAGCGATCCAGATAAGTATGAGCGCAGTAACCAAAAGTAAAAACAATTCAGGAAGAGTAGCCCTGATGGCCACTAAGATTTGTAATTGTCTATGGATTGTCCATAAAAGTATCTCCAAATATTTAGTAGGCATGTCTTGTTTTTTGGAGCACATGTCGTGTAGGAAGCGATAGAATTAAACGAAAAAAAGCTCATATACTTATCAGACTGGAATGTATATATTATGTATAGCGTCATTAAAGAAGCGTTAACTTTTACCGTTTATGCAAAACACTCAGATGCCGCTGACTGTACAATCGTTCCACAGATGCATATTTATATTCTAACATTCGTTATGTTCACTGATGTACAGCTGAGAACGGTAAGATGCGTAAGATGAAACAACGACTAACGTTTGCACTTCTTTGTGCAGTGATCATTTAAAAATGGCTAAAAAAAATTCCACCTTTACACTTATATGTATAATTTTCCCCGGATCGTGGCACTATGCACTGAAATGTCGACAAAATCCTTTATTAGCGCATAAAGTATATGTAACGCATAAAGTATTTCTCAACTCTGTGCAGCTAAGTAATGGTATATTTCAAGCGCATTTGGAACGCCGTTGTTGGCACAAATGTTTTTGCTATTTTCTACTATGATACCTAAGATATCTTAAATCAGTCGTCAAATTTATGGAGTCACGTAGAACTTCTGGTGATTGTCGTCATATTCCTGACGACAAACGGATCGAATAAACTGAGAGGTATTGAAGTAAAACTTACAAATAAGACTTGCATATGCAAGTATTGATTCATTTTCAAGTGGATTTTGAGGCAACGAAATATAAACAATGGAGACTACTACAACATAAACGCCTAATTTTCAACAGTAGTAGATTCCTGAATAGTAAACATTAGTAAGTATTCGATAGTAGTAAACATTCATGTTTCGAATTCTCGAAATTTAGCAGGGAGTATAGTGTTTCACGGTCTTAGTTATCGCGTCAATATTTCGCATACGTCTAATTTGCTAAGGAATATCGACATTAGTTTGTACCTAATTTATCAATAAAGTACTTGTCTACTCATTGCTTTAGCAAATGGGAGTATTCCTCTGAATATATTCTTGCAAATATTCGTTTAAAAAATTCTCTTTCACGTCATTTGGAAAGAAATTGCGCAATCGCCGATATTTTTAGGCTTTTGCTTTAGAGGATGAATGAGCGTATTTTGACGGCAGAAATCTTGTCATAAATATCGCACCTCAACTGTATCGTTTATGTCAAGGACATAGAAGGGAATAGGGGGAAAAAATGTTTGGCATCATTCTCACGACGATCTGCTCTTGACTTCGACCCTTCGAAAACAGCTCATCGAAAGCTTATTGCTTAATAAAACTTTTATGGCCGCTTTCATCATAGTAAGGATGAATAAATAATCCCTAACTGCGGCATCAAATAAGTTTTCATTTCGCTTGTTTCACCTTTTTTTTCAAGCTTAGGCAAATTTTTTAAAGGTAGTATTCCGACTGTAGAGATCTGCAATCATTATTGCAGTGAAAATGTTTGTAAGCCAATGAAAGTTGCGTATGGATAGTTGGACGGACAAAGATGAGAAGAGAAGACATTAAAAAAGAGAATTTAAAGTTAACTAGTAATTTTGTGAACTACATTCAGGTTTTCTTGTAAAGCATCTTAAATTTTCAATTAATCAACTTCTTCTAACATTTTTGTGAGGCTTTGAGCTTTTTAACTTCAACACAAAAAGTCCCTATTCGCAATGGTAGTTTCCTTTTGTTTTACCGATCGAAAAGTATCATGAAACGGGCCAGATATTTTATATTAAATGTTTTACGATGGTTCGTATTCTATTTAGACATTTCTATAAGAATAAAGTTTAGGTAGTTGTTATGCTTTGCACAAAGAATGTTATAGCTGTATAGCATATCTTCGAAATGCTGCAGTTATCCGGTCTTTTTCCGTATATTGCCGTCTATTTTCTAGGAGAAATGATGCAAAATACGCTGCTATAACTTCCTATCAAACAGTTTGGTCTCCTCTTTAATCATTGAAGCAAAAAGAGAAATTATTGGCGGAAATCTTGAAATAAAGTTCTTTAAGGTAAAGCACATTTAATAACGGTGGTCGTCATTAGATGTGATTAGACAATCGCCACTTGAGAGATCGGGAAAAGAAGCAGAAGACTGCACAACTCTTCCTTCAGTGCGCGTAAATCTTAAGGCAGCAATGTAGGGATCGGCAGAAACAAATGAATCAACCAAGTTTGGATTTATATATATTTTTTACGATGGCGAAGGCGCCAGCAGTATCGAAATATTAAGGGGGAGGAGGCTTTTTTCGATCCTCATTTCCCGTCCTCCAACCTATTCAGCACATCAGTGCTCATGAAACAGCAGGGAAGGGAGTTCAGCCTGGATGAATTAATAATTATTTTGCTATGAAAACAAATTCCTGGAAGAAAAATTTTTGAAGGTCACCTTCCGCTTCAGTGTTGTAAGGTAATCCTCAGCGGATAGCAGTCAGTGATCAGCTACCGAATGTCAATTTTTGATACGAAATGGGTGATCGTGTTTTACCTAAAAAATGAAGAAATGTTTAGAATATAAAATATTTCATGTCTTCAGTTGTTCAATAATGCTCGACGGCATATTTATGGATATTTTTAGCTAATAAATTTTAGAGGACGCTACTATGTGGTTCTATTTGCTATCGCTGTATCCATCTATTGTGTTGCATTCGCTGAACTGTATAACGTCGACGATTTACAGAAATTATTTCATTGCATTTATGAAATTACCTCAAAAAAGTCCACTAAATATGCGATAAATAGAAACCAACGCCTTATATTATACAAATCTTTTACGAACTGCTATATTAAAAGCAGAATGATGTTAGTGGTGTGCAATTTGTCGACAGTTTAGCACACTCTTATTGCAAATTTGACGATCATCCAAGTTATCGTTGGATTATTGCTCATTCATGGATACTACTTCAATTGTTCTCTTTCTCTCATAGCTATCATAAAATCACACATATTTACTGATAAGGAAATTGAGCTAATATTGTATATTCGGTTAAGTATCGTTGGTTTTTTTGAAGATTTAATTCTTTAATCGTGAAATATTACTTGTAGAATCCGAAATTGATCTGTTCTTTTTTTCTTTAAGGCACGTAGATGCATCAAATCTCATAAGCGCTATTTGCAACGCGTGATTTGTTCACGATGTATGTCATTTCTTTGCGACGAGCTCTTTGTTATACAGGTGATATCGCGGCATGGCATGCATACAATAAACACACCACAATACCTAAGTTTGACGTAAGGACGTGGGTTATGTTATTGTTCAGTTCGCTTAAAGCTAGTGCTATCTTTCATTATCGAGTTTTTGCAAATTTCTTAAACTAACAATATTTCGATTGAAATATTATCAACGTGATTGAGAACAATATTAATTCCGAATAATAGAGTAAATTCAGGTGAATTTTTCTAATAATGATATAAACTTCAGAAATATTAAGGAAGGAGAAATTTTAGGTGCGAAGAAACATTTCAACTTTAAGGATTAAAATTTTTATATCTAAACGAAGAGATCCGTTCGCCGTATTGCTTTTTCCCAATTATTTTTCATTTTACCGCATTCTGCTAGGAAAACTCTTATTAAACTTATATTTTCCGGTTACTTCTCAAAGGAACTTCATGAAATGATAGTAAAAACAAATGAGATTGATCTTTGTGATAGCTCGAACATTTGCTGTGCTACCTCTTTTGAAGGCATCTAGATGCACTGTATTACTTACTAATATAAGTTCCAGTAAGAGTCATTAAGGCGAGAAAATCCACCCAATCACACTTCATTTCTTAAATTACGTTTTCTAAGCAAATAAGTTATAGCTACTATTATCATTAAACGAATTCAACTTGAAGTGCGCAAATCGAATACGGATTCCTTTTATATGTTAACGGCAATAATAATTCACTAAATCCTCCCCGATGAGGGACACATAATTTGCTACAGTAGGCGAAACGCGTAAAAGAAAAAATTCAAAAGGACATTTGCTATTGACGGCATTTAAATCGGAAGTGCGAAAAAGGAGAAGGCGAGTTGAAAAAAAACCATCTCAACGGCCCTGAAAAGGCGTCGATTAGCGAAAAAGTGATGCGTGCAAAAAATCGGAAAATAATTAACACCTTCACTCTATATCCAATTCCACTTCCTCATTTCCCTTCAGCTCCTCCTCTCTCTGCCACCAGAAATTGAGCCGTTGTGGTTGTCCGACGTTGTGTCACAGTGAGCACTTAATGTAAACGCCGTATAAAGCCACCTATCAGTCAGAAACAATCTGTGCCATAATCGTATAGTAGATTTTTTGTTTATTTTTTATTTATTTGTTTGGAGAATGTTGAACATTTTCTATAGTAGGAGCCGTATGTGCACTACTTTCTCATACCAACGGTCTAGAGTGGAGAGAAGCTCAACCTCAAATTATAGGTGAATGATCCAGTGATCCAATAATCCAATGATGCAACAGTCATAGTTGTTGTATTTCATAGAGCGTTATAATATGGTAAAAAAGGAAAAGCAGGAGATTTCTGTCTTTTTTTTTAGCAAATCATCATGTAAAACTCACCATTTAAAGTCATCGAACAGATTAAGATTCGATTTTATAGCATTTGAGAGGAGGCGTCTTATTAATTACTAGTACAGGTGTTAAACAATTCGAAAATCTATAATGCAAGATTGGAACGATACTATTAACTTCTATAAATTCATATAATGAGCGGTATTGCCTTACTTACTGTTTACTTTACTTAAACGTCGAAAAGTCTCACGAAGTCGAGAGAATAATTTCGCCGAGTGGACTTTATCCGATTATCTGGCGTAACGAAGACGAAAATCAACATTGACATGGTAGAATTATGCGGTTTTTCATCATTTTCACTCATCTCAACAACGATTGATTGTATCGCAAAATCGGGCGATTATTATTTTTTGTGATTGTGCAACTGAGCGTGAGAGTCATTGAAGGTCAACGTATATCCATCTATGTGTGCAACCTGAGCCGACCTATCTTCTTTTATCACCTACTTGGCAACGTTTTCTTTGCATTATCGCATTTGTCACCACTTTTCTCTTTAGTTCTTTCTCATAAAGAAGCTGATGTTCACAGAATATGATTCATTTATTTCATCGCCTCTCCTCTAAATAAAAATTAAAATATATTTTTGTAGAATCACAAAGTATAAACATAGAAACGGAAAAAAGCAAAAAATGACCAACTGAACAGCACTTTCATGAGGTTTCTCCAACTTTGTCGTCTCCAACTTGAGCAAAATTTCTCCGAGTGTTCTCGGTTTTTGTCTTAAACTTCTGTTGAGATTTTTTCAGCTCTAAAATTTATCATTGCCCATATTCGTTAACCTCACAACTTTGTGAAAATGAGACGGTTAAGAGGTTGGAAATTATAATTTTAATTTTTGTAAGTAATGGGTACTTTTAGCACGAAAGAAACCTACATGCATATATTTAGATTTTATGATTAAGCGAATTCAGTATGGAAGTGGTACTCTCGAATGGCACAGATAAGATGCTTCTCTGAGAGAGCGGTTACGATATAGCAAATATTACCTTTAAAAATCGTTTCCACTCTTGATGTATTCGCATTTGAAGTTATACTAAGGTAATTAATTGTATGACAAAAGCAGTGTTGCTACACCTAATCGACCTAAAACTTGTTAATTCCCTCTTGCATAAAATTTGATAGATATTTGTACTGTTTGGAGTTTTCTCCTCTCGTTATACATTACTTTACATTTAGTTTTATTGCTTTTTATTTAAAAGTTCGAGTTGTTTCATTTTTCCAATTCATATTTGTATTCTCAGCAATTGAGCCGACTTTCTTATCGATGTGAAATTTTTCACTGTTTTTTTCAGGAATGGCAAATATATCAGCAAAGAAACGAGGTATACACAACTGTCATGTACCCGGATGTGGGAAACTTTACAGTAAAAGCTCGCATCTGAAAGCGCACCTTCGATGGCACTCCGGCGAACGACCTTTCGTATGCGTTTTCCTGATTAAGCTATCGCACTCTCACAAATTACGTTTCTCTCTGCTAAGCAAAGCAAGAGCGACACGCTTAAAATGGGACGAGAAGTGATAATTATAAATGCAATTTGACAATATGTGAGATAGAGATTTGGAGTTGAGAGATAAATAAACTGCTTCAGTTAGGAATCAGATGCAACTTAACTTGGAACAAAGAAAATCAATTCCGCATGCTGCAGAATTAATTAATTTCGCATGCTGTCTGCGGGGAATCCTACGTATAACATTCATCCCAGTCGCTATCAGAATCGTTTCGACTCCCTTCCTTTCTCGTTGAGAGAGTTATTCTTTCATCGGACTAACAACTAATACAACTCTATTGGTAAGGAATGCGATAATCAAAACGCATGTGATTTATTTCTTTGGCCTCACAACTGATGTCTCTACAATTGAACAAGAAAAACATATACGGTCAATACAAAATCGAATTTAAGAAATTGTGTAATTTGAGCCATATTATCTTTATTTTTGCACGCCGCTAGTTGAAATTCCATATGTGCGGACACATATTACATGTACAGACAGAGTCAGCATCCCATCAAATGCCAATTCACAGAACATGTAAGGATGGCATCACAGCGTTGAAGTGAGCACTGGAAAATTTCGTCTATCTTGCTTGATCAGAGGAAGAAAGCCTCTCCGTAATGTGCTGGTCCCTTTAGACGATGGCGGCAAGCAACGCGCACTTTCAATCAAAGCACCTTTTCAAGTACCATGTATATACTTCTTTGGTTGGAAAATTAACCTGCTAAAGAAGACCAGATGGGTATGAAAGACATTGCTTTTTTTCAAACAAAAACATTGCGCATTGTTCTACGGTTTCAGAAGAGTAGACGAGTTGAGTACACAGGGTGTTTCCTCTATTCTACAATTTAGCTATTTTTCAGAAGCGAAGAACCACGGAGTCGACGTCTCATTCTGGTGATACAGCGTAAGGACCGAAGTACACCCGCAAGGAGCTGCACTTAAGTCGTGCCAACAACGTTTCACCTACGTTTACCGAACCATCCGTTTTCCTGTAAACCACCGAACCAAAACGCCATATGTTTCACTGATACTAGAAATTTTCTATCCCACTGCCTCTGTCTTCGTTCTCTTCCTCCCTCTCATCCCCCCCCTCCCCCCTTCCACACACACACTCTCCCCATCAAACTTCTTTATATGATAAATAGGACAGAAATTGCATTCGATACTTCAAGGTCTATCGAGGATGCTGTTGAAATGGGAACGCAAATGTCGCCCGCTTTCCATCCCCCATGAACTAACATTAAAAACACCAACCAAAGGCCACTAGACCAACTGTTTCTTAGTCCTCACCCCGGGTTATTCCCACTGAACTGCGGATGTTCGAAGATCGAAAATCAATCGATTTGGGATGTAACAGTGTTTCCCAGTGAATTGACCACACGAACAAACTCTGGAACTTGGGTTTTCTTTTCTTGAGAAGATGTTTTATTATTGTGTCCTGATATCTACGAACATGTATATGTGCAATAGTTCTTTCCTTTAAAAATGAATGTTTATATCCGATATTACTACGTTACTGCACCGCACAAATCGAAACATTTTCCTCTGCACGCGAAGCATTTTCGCTGTGCATTTCAAACGTATAAAGTATGAAAGCGCACCAGAGAAGCCAACGCGATATGTGCTATTTGCAATCCGATCAATGATATTCGCCGATTCTGGCAATATCTGAAGGCAATAGCAGAGCACTTAACAGCAATTTCTTACTTATATCAAAATAGAATATTTCGAAAACAGCACAATACGAGCTCAATCTCTCACCGTTTAATGCCTTCTTCAAACACGGAATTTATGAATAAATGAAAGCAAACACTACGATCATATAATATACTGAAACAGTTTTAGTAACTCCCCCAGCAATCGATAATCTCCGGTGAACAATACAAAAATGTTGAGTTCCCTTTCTATACTCATTACCTATTATTATACGAACTTTATTCATCATTTGCCTATAGTAAATGAAGGCAGCCAACTACTTGCTTCTGCTGTGCGAAGACATCCAGACAATTTCTTGAGCTGACATTACACAACTCTTTTCACACCCGTCGCATCCATACTAGGATGCATCATCCGCAACTACCTTGCGTTCGAATATCTGCAAATTTAACATTTCAATGCCGAACATCTTCCGATGACGCCATCTAATGTTAAAGTGTACAATCACGGGCTATGAGAACAGCACTTTCTTAGTAAATAAAAAGAAAGCTTTATTCAGTGACTGAAACGACCCTCATAAGCACAAAAAACGTCTTGTCAGCATAGCAAATTACATCGACATTATGCTAACATTACATTTAAACATCGATTAGAATGACAGAAACGTTTGTGTGCGCAATGTCACAAACGTACACCTATCAAGTCTGTTACATGAAAATTCAAAGAAACGAAATAAAAACCCGCCTGTAGCTTGTACACTAATACCCACATTTCATTCACTACTGATAATAACTTCATCGGACAATAACAAAACACTCTCAGTGGTTGAAACCTTCCAACACAATGTTCACAGCACACCCTATCGATTGACGCTCTTTCTATGTGCCAACACCACTAGGCAGTGAAATAAGCTAGGATAGTAAACGTATATATTAAACTCAATAGCTCGCTATTTTAACCGTATGTTTTATAGAGTTGGTGCTCATTATAGCAAGAAAAAAATTCAGCTCAAATCGTAAAAGTTAACAGCAATAAAACAGCAATTGAAAAGTACAACCGAAGCGATATTGCACCCCTCCTCTTCCTCCAAAAAAACAATGCGTGTAAAACTCTGTCGGTAGACACACCAACAACTTCACACTAATGAGGAATACATTACGCACTATCACTGAAAAAGAAGCTCAAACCACTAAATATAGGAAGCCCACTGAGTGTGACACGAGCGCCGCCTCGAAGCGCTAACACCAAGTGCAGCACCGATCCGCCAACCACCTTAACTACTCACAGTTTACTGTTCTCAAAGGAAAAGAAAGAAAGAAAACACCAAAAAAAAAATTATATAGCTAAGCTCTCATTGCGGACAGAAGTTATCCTACAAACTGCCAACTAAATGAGAGTGTTTATTTGATTTTCCACTAAAGTGACTTTAGTCAATGCTGGATTACCCCCCAATAAACACCATTATCAAAATTCTCCAATAAACGAGATGACCACTCTAAGGTCCGCCAGTCTCCTTCTCTTTCCCTCCTCATCTCTAGACTTTTAAAGAATACAAATACATCGCAAAACCAATAGAATCCCCGCTCACTACTATGTTATGTCTTTATAATGAAATATGAAAAATGCTCTTTTTAAAGATCATAAACGTTATAGGCGTGAGCAGGCAAAATTCGGAGGAGAAAGATTCACGCCGCCTATACCTCCCAGCGCTTCTCGAAGAAATATATTTTTCTTCAACAAGTTGCTAAAAACATTCTGCTTTTAAATGCACTCAACGTTTTAAGTTACTGCAGCAATTCGATGATACCTCGCGAAAGCGAAACAACTGAAACGTCAAAAAAACCCTTCGATATTTGTTCATACCGAAGAACGGAACAAAAAAATTCAGCCAATCGATTGTGCTTGAAATTATGAAGTAATCTATGCAGAGCAAATCGCACAATCTATACCCGAACAAATCGTCGTTCGGATTTCTCCTTTATCGACATAGCCAAACATGAAAACCTCGAAAATCACTAATGAGTAAGCGTAAAATTATCTTACTTTATAATCTTGTGCCGTTTTCTCGTCATTCATTTGCTTCCCGGCGAAAATGAGTCTTTGCTGTGGAGGTGGGATGCCCTCTTTTTCTTCTACCTGAATGACTCCTTTACTGAATATCACTATCGGAAAATAAAATCGGTCATAATGTTTGCTTCCTCCCCTATTTTCCGTTTATTTTTGCTGTTCAAATAGGATTAACATCGAAGTAAAGTGGAGATTTTCCTCAACCTTTATAAGCGCGATCAGGTGAAAGTAGTGATACTCGCACTACCATTCTAATATACGGAAATATGAAGGTAACAGTAGTATGTTGTAAATAACCTTTCTAAACGTATGTGAAAATTCCTTCTGTATGGACATTATCTTTTTTGTTCCATCTTCCCAACTTCACCCTCCCTTCCCCCCTCTTGGCATTACAGCCTAAATCCCTCAGCATAGTTTAAAAACACTAAAAAATACTTTTTACTCAATCATCAGCGCTATGAGTGAAGTATGTCCTTAAACAAATAACGGGAAGGACCAAAGTAAACCTCACAGAGATCTTAAAATATTGTAAAGCACGCCTTTTCTTTGATTCGCTCCACTTTGTCATTTGGTTCGATGTCGAGCTCGATCTCTTTTCCCGTCAACGTCTTGACTTTGATCAGCATTGCTATGCTGCAAGTGAATGCAAAACGACAATTCAGACTCAAATGTAGAGCCACACTGTGAAAAAACAATTCTCGGCAACAAAAGAAACGAATTTAGTATATCGGGAGAAACACAGAGCAGAGGTAGAATTATTGCTGCTTAGGTATCTTATCCGCTTTACATGACCTCATCTAAGCATCAAGATACGATTCCCAAATATCGGGGTTCCCCAAACGACAATACCTCATGGGACAAATCGTCAGCAAAGGAAGATGAACGTTGATACACCAACGGAAGTCCTCCAAAGTCGTGCAGTTATAAAGACCCATCAAGCGGCGAAAATTTCGCACCTGATAGTTCTAAGTGAAGAGAGTTCGCACACAAGTTTCTTTGTTGCAGATATTTCCACGGTTCTTTAAATCCCCTTAAGCAATCTTTGATGAGAATGTGGGGATCTAGGTCGCGGATCCAACGATCATACGAATCCCAAATCCTTATACAACGCTCATACACAACATAACGGTTTAACACATGAAAGACACCCAACCTAACGCACACCTCTGCAAACACACTAACTGTAGCAATTCTGCTACCACTTGACGGCAGCGTTGCGCCACATTTTACCCACTCAGATGGCATGTTTCTCAATGAGGTCGCCGCAAGATCATGGAAATGAAGTATCACCCTCTTTCAGGATGGAGGAACGAGTCAGATTCGAACTGCCGAAAGTCGTGTTGCCGTCAAAACATATGTAAGTCGCAAGAAGCCTTCCAACTTCTGATACAGCACAGACTCAAAAATGAAGCACTAATCGTTGCAAAGAACGTCCTATGCTTTAGAGCACAGCTGCTGCGAGGGCATGGAATCGAAGACGTGATGTGTTCAAGCATAAAGCGGAACTTCTCCCACACGGAATCAGATGGTGTCAACACCTCAATAAAGCAACGAACTCCCGCAGCCGATGACGGCGTCCACAGAGAAAACAGCCAACCTGTGGTGGCCGATGATTACTGGAAGTTGTATCGTTCTTTCGGTGCACTTCTACGACGAGTGCCCTTACCACGTTAATTTCTCAAAACTGGATCAATTCCAAAGAGCGGTTCGAATGAGTTATCCATCGTGTGGTGTGGTTAAGGTGTGCAGGTGACATGAGAATGCGATAAGCACGTGCGCATGTGCTCGTCGAGGGGATGATGCAAACGCCGACGTGCCGTGAAAAGAATTCGTTGCAGCAATAAGTGAGGGGGATCATCGACGATCGTATATGGCATGTTGCAGATCTCTAACGTTTCCCTCTCGAATCCTTGAGCAGACTTCTTTCCAAATCCACTATCTCATAAAGCTCATGCCTCGGACGGGCACACGATGGATCGGTGATTTGGCACATCGAAGAACTTTGAAAAAACTGGAAACGAATTTGAGAAGCAAGACGTTATTACCCTAATAAAATATTTATTCGTCGCAAATATACAAATTCACGAGTTTTCTCTGGAAACACAACAAAAAGAAACTCGAAAATTTTAGCTTATATTAAAGGTGGTTCGTTTTTGAGAAGGAACGATCTTATCAATGAAGCAGTATCATGATTTGCAGTAGATGTTGAATGCTATAGAATTTTTTCTTACAGCAGTTTGTCGCCCCATCCAACTCCCCTCTCACAAGAGAAATTTCCTCAGGAGGTTTTCCAGAATTTCGAATTCTTTCCGCTAGCTTAGAAGGCCACATGGTTGTGCAGCATAATAATTCGTTGTACGACTCATATGGTTACGTCGTTGTTGAATAAATTCGACAGCTTTTTTTGTGGACGATTGAATCACTGAATTTTGTGTCCCATATTCTAGATCAGGTAAAATAATAACTTGTAGTGGTGACAGATGTGGCCGTGTTAAAGTGTTGGTCCATTTATGTTACGCTATATGAAGAGGCCTAATTCCTCATAAGTCTCTTCGACCCCTCCAATTCAATCTTCATTCCGCTCGTCCTATCAAAGAACTCGTAAACCCGCAAGGTTTCTAAAAATATATCTTACTTTTCGCTGAGGCGAACATCAAATTGATTCGAGCTATTCGAAAATAAACTGACTGTAATGTCCACGAGGTCGATCATACGTTTGTGGAAGTACAGAAAGGAAAACATTTTATCGTATAAGCTAAAATAAAGTCGAACTCAGAAAGCACGGCATATGGGAGCGATTTTTGATGAGGCCTCATTTCATGTGTACACCCATTATTACCAGCGAGGAACGACGGTCTCAGTGAAATATGAAGCATATCGTCGAAACTATTTCATCCAATAATCACTCATTTAATTATGAACCTCACCTAGTTGTCATGAAATTTTTACGATCAATAAGCTTCTCTGCATGGAGAATTTCCTATACGCATAAATTGGTCATTTTTCATTTCAATGAATTCATAGGAGTGACTGTCATATCAATAAAATTATTCATTGAAATTCAAATTATTCATATTCTTTAACGAATAGTAAACGCTTTTCGATAGACTGTTGAAAGAGCTGTAGATTTGAGGTCTCTACTTTATATGGCTGAAGATATATTTATTTTTGTTTTCAGTTCATTTTCTATCGATTCAATAGGGCTATTGGAATATTCAGATTAATCTAATTATCCTATTATATTGAAAAATTGAAATTTCGTATGAGCGGAAGATACGAGGAATTTCATAAGTCAACGTTGATGAAATGAAATTCGACGATTTATGCTTCGTTGATAAAAGTCGAACAATAATTCCATCTATTCTTTGCAAATATAATATATACTCGATGAGCAATTTGTAAAGTGAATATATGTGCCGTTGTTCGCCCTAATTAACAATATTTGACGGTGAATTTAATCACTAATTGCTTTCATTTGATATGCATCATATCCGATATTCTCGATAATTTCCACTATAAAGAATATACTCCGAACTCATGAAGTCTTGTGATTTTGTTACTGCAGTACTGATATGATCGATGGAATGCGATAAAGGTGAAGATAGGTGGAAGCGGAGAGAGATTTCTTCGCTGCTATCTTTCCTAGCTATGATGCAGAGCTGCAGGTTTCTGCATCTTATCCGCTAAAATATGAGAGCTGCGAGCCGAATGATATGTGAGACCTTTACCAAGGCGAATGATTTGGGTGCATTACATTTTTTAGGCCGTTGAACGCCAATTGACATAAACCTTACATTAAGTAAGGCATTACTCTGAATGCCGGTCCATGTTGATTGGGCGGACATATCGATCGCAGTGAGCTTGTGGCCCAGGCGAATGAGTCTGCTTCAGTTAGCCAGGGCGACGCGTATATGCCGTTGGCTTTTGGCCCATCCACATCCTGCATTGCCCCGGGCAGAGTTTAATGCTCTGAATTATTGGTCTGCTTGACGATGGGCAACAGCGGTAGCTCGCTTACCGATCTGAACCTTTTCTCGAAAGGTGGCGTTTTTACACGAGATCAACTCGACGAATATCAGGTAACCAATTATTTATTCATCCATAGATCGTGTTATCATGACTTCGCTGACATGATATTGCCATCATTTGAGCCCTAAGAGTGGAACATTCAATTGAACGATTCATTTAATGCAGCCATGAGCAAGCTGTTAAACTTTACCTGGAAACATATCAGATGTCTTCCAATCAGCCCAAATGATTAGCATTTAATGGACCCATGTGCTTTGTTTGCTAAAATACATGAAGGTTTCATCCGATCGAGGAGACATCTGATGTGCGTGAATCGCCTTGCGTTTGAACCACGTGCTGGAGTTTACTGCAAAACTTTTACGCACGGTCCATTCGTTTCAACTCACCGAATTTTTAACAAATCAAAAATTTCCTATGTATATATAATTTATCCACATTTTAATAGTGCATTCGCGGTACCTTAGAGGTAATAAATAAAATAATTTAAGGATTGCACATTCTTTACAAGGAAGGATATTCTTCGCCTATATAAACGTTTCTATGCGCTAAACCCAATAAAGGTGCCGACGAATATGCAAGGCAATAGACCTGCGATTATTACACTATGCTTTGAAGAAATAGAAAAAATGCCCGAATTACGCGTAAGTTGCCGTCGTCACTTCTTTCCCTCAACAGATCACTTGACGTGCTTCGATTAGCGATCGATTTGACTTAATGTTATTATTATTCCATTTACACAAAAAAATTTGCGTGGTTTAAGATGAAGCACTATCTTTCAATGATGCAAAGAGGATTCCTTTGCTTAAATATGGATAAAAGGCTACACTTGTCAGTAATTAAAGGAACAATTTAATATCAACTATGCAAGCATACTTTCAAGCACTTTCCCAATTACCAATACAATCCTTGCAGTTGTAAGATAGCAGCTGTGAATCAAGCAAGGTCTCGTAACCACGTAAGAGTTAGGGTACCTTCTACTTCTAGCAGTTTTTCGAAAATTGATTGCAATATCTGAGGTATCATGCGGATAAAGAAGATGAACAAAGATCTGGATTTGTTTTAGATTTTATCGAATGCTTGAGGAATAACTCTGACGAGGATAAACTTACTTGAAAGAGTTCATATAGAAATGGTGGAAATAATTCTACTTTTTTATATTATAAAAAGCAACAACAACAAAATAATTGGATAGACGCTAAAAATGCTATGAAGTAAACACCAAATTCCATAGTTTATAACATAATGCATTATTTGCTTCGTTTTCTTTTAATTAGACTATTATACATGCATGTACTTCCCCATGGTGAAGCTTATTCGTGCGAGAAATGAGCCAAAAGTTAGCACCTCCACAAAACGGTTCAGAAGAAATTAATAGGTATGGATTTATAAGATCTTGTTTCTACAGCATCTTCGAAAACATGGCGAATATCGGTTGACAGTTTCATAGTGATAGCCGATTCTGAATGCATTCGCCTACACCTTAAAGGATTAGTCCTCATGTACTCAGTGAGTTGCAAGCTGCATCTGTCGTAACAGGTATTAGACATCTGCGCAAGCACTCTTCACCTTGCAGGAGAATCCGTTTCGGAGGCGTATTTGCCAAGTATTCTCGGAGGATGGATGTGGTAATTTAACATTCGACGATTTTCTCGATATGTTTTCTGTTTTCAGCGAAATGGCACCATTACAGTTGAAGCTCAAATATGCCTTTAGGATATATGGTATTTTATCTTTATTTCAGTAATTATGAAATCCTCAAAATAGTTGAAAAGATTTAAGTAATTTCGAATTCGAATTCTCAAAAACACATCGGTTCTCAAATGTCGCTTCGTTAATGAATTCATTAGATTGGTGCATCGGAAGAAAATAATGGAATTTCAATAAGGAAGTTCTTTGGTTTGTTGGCGATGTTGATGAGAACAGAAAAAAAAAACAAAACAAAACAGTCAGAGGTTAAGAAGTTCGATTCGCACAAATAACGATGAATCAGAGGTTAAGAAGTTCGATTAGCACAAATAACGATGAATCAGAGGTCAAGAAGTTCGATTAGCACAAACAACGATGAATCAGAGGTCAAGAAGTCCGATTAGCACAGACAACGGTAAACAAGAGTAAAGTTGAAGCATTTTCATAGAAAACTATTAGCCAATGAGATGAGCATATTCGTTTTAGAAATGCAAAGATTAATTTATGCTAATCGATAGGTGAAACTATAAAAGCAATTTTATCCTCTCAACGATAAACGTATTCAATCAATGAAATTCATTGAGAAATTGAATTCTTCATCGGAGATATTAATGCGTTTTGCTTTGCTCATTTTTTTAGAGAGAGGAATTTTTCTTCTTCCAAATAAATTCAACTTTAAAATTAGTGCGATGAAAAGATGCTTAGGAGGAAAATTTCACTGATTTGATGATGTCTCTGATTTGCAAAATTCGAAGATTTCGATGGTGACGATCAACTTGGTCATGATGATTTGAGTAAAATGATTCGATGTTTAACGCGAGACGAACTTAGCGACGAGGAAGTGGAATTTATTATCGAACGGGTTCGCTTCTTTAATGTTATTTATCATTAGGGAACAGATACATTGATGAAATGTTTATGGAAGTAAGAAAATTGCTAAAAAGTGGTAATAAGCTAAGATTTAGAATATATCGTATTTAGAATTATAATTCTAAAGCCAATAAATTTCCATCTGAGATTCCATTATGTTTCACTTTTCAACGTCCGCTAAAATGTGCTCATGACGGAGAGTATGCTTTCTCATAGTACAATAAAAGTTGCAGTGAAGTATATGAGGTAGAGGGAAGAGGTAAATGAGAGAGATTGAATTTTCTTTGCTCTGAACTTAATTAGCTTGTTTCGACGTCTGCTAATGAGAGATTGCGTCTTTTTATAGATTATCGAAGAAGCTGACCTCGATGGTGATGAGCAAATTTCATATGCCGAATTTGAGCACGTCGTTTCACGCTCGCCCGATTTTATACGAACATTTCATATACGAATATAATAGTTTTTGAATGCCTCGAAAGGGGTTGAAATAAGAAATAACCTCATTGTGACTAAAAACTGATTACTTTCTAAAGCATTAATATCGCTTATTGGACTTAAAAAAAATAAAAAATTTTAATATTGGTTACCATCGAGTCTAAAATTTTATATATTTTTTTCTGATCACGTTGCTATAAATTCTGGAAAAGATCCAGGACGGGGAGTTTTTATTTCTGGAAAAGATCCGGGACGGGAAGTTTTTTTTTCTGGGAAAGATCTGGGACGGGAAGTTTTGCTTTCTGGAAAAGATCCGGGACGGGGAGTTTTTATGCGAATGGGTACTTGTCGTTTTTCTCTTTCTTTGCTTCATTCTACTGTTCATATTTCATTGTTTTTAAATCTTATTGGTAATGAAATATTCACCCATTGTTGTATTTCAATCTCGGAGCGTTTCCGTTTTGGCTCTTCTCTTCACGGAATGTTTTATGTGGATGAATTAAATCTACGATTAACGAGAGTGAGGGAAAAATTGCATGATATTTCCAAAATTGAATGAATTTTCTTTCGAATTCACTCTATCGAACACTAACTGATATTCTCAAAAGTTGAAATTCTACGAAACAGTTCGTTCTTCTATTGTATAGTGCTTTAAAATATATTGTCTTTATTGTTAAATGAGCCGTTTGCATTCATATTTCTGATAAAAATCACTGAGAAGTAATCTAAAGTTGACGTTTACATTAAATCTCATTCAAGTTTATGTAAGGTGATCAACCTTGGTTCATAGACTCTCGACGAATCGAGTGCCAATTTCTCAATATCACATCGTAATCTATCATTTTCCAACGCCGGTTAAAATGTGTAAATATGGCAGTTCATTGTATTCACAACGAAAATCATTAATCAGCCAGTTTCAAGCATCAAAATCGATATGCAGAACTAAGTAATGTGAAGATTAGTCCGCAATCAGACCGTCTCGGGACAGAAAGTTCCATTGATGTATCCTCCTCCCCTACCTCCTCTCTCCCCCACTCCTTATCATCAATTCTCATGTCGAATATAGTAACATTTCCCAAACTGAATATGCATCGTTGGAAAATTTATTGAATGTAGCCAAAATGAGCAGAATTTTACTCCAACTGTACCAGATTGGGCTTTAGCCTATAAGGCAAAAAAAAGTACCGCGTTTAGTAAAAACACTCCAATTTTTTCCAATAATAAGGAGATTCCAGAAAGTCTTTCGGATGAGTACATATACGATGCGGAAATAAGGAGTAGGCTTTTATAGAGGTTTATTCGTAACAAAAATGGTGATCACGAATTCAGCATTTAAAGTGTTTGGAAGAAAAATCGAACAATAAAAGATATAAAGAACCATGACTGCTTACAACCTGTATCATCATATAGAAACCCATTATTTCCGTGAATTAGAACATTTTTTCAGCTATTGTCATCTCCAAAATATGGAATGAAATTATAATGGGATAAGCGCATGATGTACCCGTTCTTTCGAACTTGCCCTCGCAAATGAATAAATTTAGCATTCCAATGTACGTACGCCTGTTCTGCACGTACAATTAACTTCTTAAAAGAGAGAAAACAGTATTTTCGGATCGTTGCGCAATCTCAGGGTGGTTCCACAGCCCATCGTCTAAGAAAAAGTTTCCTAGACATTCATTCCTCGATATGGAGTGGAAATTTCATGACGGTACAAAACAAAACAACAAAACAAAATTGCCATGATAGATGAGGCGCTATGACAACGGAGCGTTAGCGCTTTTCGTCAGCTGCTTATAGACGGAAAGCGCCTGTGCTACCATACTGCCAGCATCTGATACATTCGACGGTACAATCACCGTATTCGTTTGCTTGGCTAATTGCCCGAATGCGCTCACGTATTGTTCAGCGATATTTAGTGCGGCTGCATCATCACCACCTTTCCCGGAAAGTGCTTCTGATACCTTTTTTATACCTGCGGCACGTGCATTCGCTCGCATCATGATAGCCTCCGCCTCAAAAAACATTAACATCTACGAAGAAGTCGTATATTTATTTATAATAATTCATTATTTATACTAAATCATTAACGTTCGAATGCAAATCTGAATTAAAATATAACTACTGCTTAAACGTTCATGCTGAGGGGGTGGGGGAACTGCTCATCGAGTATGATCTTTGCATTCTGAAAATGAATTCACCACTCATTTAAATGGTGTATTTTCCAATTAAAAGGACGTACACTCGTCAAATACTCTTTAATTTTTGGCTTCGGACCATGGCTCATATAAAAAATTAATCATGACGCGTTTCAGAACGTCAAGAATTAGATTTTTTCTCGTCAACGTGAGCTTCTCAATCGGAACAAGTGCTCTAATAGTTTCAGAAACCTCCGACATAACACAGGAAATGCAAATTTTTAAAATTGCACCCACCGAAAATATATTTGGCGACACAAAGAGAGAAAGAAAGGAAAGAAGGAAAAAACTTGTGAATAGAGAAGACACGGAAATATTTTAGAGGAAGGTCAAACAGGCAATCCATCAAAGTCTCACCAATATGCTAAGGTAGCAAAATTCCATCGTGGGGAAATTTTTAGGACTAACTTATGTGATATGCAATGGTGCATGCTTAATTAATACAACGCTTTCCTTCACCATATTTAATCTTCACTATATTTCGTTCAGTAAAGTACCTGAATATCATTAATAGAGGTGACAGTGCAGAAGAACGATATAAAGAAGTGGAGGAGTAGGCTGAATGAAATTACTATTCAATTACTATTACAAGAAGAACAACGGCGACTGTTTGCCACTGTGATCGGTGGCAGAAAACGAAGAAATCTCAACGCCGTTCTAAGGATCATAATGAACGAATACAAAACAGTATAATATGAGGTGAAAACTGAGCTACCGTAGCTTCTTAAGAATTCACTAGTATGCAAAGAATTCATGAGAAGTGTGAAAGATTCACCTCTCCTTGTGCTTCGTTAATTTGCTGTTGCATAGCTGCTTCAGAAGCTAAAATACGAGCGCGTTTCTCTCCTTCGGCGACATTAATTGCCGCATCACGACGACCTTCTGATTCGAGAATTGCAGCACGTTTTCGACGCTCTGCTTCTACTTGCATCTTAAAGTACACTTCAATTTCACAGTAAATCGCTGTTAATCACAAGCAGTTGTGAAAATCATCGCTCTCTTAACTACTGTGAAGTGAATAACGCATTGAGCAATCAGATTTTCCAAACAATGCTTTAAGCCGTTCGAATATTCTTTACTAAACATAGAGCGTCATTCAATTTCCTCTCTTTTTTCCCCTCAACCTAAGTGGAAAGACGAAAATTCATGGGCGCCGATCAAGGCTAATTGAGTGAAATGTATAGATGCTATAATTGAACACCTATGTGCTGGCATTTCTATAGGCAACACAGATCGATTAACTGTGCATTGCAAAAGCAAATGTGGAGCGTAAAAAGGAAAAAAAGCAACCCATTTTTATTATCAGTCAGAACGAACAAGTGAAAAATTGAATAGACTTGTAACCTCCGTCGATATGGGAACGGAATCGACACTCATATCGAGATGACTATCATGTTCGAAGTCTCAGTGCAACTTTGGGAATCTCGAAGCGCTAAATTATTCCAGAAAAATTTAAAATTATCCAACTTAACAATACAGAGCTAATTCGGTCCCATCAATCCGATTTTTAAATAGCTAAGTAAATAAAGAGAAATATGTACCACTCAAATGCACAATAGATTAGTGATGAAGAAAACATTTTTGTTCTAAAACATTTCACTGTGATACACGATTTTCGTAGTAATACATGCATAAAATGAGGAAGGAAACCTGCATTGCTTCTTGAATTTTCACTGGCATTGTCATATCTCCTGAAAGTATAAGCTTATAAATTCCCAAGCCCGGAATTTTCCACTGATAATTAATTTTCGAAATTTTATGTTAATTATATTCCATTAAAGAGATTTCTTTATTAGCATACGAGTGCAATGTTTCCGTCTAGAACCACAGATAATGGTTATTACAAACTGCATAATGTTTTTCGATCAAACATATCACTTCGACGTTGAACAAATGCAAATTCAGCTGCTTCCCGACAAAGCTAACCAACTACTCAACTTCAATTCAAGAATGACCTCAAAGATGACGACGACAACATATTTAGGGGACAAAAAAAGAAAACTGCTCACTATTTGATCAAGAAACTAACGGATTTCATATCGCATACACTGCAATCCCCATGGATCGGCTGCTTTATTTATTGCTTCTGAAACAAGAAGAAAACAACGTATTCATTCGTTACACAACATTAGAGCATATAACATTAGAGCCCAAATATATATATATATATACATATTTGCATAAAAACATTTATTTTCGGTATAAAATTACACCACAGAGAACTAACAATCCTGCCACAACCAGGTGAACATCCCAGTCTCATTACAAAAGTTCGTTTCTTCAAACATTTTCTAGTTCTGATAAACTCCTAAAGGGTTCAAAACTGCGAGATTTACGCAACCAACAGTTTCACTGAAAAAACTATCATCGAAGTGAAGATGATCATTCTATTCAATATATGCTAAAGTAAAAGAAAAGAATAATGCTCAAATATATCGAATTCAAACACTCGAAACGAAAAATAAATGACCACAATAATTCCGCAACTTCGCTGTCAGATACTCATAAATTTTGAGGTCCTAAATGGTATAAAATAAACCAACGAACCGACGATCGAGACGTTCAACTGTTCACGCTCTTTGAACACCGTATCCAAACTAATCTTGCCCACTTCAGAACGCATTGTTGTTTGCGCTAATTGTGTTATTGCAAACTCAGGATCATCCACTCCATATGATGCCTACAACAACAGAACTTCTCAATATATTTTGTATGAGGATATAAAGAGAAGTGAAAAGCATAGGGAGCAAGCAGTGGTCGAATTTCGATCTTTATTATTCCAATGAAAATATCACTTCAATGCACAAATTCCGCACAAACGAATCGTTTTCTATTCGCTTAACACAAGGTAACGCTCTTGCTGAACGTATTGTTGAACTGCGTAACGGTTTTTCAGTGAAAGAATAATTCACAACTTTTGCCTCATTCACCTTCCCCGCCAATGATGTTTCTTCTAGGCGATAGACGAGGCGATGAGAGGTAAAATATCGGAGAAGAAAAACTGCAATTTTAAAATTCAATCATGGAGGATGTCACTGCATCAATACGCCACCATCGCTGGCTGACATTACCTTACTTACGAGTGTGGATTACCGTCCGAATGAAATGTAAAAAATGAGAGAAAAAGAAAGACCAACTTTATATGGGTCGACGACTCGTAGATAGAGAACGCCATCTAATTGAAGTTGAACATTATCCAACGTAATAGCACCCTGCTGTGGGATCTCAATCGCAATTTCCTTCAGACTTTGCACATACTTTATACGATCGATCAACGGTATAAGCAGATTAAACCCCTAAAATGAGTGCCTCTTTAAAGAAACTAAAAACGATTTATATAATTATATAAATATCAAATCCAATGAAGCCTCGCAAGCAAATTCTCATTAAGCGAAAAAATGGCAATTCGTGAAACAGTGATTCAGATATACATAAATGAAGTTCGATCTTTCCAACGTTCCAAAAGAACAATGCCAGATGCGTAGTGATGTTCAGTATGGAAATTAGCGTCAGAAAGGATTAAATACAGCCCGCATCAAGGATAACTTGGAGAGAAGCGATAGATAGAAGTGGTGTTACATCTTCTATGCAAAAATTCGAATAAAAAAGAAAAGAATCTCCCAATCATGCAACGGAAATGGGAATGTTCTTTAGCAGAGCAAATTTGATATCTAAATCGTTCCAAAAGGACAAATGAAAATCGAATAAAATCTCAATGATTTGCATAGATCGCATCGGAATGCTCTAATAAAATAAAAATTAAACGAAAAAAACAAAACAATCTTTCTTTTTTATCTAAAGTAATAGTTTCTTTCCCGTAAATAATTCAAAGAGAAACTGAAATATATTCAAGAAAAACAATAAATAACAACTTACCGGCTCTAAAATCTTGTGGAATTTTCCCATTCGTTCGACGACCCATGCCTCTTGTTGAGGAACAAAATTCACTAATGTATTGGTTGCATGAGCGAAACGCTGATTTATATTAGCGATATTGATGGTATCAGAACTGAAAGAAACAAAAAATTGAACAGATAAATTCTCCCCCGTCGTAAAAATACCCCATAAATCGAGAAATATCCTCAAAAGCAAACAGATAACCACGAAAAAATACTCTCCAATATGCCACTAATACTAGTCAAATTGGTTGTATTTGTGAACGAAACACCAACTAACTTAGGGTATTATTGCATTTGTGAACGCTTCTCGGTTTCATTTCAACTGATTTTCATTTCCCACTGAATTTAATTTAGTCTCCTATGTGACTATTGCTTCCGGTGATTTTATTAATAACTTCAAATAGAAGAATCGATAAAATTCAGAAAAAAAAGGGTAGATCGCTTAGGGAAATATGTTCCAGTTTGCTTCTTTCACCTTGAGCCTATCCGAACTTCCTGAACTTCATCCATTATTCTTTCAAAAATCTACTGAAATTACCCAAGTTTGAATGAAAATTTCAATGAACGTAAAAAGGAGAAAAATCTTGTAAGCGAACGTAATCGTAGAAACCGAAGTAATAGTGATGATGCTCGAAGTAAACGATTGCCAATCGCACTATTGAGAAGAAGAACACCTCGTAGCCTATATGAACCGATCAATGACATATCCACGATACCTGTAAGAAGAGAGAAAAAAAAACCAAGTAGAATAGCATTAAATCTTAATTTTTCTTTCTTTTATGACTATCTCTTTGAAATATTACTCATCTTCGAATAATTAAAGCTCGAGAATGAACTCTTCAATGAGTGCCAACTCTTAATGAGAATTAAACGATCGGCGGATAGATAAGAGTTTAATAGAAAACTCTCCGATTCTATGAGAGAAAACTGCGATGATTTCTCATGTAGAGATTTCTTATTTCTTTGTAAAAAATTCCATCGACGATATAGGAAAACGCACTAACTTAATGCTTCGAGGAAGATGTCAAAAAGTAGAGAAAATCCTCGAAATGCATAATATAAGCCGAATTGTGTTTAATGCGTTGTGAAGTTTTACATATTCCCGATGATTTTGTTGTGCTTTTAACTTAATAATTGATGCAAAAGATGGGTTTAAGAGAAAATCTAAGGCATGATAAGTTGATAATGGTTGAGTTTCTCATCGTTACTTGAAAGTTGATAATATCGAAGAGTTCAAGTTTACAATAGGCTCACATAGATGAGGTTTGTCTATCGTATCATTCACCTGATTTGATATACTATCTTTCGGAGAGCATATAGACATGGCTTACTAGAGTATCGGCGCTAATGCCTTCATTCTCCGCGCTCTTATAATGGGGATCATTGCGGAATAGTTAATTCAGGACGCAATAAATATGTTCAGCAATTATGAAATGATAGTGAAAATAATGGGATAATTAATTAAGCGGTGAATAAACGTCTATGAGAGTTGTTTTGTTATTCTACTCGAAAACTACAGAAAACTAAGCAAGACGTGGAACGTAACATGGAACAATGGAAACTCAACCAGACGACAAGAAGACGATCCTCTACGTACGTGTACAGCATTTTACCCCATCTCAATGTCACCTTTTACACATTTGGCACCCGCTTCGAGAAGCTGCAATCAGAACATTTCTCAGTTTCACTTAATTTTTAATCGTATAAAGAACTTTTCATATTCAAATATGGCATTCATTTAGCATCATATTCGAGCACGAAATCCACTTCGAGCACTCATGATTCAACTCGTTTACACGACCGGAAATAATGCGCCAACGAGACTAACCTCGAGCTCAATTCTCGAACCTAGCCGAGTAAAAGGCTATAGCTCGAGCGGATTATATAAACGGTTTAGGCCACCTCTATGTGATAATGAGCTCGACTCAAGAGTGGTTTTCGTCGAAGTGATGATTGCATCACTATCAAATTCACTCTCGAAATACAATGCTCGAATTTTGTTTAACTTACAGTCGTCTTCCATTTCGGCCTCTCTCCAAGTGTATGATGCTGCTTCAGAAATCTTTCCTAATTTCACCGTGTGCAGCATTTCAGAATCGGAATGCAGCACATGGCTGACGAGTTGAAAGATCTCGAAACTGGACTTACATTCCCTCTGAAAGTAAGTGTTTATGGTTTATTCGTTGTTCTTTGGACACTTGATCCACTCTAGAATCCATGACGATTTATCAATATGGGGGATGCGTTTAAGGATAGGCTACACCCTTCAGAGAAACGGATATTCCTTTCATGGAGGAGTTTTCCAACTTTCGGAACGTTTCACGGGTCCAGCTTCCAACCAAGCTGCAAATTTTAACATTCAACTATACTTCTTCCCTCTAGCTTCTCCTTTTAAAGCACCACTATAATATCAGTGAAGAAAGTGGGTCTCAGACAAACTTTTTTGAACTAACGAGTAATATATGCAGTGAGAAAAGATGCTTTCGATAGAATTTCTGAGGTAGAGGAGGAAATATTCCTTCTGAAGTGATCAACGATTCACTTACAACGCTACGGATTGTATATGAGGTTATCGGTGAACGTAATTTTCAGTATTTGGGATTCGTTCCCATATTGGAATCGTTGAAGAAACTCACCGATTCGGCAGAAAGGGAGAATCTAACGAGGTTTGGCTATTTTTTCGAAAAAATAATAATGAATAAGGATGAGTGACATATGTGACACTTGCTGAGATTGTTGCCTATGGCGGATTTGTGTGAGGTGATACGATAGGAGGCACTATAACGGGGGTAGTCGACTGATAGAGGCGCGTGACCTCAAACTTCACCCTATCGACTTTTTAGCACTCTTTCATTAGCTATGCTTCCTTATCCCATTGTTCCCTATGCTGCTATCAGCTGCCCATGCAATAGTGACCTACTAAACCTAGGAGGTATCGTTTACGCTACTACAAAAGGATAAGCGAAGATCGATGAGCTCAGTCTGTTTTAGCCGCTACATCACAGTCATAGTATCCGTTGACGTTTTCGTTGATCTCGAACGTTTTCCTTTCTTTCCGTTTTTGTATATATATATATATATATATATATATATATATATATATATTTATTTATTTATTTATTCATTAAATATATTCATTCTCTCGATATATAGAGCTCGTCAGCTTAGTTTTATGCATTTCGCTTATACTAGCTAAAATTCAAGTCGTAATTTGTATAGAGAAAGTGCTCAATTTTATTCATTTGAGTTTGCCAAGCACTGCTTCAATTGATTATTTGAGCATAATTTATGCTTGAAGAGGATAAACGGGATATTTGCAGACATTGTATGTATCTCGTTTGTAATCAGCTTGGTCTTTCGGGTCCAAATCCGGAGGTCAGTGAACGCCTTCTAGCGGTTCGTCCAATTTCTTATTATCGTTGATCCTGGTAGTGGATCTCTTGTCTAGCATTTCTATACGAGTGAAACACATCGCAAATTCCTTACGCAAACCATACACCAAGGTTATTGGCACTGTAACTGGACAGTAATAAACGACAACAAGATGATAGAGATGGCAGTGTGCAGGGACTCTCTAAGGTATTACTTCCAAGATAGGGTCACTCTGGCACAGGATTAATCTGGAGTTTCAACAGAGCTTGAACCCAAACTCAAGCTAAGCCACGCTCGAATGAGGCTGAGAAATGGAGTGATTGCCGCTCATTATTTTCATTCAAAAGTGACTATAAATGGAGCTGTTGATTTGCTTATTGGTGTGCTTGATGAAGAATTCGTTTAAGCACATATTGCAATAGCGAGTTGAATTAGTTGCCTTAGTAAATTGTATCCGTTCGATCATTTGTCGTTATATTTCGTTTATTAGATCACTTAAAAGAGTCGATATGATGATACTATGATTAAATTTTATGTTATTCTTCAGGGCGAATTTATAATTCAGTTGAGAATTTCACTGCTGAAATTAGAGATCAATGAGGGAATTATTAATAAATAATTGAAGTGTATATTATTAGTGATATTTCGCATTGTTTTCACTCAAACTTTGGTGTAATTTTCTTTCTTCTCTTCTCTAAATATCTTCTAAATTTGATATATCTCTCAGTTTGTTGAAATTTTATCGACAGAATCATTTAAGCAATTGAAATTCCAGAAATTAGGCTCACCAAGTGTGGAGAATAAATTCGTCGATTTGAATGTCGCACTGAAAGCATTCACAATCATCGATGGTGATGGTGTACGTATATTGGAGCATCATCCGATCGATGTGATTTCATTTGCGTCGCCCGGAAGAGAGGTTATTATGAATGATTTCTTAGACATTCGACGAGTTGTATGAGTACTTTTTACTCGTTTTTTTTTTTGGAGAACCAATTGAAGAGTAATAATTGATTTTATATTAATATGAGAAGTGAAGAAAAAATTCAAATATTCAGGAGAAATATTTACTGTATTCGTAAGGTTAGTGGATAAAATTTGGAAAAGAAACTACTCTTTGAGAAGATTCTTCCTAAAATCTCATCTCATTACTCTCATTATCTAAATTCACTTGTACTTAATTATCTTACTAATCTCATATCATGTGGTTGAAGGCCGGTAATAGAATCATTTACAATTATTCAGTGCCCAGAATCATCGTTCTTGATTTTCGAACGTTATTGATGGCACAGTATAATTCCCCTTAATATCAAGGAAATTGCGACGATCTTCTAAGTCTTGAATTAGTTAAACCCTCCCTATATGATTTCCTCCCTTTTGCCTTTTTTTTAGCTGCTGCGACAAATGACCAAATGAAAATCCTAAAGAACTAACTTTAAGAACTGACTTTTTTGAAGAAATAAAGGAAAAATCGACCTTCTTTCAAGCTGTTTTGAGTTGTTTAACAAGCGTTTTCAGGCCTGTGGCAGTGGCTTGATCATTTGACAGGTTTTGTTTGATAAGTTGAAGCAAGATTGTAGAGGTTAGAAAGGGAGAGAGAATACGTTTGTTGGGAACTTGAATGAAAATTTCAGGCTAACCAGTTATTCCTTAGGGAGCAGTTCTGTGCCAGTAAATGAAAGCACTTTATTTCCCTCAGCTGAGTGGTGGGTGGGGGGACCGACGTGAAAGCTGAAAGCGATTGTTGATCCATTTGTTGCTGTAAGTAATAAATAAGTAAATAAAATTTGTTTGAGACGAGAGCGATGTTTATAGGAGGCGTTGAAGGGAGTGCTGTGTTTCGTGTCGAACGTAAGCACGGAAATGGGACGTCGTTGTGTGGTGTTCATGGAAGAAGACAAAAACATCGAATTTATCATGGACACAATGAGCAAAATATTTCACCTCAAAAATCAAGGTTTGTTAGTTTAGCGTTGGTAAGCGGGAAGGCACTTTCGATGGGTACCAATTTTGGGTGGAATTACTGCTCGTGCCATTATCGATTCCGTCTCTAGTGCATCGCGACGAGCCTTAGAATCCTCGAAATAGAATTTTCTTTCTTCTAAGCACAAGGAACGCTACATTTTGCAGTCTGGGAATGGCGTCATGTTATGTCGAAATGTTGCTTTCACAAGTTGCTGTAAATTGTATGCTTGCAGGACGTGGGTATATCAACGTTAACACCCTGCCAGTGGCCCGAGGATTAGAACGTGAACCGTGGTTCCACGGTGAAATCGATCGAACAAGAGCTGAGGCATTACTCCACAATGAAGGCGACTTTTTGGTTCGCATGAGTCGAAATACGGCTCGAAATTTCGTCCTTTCGGGTATCGCAAATTCGGTCCCGAAGCATTTCCTCCTACTTGACGAAAACGATCAGAAGGTATTCGTTACCCTTTAAATGCTCCCTCTTCCCGAATCGGTTAGTGGAAAACATTCGCTGTTGGATACTTTTATTATAGGTCATTCATATCATAGAATCATATACAGCGTGATATTATTGGATATAATTTTCTCCTAAGACTACAGTTGTTCTGGTCCAGTCGAGTCAAGATTGAATTTGTTTGATTGCTTTATACAGCCGCTACTGTTTAGCTTATTGGAGCTTTTTGGTTTCATTGAAAGCTTAGGAAGTTTATGCGGAAAACAACTCTGACCACCAGAGTGAGACGTTGTATTAAAAAGGACGTAGCTGTGACATATTGGCCGAAATGAGGATTATATATGAGATCGTTCGCACAAAGCACAGGTAATTTTTGACCGCCTTAGAGTAACCGGTTTATGAGTAGCATAGTGCGGATATTACTTGAGAGTTGCGCAGATATCAACGAGTTAGGCGGATATAGATTTTCATCAATGTTTTTGAAAGGGAATTTCGCTAATTTTGCAAATAAAACGCAATGTAAACGTGCTTTTTGCCTTTCTCTGCATTTTCTTTTTCTATCGTTTCTTAGAGGAAAATCTCCTCAGCGAGAACTTAATCGCTAAATTATTTGTGGTTTATCTGCATCGCTTTTTTTTTAAAATTAAAATCTCATCATATTTAATAGTAATATGCGAAACTAAACAGCAGATTAGTCGAGCAGAGATTATTTTTTCATTGCTCATCACATTAAATAAAGAGTCCATTGAATTCATATTCATCACCGTCACATTTAGAATGAGAGAATTATTTTTTGAACTGTTTCTCCGTTCGAGTCAGTTCGCCTTACGTATCATGAGCTTTTCAATGCGTTTGTGGCGAATGAAGTTGGGGAATTCTGGCAAAATTGAATCGTCGACGAATACAAGAAAATGAATGTTTTAGATGCACTCATTCGCGATAATTGGCCTCCTCGGACCTATTTTCCTTCTGAGTCACGCCCACTTATTTTCCATTACGGTGCTCTCTGATTGATGGAATTTTCCACCCTTATTATCAGAATATA
The DNA here is from genome assembly GCA_037576465.1 of Parascaris univalens. Classification (NCBI taxonomy): domain Eukaryota; kingdom Metazoa; phylum Nematoda; class Chromadorea; order Rhabditida; family Ascarididae; genus Parascaris; species Parascaris univalens. The sequence continues at coordinate 53,876,615 of CM075173.1, read as the reverse complement.
ATTGAAGTAGGATATGCCCGTATACTTATCTGTGTCACCAATCTTCGTTCTTTTTGCGAGCCTGGAGCTAGCACTGGATTATTTTGGTGATTTATTTTGTTTTTCATTTGAATATGGAAGTGACTGTTGTGTTGTAATGGAAATTAACGGGATTCAGCTGATTTTTGCTGAGTTTGGAAGCACGGCAGTCTCTTTATTTGGCTTTTGTTCAGTGTTTTGCGTTATTTATCGATGTGATTGTTATGAAGATTTGTATAACGTATGTAAGGGAGAGTTGCGTTATTTCGCCGGTTTTAAACTAGAAGAAGTTTCTTGAAAAGTCGTCCTTTCTTAGAGGACGTATACTTGCGAAAGTGATCGTTGCTCGAAGTGTTTTGTTAATTAATAATAGCTGAAATATTTTCAGGTACGCAAACAGAGCCAAGTGTTCGAAACAATAGTGCAGTTGATAGAACATCATCGTGCACGCAACGTGCCAATTATCTCTGAGGGCAGTGAACTATACCTTGTGCGGCCCATTCTCAGGGACACCCCCCGCCTATGATTTGTGCTCCTTTGCGGTCTCCAGTGATGTGCTTCCGCCATGCATTCACTGCGGTTCTACCTGTTCTAGCTGGATGTATGCGCATACTGGATATAAGTGTTTCTTGCGATCAGGTACGCACGTGTAAAATTAATCAATTTATTTTGAGTGTTTTGCATTTATTGCTGCTGGAAATGGGTGGAAAGGATATAGAAAGGAGGGGAGAGTTAGGCGGGGAGGAGGGGAGTTGGTCAGAGAAGACTGCGGAAGTGATTGTCGCTGTATGGTTCGCAAAGAAACACGACGATCATCTCACTCTTCGTCCTGTTATGCTGGTCTTTGCTACAAACGTGGCTATGCGTGGATTGTTTTTAGAGTGCTGCAGACTTGATTTCAATCACTGAGATTAAAAGACAAATGCTGTGATGAAGTGCAGTAGAGACGAACTTAGCGGCTTATTTCCGGAAATATAAATGTCTAAACGGAGGCAAATTTGAATAGTCAAATGGCAACTTTCAGTTATAAAGTGACTTTTATTGCTTTATGAAATTATATTCATGAACGGCTCGAAAAATTGATGCATAAATGAGGTCTTTAAGGAAGGGAACTGTGCACGAACGCTTTCGTACAATCATCATGATTGGTTCATTTAAGTAAAGCATCATTCCTAGCTGTGTGATTTCGTTATTTAACGAGATTAGATCCACCTGACGTACTTTTCAAACAGAAGAGGAAAACCCTTTCAGTAAACTATTTGGAACCCTCAGTTGTATGAAAATTTCGAAGTAGCGTTTATGTTCTTCATTAGAAATTCTCTATTGCTCAGCGGCAACTAAAAGAGAGTGGAATACTCAATTTTTAGTATTGGTCGTTTTTCTTTTCATCCTTTTATGACTTCGATGTTTGACACTTCAACTTCTATGCCATTTGATTGATGGGAGATGGATTTGCAATGTTGAGAACTGCTTTTATTACCACATTTAGTGGGTTGGACACTTAAGCATTTCCGACAGAGTGAAATGTTCCTTTTGAGAGGGAGCCTCATCATTTCCCCCCTCCCCTCCTGTTCCTAAAAAAGCAATGACCGGTTGTTGGGTTGTTTATCGCAGTCGAACGGTTGACGAGGTTTGCCGCGAAGACCCATCATAATATCACAGTATTAGTGAAGGCGCGGTGAATTCAAATATTGAAGGGGGAGAATGATCTTCGAATTTTCAAATAAAAGCAGCAACGATGCAAAGCGTCGGAGGATTTTATTGGAATATCACCAAGCAATTATATTTTACAAGGAAACTATTTTGAGTATAAAACCATTAGGCATATAAAATATAAAAATCATCCGCGAACATTAAAATCACCAGGAGAGAGAACTTTTCGTTTCTCATTCGCGTTGGCCTATTATTTCGTATCGACTGACTTTTTAATAATTCAGTGGGAAGCTCAAAGGTTGACAAATGAATCGCTAACCCCTCAGAGCATATTTTATACTGCAACTTCTAAAAAAGTGTAATTTTGTGTTTTCCATTTCCACGTGTATTGCTTGAGAGCGTGTGCAGTGGTGACTGAATAATGTAAAGGTTTATATGTCGAGTATAGTAAGGGATTATCTAAATTCTCCGCAGCTGTATATATATTTTTTTCCGGAACTCACGGGATTTATATAATTAGTGTCATAGCTGTTATCCTCATCAGTGCGGTTTGTCAATTCGAATGCGTCCTGTTTCCTCAGATTCGTCACCAATGTCCTCGCCGCAGCACTTATTCTAATTAATCTTCGAAAAGAAATCATCCATAGCCACATACAGCTATGAATTTGAATGTTTTACTATGAAAAATTTTAAAAGGTGAAAATTCGTCTATTGAAATATCTGAGTTCTTATTGAAACTATTTCTTCGATTCATTGGCACTTCGATTTCCTTTAAAGAGTACTTTATAATTTTGTTTTTTTTGTTCATTTAGTACAAATAATTGTATTTATTTTGTATTGATTATGATATATGGAATCCTCAAATGGATTTATTGTAAGCGTTGTTTGTTGTTTCTATTATGATAACAGTTGAAGTTCATCAAGATTTACCATTAGTGGTAAGTAAGTGTGATCTTTTACGATCATCTTTATCGACAGTTTAGTAAGTATCAATAAGCGGCAGTGAAAATGATGGAGTGGTGGAGGTTTATACCTGAATTGTTGGATAATCTTTGAGGTATTATTACTGAGAAAATGTTTGCATGATCTTTGATTTCCTTTTTAAGTGTAACATTTGAGTAATTTCGCATTCATGAGATCGTTTTAAATGTTATCGATGTTAATAATTAATGCCATTATATTCATATAAGTATATATGATTGCTTCACCTTTTTTCCACCCCATATAGTTTTATGTTACATGGAGCATATTTATTTATTTATTCATTTAGCTTCTATAGATATTTTTTAAAAGATTTTCGCCGTAAATTTTCTCTGTTTCCGATATATTTATGGGCGTCGATGTGAAACTTAGTATGGATTTATGGAGGTCTACTATGGAAATGTTTCTACTATCCAGAGAATGATTTTTGGTGTTTTTAGTTTTTTTGATTTTTCCAAAGATCGGAGATCGGGCGGTTTTTTCCAAAAATCGGACGGTGACAGGAGGGAGGGAGAAGCAATGGGAGTACCATTTGCAAGTCAACGCCAACTTTTTGAACAATATACACATTGTATTGCTTTACGTTAAGTGGATTTGCTTTGAATCGTTTTTTTGTAATTTTATGCTTAATTTTTGTTATATTAATTGGTTTTTTTAATTGTTATGTTATTTGCTCAATGTGTTAAACAGCAATAATTTTGATTGCGAATATAGCAATATACCGTTCAAATTAATTCATCTCGATAAGATTTTACATCGTCGGCTTTTTAAAGTTTATTTCTTTCAGGATCTATTTTTCTATAGAGAAAATGAGGATATGATGTTTTTATGCTTGAAGATCTCTCTCTCCCTCTCTCTCCCTCTCTCTCTCCTCTTCTTTCTGTCTCTCTCTCATTTGTCTCTCTCTTATCTCTCTCTCTCTTTCTTTCTTATCTCTCTCTCTGTTTCTTTCTCTTTCTTATCTCTCTGTCTTTTCTCTCTCATTCTCTCCCTCTCTTATAAACCTATCGGGAAGAGTCTAAGAGTCCATCATTTGTACTAATTATTTCTTCAAGTGGATATATTGCTCTAATTTATCTAAACGATAAAAGAAAACGAATATAAGTGATAATTTTTACTGGGAGTAATAAATTAAGCGGAAGTAAAATATTACGACGATACGTTAAATTATTTCATAAGCTTTTAATTTCAATTATTTCCTCTAATGAATTTTCATCGATATAATTAAATGCAATTTTATTATTGATGAAAAAAATGCTTTATTTATTTATTTTTTATTCTTTTTATTCTTTTTTAAATATTTTTTTAATTGTAATAATTTGTGATATTTTTTATTTTATTTTTATTTATTGTTGTTAAACGTTTATAACAAAGAATTTTTCAAAAAAAATTTTTTTTGCTAATTTTTCACATTCGACGCCCGTAAGTTTCATTTCTCATTTAATTTGTTTTAAAATCGAAATTTTAAGTATTTTATTTTAGCATTCGAAGAAAAGAGAAATAATGGAGAATATTTATTTTATAGCATAAAAATTGAAGAGATGACCGATATTTGAGCTCATTTTGAGATTTTTTTTTTACGGAATGAGGAATTGCAACGTTTTCTATTTTTTGTTGAAAGTTATAGTCATACTGAATATAACGATAATTACGTAAATAGACGTATCTTCAACGTTTAACGTTATATTTGTGAAGTTATTCGAATGGTGTAGACAATCATGCTTTTAGTTTGTATACAGCGTTACTCCAAGTGAAGAAGGCGGATTTCATTCTTTGACAGGGAAGAGAAAGCATGGGGAGGAGAAGGAGGCTTAAGAGCCATAGGCAAATGAGCGAGCGCCTGTGGAGAAGAATATCTTCGAGAAACTTCAATACCCTATCCTGTCTTGTTTTTTGCTGTTGCCGATATGGAGATATTGTTTTGTGGGAGGTATAATTCTGATAGTTTATAGGTAAATGCGTTAATCCCGATTACTCTGGCTCATCCTCTTTCACGTGTGATCTCTCGGATCACATATCGATCGATGAAAAAGTCGAATTTACGAGAGCAATAGCAATTTTATTCTATTTTTTTTAAAATCATTCAGTGGAGAAACGAAAATGAAGAAAACAAATTCTTAATAAATTATAGCTGAGTAGGTGCCCTTATAATTTGAACACTAAGATTTTTTAGGCATTTTTAATGTCTATATTTTAATTTATCATATGCTGACATTTGAAAGATTACACTTCCTCAAATCGAAGTGAACGGGATCGTAAGCCGATACTGAAATACACTGTTCTCGAATAAACAGGCAGACAATAAGTGGATGAAACAAAATAGCCGATATTGATATTAAGTTAAACATCGGATATCATTTGTTGGGAATTTCAAATGAACTGAGTCAAAAGTCTTCCTCTGTGTATATCAGTATTGTCGATTTAAACTCGCCAAGGATTTATTTTCTTGTTCTTGCTAAAAATAACAATAATTTATTCACAATCATAGTTCACACTAAACGATTCAGCACAGTCGCATCCTAATCGCTTGCTTTAATTGCGTTAAACTAAGCACAAAGCTCATAAGAAACAGTTGATTGTTCGTCGTTGTAGCATTGTCGGAATTCCACAAATTCCGCAAAAGTTGGAATTGGAGTTGTGTTATTTCTTCGCAATATTGTTTCGAATTCTCAAGTGGGGATTTTCAAGGATATAAATCCGCGCAATCCACAATTCACCGGAATGCACATAGTTAAGTTTATTGAAGAATTATTGTCTACGTATGAATTACGCTTGAGAAAAATACCTCCTAAATAGCAATAGATATAAAACAACAAAAAAAAATTATTGTATCCGACGATTATTGATTTCTCTTTGAGATTTTTTATCTATAGATGAAAATCTGTATAAATATTATGAGTTGGCGATGAAGTGTCGAACTATTTCATCCCTACTTTGATGGAGATTTTCTTGCTTTGATTTGCACTGAACGACAAAGGAACAACGCATCGAATAGATGCATTTACCTCAAATTGGCATACCTACTTAACCTCGTCAGTGCCACTCTACAAACACGTCGCATTTCATCTTGGGGTCGTTTTAATAGAACTTGTTGGCCGAACTGTGTAAAGTTGTAGTCGTGGTATCGTTATGTATTGCAAACTCTCCAAATTCGATCGAATACGTAAGAGCGTTATTGCGTTCAGCAATGAAATATGAATTCATACGCAGTAATAGTTCAGTGCTTAAGTAGGTAAAGCAGTAAAGGGTTGAAGTGGAAACATCGAATTTACAAAAGACTTACTGTAAAGTGGGCAACGCTTGAGCGAAAGAAGGATAGACATTCAATGGTTATGAGAACCTATTATGCTTGATGGAGAATCCATTATATTCTGGATGCATTTTTTTTTCAGCGCAGATTTTTCAGATATTTTGATGAAATATCTCGCTGCAAAAGCTTTTTTTCCAATGAAGATAAATCTTTTAACATGGAAATGGAGCTTATTTAATTCGAAGATGAATGAGATCTTAATTCGGTAATGAAGTCGTTTCGCCGATTGCTGGAAAAGCTGTGATGTTTGAAGCGCGTTTCCATTATTTGAAAGAAGTTGGCCGAATCCTGCTCCTCAGTGCGCAGAATCACCATATTGCCTTTGATATTCTACGATCGACGAGCATCGCTTAAGCTCTATCATTGCTGTCGAACCAAATACTGAAGAGGCTCATTATCATTGTTTTTTTAAATGCCTTTCATTTTTCAGTGCGGATCTCTCATTTCAATGAGGCATTGCCGATTCACTTTGTAGCCATACTATATCACCACCACGTTATTGTGAGTGCTATAAGAAATGGCTGCATAAGATTTGCCTCGTCCAGAATGAGCGTTGCGTATTTTTCTTATCGGGTTTTTGATAAAAAAACCAGGTTTTGGGATAATAGGGCCGGTTTCGCTTAAGTGCGCAGGCAGCAGCTGATGTCAGATAGTTTGCGATGTGGCCGGCTGGCGTGGATGCATTCCTTCGATGTATATTAAGAGTAGTATGTGCAAAAGCTCTGATCTGAAATGTGCATTTCGTTTTGAGAGCACAGTAGATTAGCAGTCGTTTCATCTCTGATGCCTTTGCCACACATTCACGTCTCATTGTATTTTGCAACTATGTAGAAGCGGTTTGTGCGCTAGTTTTCAAGGGCTTTTGTATTTAAATGGGTGGTTAAATTTGCTAGGTGAGCGCTAGCTCATCACATCATCCTTTTCGATATTACACTGAAAGCATAGGCACATTTATTTTACTTCTCCCAGTACCACCTTTCGCCCCTCCTAATGATATACGATTAACTATGTCATGATGGTCGAAAGCATTAGGTGGTTAATAGATTAACAGTCATCCTGTAGTATAGTGAAATATTTAATAGCCGAAATTCTTGGCTGCACTGAAGATTTTTTGCAATGCGCAGTTCTTTTTCAACATTTTCATAGGTTTTAGATAATTGTCTATTGGAAGTTATTTGTTTTTTTTAAATTCTATTTTATTTATGTATTTTCATTTATATATTATATATTATTTATATTATTTTTATATTTCAAAGCGATTTTCGTTCTTTGATATTTTATAACACTTTGAAGAATATCGATTCGAATTATTTCAAATATAAGTTCACAAATTAGAAATATATTTTTATATGAGAAATTAAAAATATTTCAAAATCTCCTTTGTTATTTCCTTTATTAAGAGAAACAATTGTTTTTAATTTACTCTCTTCGACAGGACGAATTTATCTTGAATATACGATTCGATGAGCCATTCTATGGAATAATCTATAGCGAGAAAGGTTATCCGAACTGTGTTTATGTGAACGCATCGATCGTCTCACAAGTCTCCTACTCAGTTAGGGTAGGTTTAGCTTACCTTACTTATTGGAAGTTTTTCCTTGATGTTTCATACTTTCGTAATGCCTCAACGTACCAAACAGCCAGCCGCCTCTTTCAGTTCAATGAATGGGTAATGTTTTATAAATTTTAATTATTTTAATCGGCTATATCCGCAAAACAATGGGTTTATCTTTAAGAGACGTCGATATTCGCCATAGACGAATAAATAATTGAAGCACGCACAAGATTTCTAACGTATTTTTCTCGACAATAGTAGATAGAGGAGCATTTCCAAGCGAAAAATGGATTGCTGTACCTTTGTGGCCATTCATTTCTCGGCGATGTGCGCGTGTTTTACTTACATTATCCTAGCAAGTCTCCTTTGACGGCCAGTTTATTGCACAGACATGAGGGTACTGAAATTTCTTTTACCCTCGAAATGCTTTCCTATAAATGTTGTTTTTTTTTTGCATAGAAGTTTGTATGCATGCGTCTATTCGTACGTTATTTTCGATTCGTAAGTTGCTGAAGCTATGGCTGTGAAATTTGTTGGTTGTAACGTTGATCCAGAAAAGCCTGATTTACTTAAGTTTTCCCCAGTTGATCATCTTCTTTGTGAGTTAATGGACACTCAGAGGTATATAAAATTAGCGAGTTGTTTTCTGCATCCGAATGGATGCAACCTAAAATCAGAATCGGGATAACTCAAACCTGCCGATTCCTTTTGGGGGGAATTATTAGGCTTTCCGTGATTGCCTATGGGATGCTTATACCGGTGGTTGTGCTAATATTCTGAATGAAGCAACGCTTATCATGTCATTGAAATTGGCAATTTTTCGCCTTAAAAAGTCGATCACTTCGAGTCAAATGTAGGTGTTGTTCCTTTATTGTTTATTTCGTAACGAAGCTTTTAGGAGGTTTCCCTGTGAAATAAAAAGCTCAGCGATTTCGATTAATAAACGTCCTTGCGCTGATATCCATTGCAGAAAAATTAACCAGGCTGAAACTTTTAATTGGGCTAAATCTCTTTCTCAAAGTTTATTAAATAAGTCTCAGAGGTGGGTGGTGGTCGAATATGACAGAATAAACGACTATTTTACTTCAACTCTAAAACAAAAACAAATGAGTATTTTTATTTGACTCTAAAGTACTCTTGCGGCTTTGCAATAAGACGGTTGGACAACTGAATATATTTTGGATTCAATGAATCAACACATTATGCCTGATACACTGAAGGTTCCGCTCGATGGTTGTGAAACATCACTGAACGCTGAGGGCAACCTTGAAAACGCGGTAGTTATCCAAGAGAGTGGCACCCATGTGCAACCATCTGATAAGAAATATCTTTTAACGTGTATTCCGGCTGCTTCATCCACTCGGTGCGTTCTTTCTTATCTTCGTCATTGTTGCGACATACACATTTCTTCAGGCTTTCTTCCATTATTGAATGAGTACCGATTCCGAACGTGAAGTGAGCGTCTGCTATTGCTAACATAAAGCCTGTTGAGGTTAACTCTTGTGCTGTGATTGAGGTCGTTCATGGAATTGCATTTTTAGATCATCAACGATTATTGATGATGCTTTCGTTTATTAAACCGTCGATGACTTACTAGAAAACTTCATGACTCACTTAAAGGCAGACAACGAAATAATTGGTGTGACGTTCATGTGACGAAATTATTTATGAACTTATGAAGTTCTATAGAAAATCTCATCGCGCTTACTCTATATGACTCCCTAAAAATGTAATCGATTTATTCGAATCCCCGAAAAGAATTTCACTGAGAATTTCATATCGTCTATAATGTCCTCAAATTTTCATTCGAAATGATAGAATAATCTATCTGTGAAAAATTTCAGCAAAAATGATTAATTCACTAGTAATTTTTAGCGCTGTTTAGAAAATATCCCAAAAATAGGAATTTCCAGGGAAAATTCGTTGAATTGTAGCATGAATGATCTTCACTTGCCTTAGCGGAGGAGCATAACGATGAGATTCACCGACACAAAGTCTCAGTAGATTCCGATATTACTGCACTTTAAAGAGCTCATAAAAATCATTAATGGGAGCATAGAAAATAATCGACACGAAGGGATGGGCATAACTCGTAGAACCTGAGTAGGAAAACTGCAAATCCAAGTTTTTAGCGAAAGTTTTGCCATGGTGAACTTCGGTGGTATTATGGTAGAAGGTGGGGCGACGACTTCCGAGACAGTTAGAGCTCGAGGATCTGGCCAAGAAACAAAGTATACAGTGCTGCTGTTGAGCACTGATAATGGAGCACCTCTTGATCCGCTATTTTCTCCACTCACAATCGGTGACCCTATCGTAAGTACTATTTGTTCCGCAGATATTTACATTTGAAGCAAAGAGCCGGCGAGGGGTGAATTTTTATGCACTTTTGAAGTATAATATGAAATCTCATAGCCAGATTATCGTGTATAACATAGAGAACTTAAAAATTACGACGAAAGAAAGAAAAATATTTGTAACCGGATAAAGATATATGTTTGATACCTCCTGAATATGGCCTAAATTTTCCTCAGATCAACTACTACCTGTGATTTCCAAGCTCAAAAATAAGATAGACATTCATTTTGCCGGATGCCATTTTTTTCCATAAACCAATGTTTAAAAACAAAAGTTCACATCGCAACTTGTTCTCCGAACAGTTTTGCTTTATGAGAGCGATTAATGAATGAACGGCTGACACCTTCGCGAAGTTTTCGATTGCCGAACATGAGAGATACACACGCATCTGAGCATAGCAAACCTCACAGATGTGTGTGTGTGGGTTGTATTTGAAATCTCAAGGCAGCCCACACACGTAGTGGCCTCCGCCTAGGCGATTATTTCCCATCATCGCAATTTGATAGTACGTAATTCGATTAGAGTCAACAAGTCGAGAAGAACAGGTGTTACTTTTCAAGGAAATGAGAGAAAATGTTGAATATATTTGTTGCAAAAGATGTCTATTTTCCGCTCCCGAACACATTGAAGCTTTCCAATGCTATTATGAGCCATGTCATTTTTGTGGGACCTAAAAATGAAATCACGTAAATTAATAACTTAGGTTCGATGTTTCTTCCTAGCAGCACTCTCACTGCATCGCATCCATACAGTCATTATTGATAGGCAATTCCCCCTGGGATTCTAGTAAAATAAACCTGCTCAGGCAGCAAAGTAAAAGTTTTTGAAAGACATCAGTAGAACAAAGCTGCATTTAAGGCGAAACCCCTGTTATATTTCTGGAAGTGCTTTTTTTCTCGCAATAATGAATGCTTTTCCAATAGTAGCGTAAATATGATAGTAGACTGCATTTTTTTCTGGAACTCTTCAGACGTACGTTGTTCGTGTACCTCTATCCACTTCGGATGCAACCATCGGACGATGCTGGGCGCGTGATTCATCATCATCGTTGGAGTTGTCCGATGAAGATGGCTGCAGTTTACAGTCGAAGGGTGAAGTATGGAATCAATTCGAACGTAACGAAGAAAATGATGAGATAGTGTTCCGCAATAAAATACGAGCTTGGGCATTTCCAACAAGGTTTCTATTATTCTACTTCATTCCCACTTAATATCCTTATATTGAGCATTATCTCATCGTTCAATGCAGTCATTGTTATTTAAAATTATTCTCTTTTGTGTTAGTTAATTGGGGTCCCACTCTGCTCGTCTGTATTTCGAGTAATCTCTTGCATATGAAGAAATAGTAGAATTAAATACCCAACAGTCTGTTATAATTTTTCATTGCTGATTTAGTATTTTTTACGATTTTCTTGTTGTATGGTTGCAAAAACAGTCACAGAGGCACGTGTTCAAGAAGGAGCCGATTCAAATGCTAATTCGGGAATGGTGGTTGAAGATTGTACTAGAGTTACATCACAGAACTCTAAGGATGTGCTGTAAGACTTCAGTTATGAGGTCGGGCTTTTAGTCCACTTGTTTCGAGAATAGAGGGGTAGGAATGCAGTGGGAATAAATGGGCCTAAACTTCCTCACTTTTCGGAGACAAATGCCAGCGATGAACTCTATTTTCATTCCTCTTTGGTGAAGAATTTTACAGAGTTTTTAAATTAATTCTAAAATTTGTATGTTGGCCGAATATCCTATACGCTTTTTCATTTTTACCCATCCGAATCAGTTCGAAGTGGTCGCTTTTCATAGTTTATCACCAACATCGTTGTAGTTAGCGTATAACTGAGACTTCTAAACCTATATGTGTTGTTCCATGCACACTTTTTCCGCTTTAATATGCGTTTCTATACATTCGGTGACGAAAGAACTCTTAATGCAAGGGCTGTTTCCACTTTCATTTTATTGCCAGTTTTTTCATATTGACTTCGATATTTCATTTCAGCTATGCGAAAGTTCTCTGCTAACACTGGGGTCGCTTCTCAGGTGCACATGATTAAAAAAAGTCTTTCTATTCTCGACGCTTTCATCAGCCGTCATACCACCGATCAGAAATTACTATGCCCTCTGTCTTTCAATAAGTATGCTGCAATAGTAGTATGTAGTACTATAACAGACCTAATGCAGTAAGTGCAGTATAATTAGAAAATTGTGTGTGGAAGGTGATACAGTGGGGCGTTGTGAGAATTTTTTGCGAACATGCAACTATTACATTATATATCATTTCCCCACTACAGTTATACCAGAAATGTATTGTAGTTAAGTGTAAATGTATCTCTATTATCGTTTATAATGGGACTAGTCATTTCGTCGAAAATGCAAAGCCGAATTTCACGCTTTAGATCATCAAAAAGTGACCAATAGGCATGAATGATCATTTGCTTCTGCCTCCATGCTTTTGAAATTCCTGTAATTTTTCTTTCTTACTCTATCTTATTCGTCTTTAGTTATTGTTAATTCAAATCAGTTTCATGAGAAAATTCTAAGATATAGAAATTTCATAGGGACGTCTTTAGTTTTTATGACTTTTTATCTTCACTTCTTTGAGCATTACATAACAGTAGTTTTCACATATTGCGTATATTTTCTTTGCATTTACCTTGTCAAATGAGGCGAATTATATTTTATTTTATCTCCAATGGTTTCATTAGTTCTGTTACTACATCGAGCGCTGCCATCACGTTAGAGCTGATGTTGCAGAAATAATTTCTCCTGAAGGCCATAAATGAATAAATAAATAAATAAATAAATAAATAAATAAATAAATATATATATATATATATATATATATATATATATATATATATATATATATATATATATATATATATATATATATATATATATATATATATATATATATATATGTATTACCTCAGGCCTTCAGGAAGGGGGAGGAGGAGGAGAGGTAAATTTACATATATATATCTATAAATTTTCTCTATTGAGACCTTCAGAATAATTAAATAACTTTATTCATGCATGTTTAATTACGCAAAACACGAGACGTACTGTACAAGCGTAAGTTTGCAATTTCATTTTTCAGAGCGAAATATGAGCACAAAATTATTTCATAAATTTCAGTACAACGGCATAACTGCTTATCATTAATAATATAAGGGGAGAGGGAGGAGAGAGGGGAGAATCAAACAAAGATGCTCAAATTGGTATTGCTTCTTTGTTTTGTTTTTGATTGTTCTATTGCCGAAATTTCACTCTCCGTTCACTGGATGTGTGGTGTAGAGCACAGAAAATCGCTGAACAAGAATGAAGGTAAATGGTAAAAAACGATAGTGGATTAGCGTTGGAGCCTCTGAGAGGTTTCGCACCATCCTTACATTCTAACAGCTGTTCCCTGTCTCTGTCCTTACAGCAATTGCTCAATACGCTGTAAGTTCGAAATGCGAGTTAAACCACGCTTAAGAAATTCGCTCTGACACCATTTATTCTATGAAATATAAATCTTGATGTACGAGTGTGTTCGCCAACTTTTTTTTTTTTTTTGTAACTTTCGGGTGTAACTTTTTCGAAGAGGGTGGCTTCCAGATTAGCTGTTGGATATAGGATGATATGCTTATTGTGGACACTACCTGACCTTCTTGAATAGACCTTCCCTCCCATCACAGACCTAGAAGGTGTCCGTTTTGCAAAAAAATCCTGCGTGCTAAATTATCTGCGTTCGTTGTGAAATTCTATATGCGGTATTTTTTGCCTCTTTGCTGAACAACGTCGATAAATAAACGTTTCTTTTTGCGCTTCTTTTGCCAATTTCGCTCTGCAAATGTACTTTATGGCTACGTTATGTCTGTGCTTAGGTATCTGTTTGTATGCTTTCAACATTTGAAGCGCATAGGTGGATTTACAAAATCCGGTATGTGCAGTGAGGATTCAACGGCAAATCATCAACGAAAACGTCTCTAATATTGAAAAGTGACAAAAATTTTTCATACATTTATCGTTTCATTCCACAAATATTTTAAGAAAGCTTTTTATAGATCTCTAAGCTTTCTATAGATATTTTGTGGACGGTTTTTTCGAACACTTTGATCGATTAGAACTATAAAATTGCTCTTCGGAGTATTTTGTTTTCTATTAATAATTTATTGTAATGACTTTATGCTTATTTAGGGGCAATTATTCCCTCATATTAATCGAGTTCTTCGCCAATCTCAATAGAGTAACGTCAAAAATGCTTTATAAATTACTACGTTAAAGAATACTTACGTAGTAGAAATTCAGTTAGCTCTTATTAGCGGCGGTCACCTTTTTACTCATCATTATTATCGTTGTTATTTGAAGAAAGCAAAAATGTCGTTGCGATATTTTCAGTTAAATTGTTACGTTGAAGAAGATCTGCAACTAGTGGGAAGTGTTAAGATCTTTTCTTCAATGAATTATCTATCAAGATGTGTTCGTTCGCCTAACATATGCACTTATTTTCAAGGTCCATATTACACTCGATTGACTCATTTCTCAATTTCAAATGAGCATTTTACGTATCAAGTTAATTGAAATATTCCGCACTGCTCAAAGTGAAAACAATTGAATATGATGAAAATGAATGGGAATTTTGCCTTTAAAAAGTCACTTTACCTGTTAAAAATTCAGAAAATATATCATCAAAGAAACGTCCAAGTTCTTTGAAATCAAGAAAATAACTGAGCTCAAATTTCAGCGCTATAATCGCTATCAAATGTTGCCACTTTTTTGTGCTCGTTTTTTTCAACACAATCAGTACATCTGTCATTAGAAAATGATATTATTGGTAATTAATTATATAAAAGATTATCATTGCAATAGAGATTCTGATAAGTTTATTAACATAATAGTAACAGTTTAATAACAGTAACGGTAACAGCAACAATTGTCGCGGAAATGTGATCTTTGAGTACTTTCATAGAAAATTTACCATTTCAATGAGGTGTTATGTTGTGTAGTGATTTTATATCGGCTACTCACAACGATATAATTGAAATATATCGAGATTCGCCTATAACTTCATCCTTTCGGATATATTTAGTTGATGAAGAAAGTCTTCAGAAGATTTTATTATCATTTTATAAGCAGCAATACCTATCGACGCAGTTTTGCGGCTCTCAACTCGAAAAAGCAACAATATTTTATGTTTCTCATCTAAATGTGCCACTTTAATACAACATTATAAAGCTTTATTGTAGAGATTTTTTTTTTGATTTAATGAGGAACTAACTCATAAAATGTCTCCTTTTTGTTTCTTCTTCTTTAGAATTACCTTTAATTTATTGAAAGTATAGGTTGTGACGAGTGTTTTTTTTTTGCCATTTCTCCTTGAATCGAGTCGTGTTCTTCCTTCCTCCTTCTTTTTCACTCGTTAATCGACAGGTGATGCCTTTTTATGGGAACTATCAACAATTTCGACCTTCACTAGTTGTCTCTTCAATCTCTTCAATATAGCAATCTTATATGCTCTCGATGAGTTTTTATCACACATTTAATTGTGCACTTGGAAATATTTCCTCTCCGACAGGGAGATAACAAAGAAAATTCGCAAATAACACTGAAATAATTTCTTCGACGTCGAATTTTTTCGCTTCTTTAGACACTTTTTATTGCATAAATGAACAAATGATGTCGATTTATTATGAGCCTTTTTTCTTTAAATTATGTTTTTTGCTGAATTCAGTAAAGAAATTTGAGGATTTCTTTCAAAGTATTGTTTTAATTGATCGCCAACAAAAGTTGAGCATAAATGAATGATTATTGTGCAATGATTATTTATTATAAGGTATTTAGTTAGTAATGAGCATTAAATTTGATCGAAAATCTAACTCCCCCTTTGTTAGTTAGTCATTTTTCTGGAAAAAAATTATGGATTTGATTATCCTGAATGCGTAAATGCAGCATCTTTTTTTAGTCCTAAAACTTCGATTTGAACTCAAATCGCAAAGCACATAAATTATTCTAGTATGTTGTTGTTCTTTCTTTTTGCATTCATGAGATGAAGATATTCATACAGTGGCATCTTTACAGCTTCCTTGATTTCGTTAATAGGTGCATTGTTAATTCATAAACGATTGCTTGCTTTCCAGTTGATCACTGGAAATTATAGCAGTATTCAGTAAACGGCAATAGCAAATTTATATAAGTAAATTATCTGTCATCGGTTCGAAAACACAGCGTTACATCTTGCGACTTAACCGACCAATTATGAACGTTATCTCTCGAAGTATCCTCTTCAATATGCTATATGTGGAATCTTTATCACATCTTTTTATGAGGTCTCGCATTGATCCCATTTAAAAAGGCAAAATAAGATTAACCTTTGCAGTAACGAAGTGAATATTTTCTGTAATCTGCATATATGCCGGAGCCGATGTCGTCAGATATCATGCACGAAACGACGACGACGTGATCCACAAGTGATTAAGGTGGACGATATTGAAATGGTCGGCACGAGGCTTTTATTTGTTAATCGCCCCAAACGGCAGGTATATTCTTCAATTAATCATTCTGATGGCGTCATTCAGCGAATTCTGTATTACCATATCGCACACCTGCCTCGGCGCAAAAAAAACGTCTCGGCGTATTTTGGTAGTAGTGCCCATTTAGAAAGTGAAAAATGTCGTTGCCAAGAAATGCAGCACCTCATGGAAACGGATTCAAAGCCAAGGCTTAAAGGCAAGTCACCAAGTAGTAAATATATTTTCTAGGTCAAACCGCTAGGGTTGTCTCCTGATAAGAGCTTAGCAGCTGTGGGATAAGTTGCAAGGGATTATTTGCATTCAAAAAAGGTCTTTGCTAAAATAAGGGTCCTTGTGATGAAATTTCCACAGTTCTAGAGTGAAGTGCTGAAAGAAATGATTTAGGAATCTCTTATGGTTGTGTTTATGTTCGTAAATGAGGAAATATTTCGTAAATGAGAAAAAAAAGATGAAAATACGCAAGCGAGATTCTTGAGCTTATAGAGGGCACATAGGAAGTCAGTCGTTTCATCTTGAAAAGCTCAGAAAGTGCATTACAGCCTGTGGAATCGCATCAAATTATAGGAACATTCAGTAAAACACGGATAATTTTTTCCATTCTGTGAAGTGCCGACTTTCACAAGTTGCTGAAAGCCAATTCCACGTGTCTTGTGCTGAGGAGCTCAAAAGTGATTTTTTTTTTGTAATGCCAATGTGCACATACAACACTAGGAAATTTTGGCGTATGCACCCTTCAGCTCTATCTTTCACTCTCATTAGGGTGAAATTCCGCTCATAAACATGAGGATGAAGTGGTTAATTTTTTTTTTTCACCGATAGGAGGGGATGGAAAATTGGGGGCTATGAGAGAAAAGACGACAGGATGACAGTGTTACACTGCCTTCTAATAGTTGTTTCCTGCTCGCTCAGTGAATTTCTTTTCTCTCTGCTCTACATATGGTCTTAAATTTTTCAATAACGGTTGCGGTAATTCTCTCTGGGGATACATCTAACATATGATGTGTTGTAGGCGTCCATCAGCATGTTAGCATAGGACTGGAAACGAAACCTTATCAATTGACACGTTTACGAAGTGCATGAAAATTTATTTGACGATAGTCGGAAAGTGAATGAGATTAGGCGTGAAAATTGAAAAAGTCGTGAAAATGCGAAGCTCTGAAATGCAACACGAGCCATGCAATACATTGCTGTCCGACTTGTTATTTATTTCATTCCATTGTTAATATTTTCTCTTCAAATATCGAATCGGATTGCATTTTATGAAAGTTGAAATGTTGAATGCTACGAATTTCCTCACGTTGAATTTTATATTTATTAGGCGAATTAGGTGATTAATTTGGTATTTTAATCGTAAATTCGATACTTTTTGTTGTTATTTTCTATAAGAAAGCTCTTAAAAATTAACTGCAATTTATGTTCTTCAAATTTCTTTTTTTTCGAAAGTTTGTATTCCAGAACTTAATTTCATGTTTCATCTTAATAGTTGCTTCAAGTCATCATTATTTCGACTCTGATAAGATACACTCGTTATACATCCTTTGCCAAAGTTATTCATAAATTGTGCATTCTAGTTGTTATCATCATTTAAAGTCTATCGTATATTTAACGCTATTTTCTATCTATTTCTCATCTCCTGTTTTCCTCTCGAGTATTTCAATGGTGGCACTTATAAGCTTTATCTTAGTGATACCTGTAGGTTTAATGAGAAATGAAATTGCTATTCAGATATCACTATAAGCGAAAACAAACGTCAAGGTGAAGTGAACTAGTGTTCGAGATGCACAGACTTTTTCCTACCTTGTTGTGAACTTTCTTCAAATTTCAATTCTGTTGTCGAAAATGGCCTTTAGCGTGATAACAGTTTTTTTCTTCAAAGACCGGTTGTGCTGAAGATGTTGTTTTCTTCAAAAAGACTTACAAACATGCGCCAAGCGGGTTTCTCACTCCGGTTTGGTCTCTATTATATGTTAATGGTGTTAAATGAAACGTGAACTTTGAAACACATTCAGCTAAAATAAACGCTTTCTGAGGAAATATGCCGAAACAATCTGACGCGATGCATTGAGCAAAAACGGCATCTCCGCTCGTTTGTTCAAAACGCTTTAAAGTTTGCGATAAATGGAATACGTTGTCCATGATTAAATAGGTAGAGGATTATATATAATTTCTCATATTTCGTCATTCATGGTATTTTGAGGGCGTTGGAAATAGTGAGTTAAAAGCATTTTTCGAGATTTTGACGTCGAAGAAATGGTGCTATTCGATAAGTAAGTTGATATTGGACGTGGGGTTTTTCATAAAAGGTCGATGTATTGTTAATAATTAATGACATTCGAGGCGTCGAAACTAAAATGTCCAATTCTCATCTGGTGAGAGCAACTTTTGTCCCCAAGCTCATTGTCATTGGCGGATTGAGAAGCATTCAAACCAGTGCAAATAGTTATATTTTCAGTGCGTCTTCTTGTGACTGAGAGGGGATTTTTCTTTTTTTTTTAAATTCATAACATCGACAATAGTAAATTTTCGTGAACGAATGATATAATGTATGCCTTTTGATGAATTTTTATTTTCTCTGATGTGCATATTCGACACCAAAAATGTCTTCATTTTATTAGGCGCGACCATATTTCCGCCGCTATACGAAAATAAATTTTTACGCTCTCTCTTAGAAATTTATGTTTCAATATCGAAATCGCTGTCACCGATAACAAACGTCAACGTAACTCAAGGCGTGCAGAGGTTTTTCTTCTTCCGGCCGAATTACTTCAATTTTGAACTGTATTGCTAAGGCTTTTAGCAGATTCTTCGGTAAATATAGAATATGCATTTTTTGGGCAACTTTTACGATGAAACGATGGGCGATAAGGGAGGGGGTAAGAATCCACACAAAAACAGCAGAAAATAAATCTCTCCATGTCGCCAAAAGAAATAAATTCCCCATCCCGAAAAAATACATTCCCAAAAAACAAAGCAATTTGTATGTTTGTTTATTTCCTACAAGCCAGAAATGCTACAAAATATCTCAATGCAATGATGAGCTATACATTTTTGCTCATTTTCTTCTTTATTTGTATCAATTTTATATGGAAGTTTCTCAATGCCTTTGATATGTTTCACTATAACGAGGGGTATCTTTTTATGCGAGTTTTTATGAGGGTTGTTTCTTTACAATTGGGAAATATTCTACTTGTGTCAGTCATTTTACGATGTTTAGAAATCCCTCATTCGTTAAAAAATCTTCTTATATTTACCACTGTTTGTTCCTATTTGAATGATGGATTTGTGCATTTAGTCAGCTTTCACATTGTCTCTCGTTCAACTTGCAGTTACGGCAACAAAATTTGCACATTTCATCAGAATTCATCGCTCATTTAAGCCCTAACTCATTTGAGTATAATGTTAACAATTACATTCATTTACGCATGTATGTAGACAACTATCGTTATTATTGGGAGAATTTCATATTTATATTGTATATTGATGAAAGTGATACCCCTCAAGTATAATCTATTGCAGCAAGTTCAACTAATTACAAACTCAACGGCAGTTGCATGCGAGCGATTCGTCGCGTTACCGAGGATGCAATTGGCGATCGCATTCGCTACAACGCTTGGACTTGTCCTTATAATAGTGGTGCTAGTCACTACGCTTTCGAAATCTTCCACGAAATGTGAACAATTCAAACCAAAATAAATATTTCACTATTGACGGTTGCTGTTTACGTATGCACTTAAATGGCGCAACCGAGAACGAATGGTCGGCAGAGAGCCAATCGCAAACATACAATGAAGAGAGCAGCTATGAGGCGTCGGAAAGAGAGAAGTCGAAACCAAATTAGAGAAGAAAGTGTTCTGTGAAAATTAACACACTATTTTGATGGAAAAAAATTTATTCTTATTTCAAATCATTGAAGACATTTTCAGATCAAAGAAGTACCACACTCTCACATTGTCAGACTTGTTTGCAGCAGTTGCTGTATTAGTCGCAATTCGAGGAAACACCACGTTCAGGAAGTTTTCGACTCTCTTTTTGGTAGGACAAAGAAGCCACCCACGATTCTGAGAAAAAACAAACAAAGAAATTCACATCCATTCATTAGAGGATAATAAATGAAATTAGGAAATGAAATGAAAGGGGCTGAAGATTAATGGACATCGGAAAAACGGGAGGGAAACTATGAAATCGCACCCATGAAATATGATGAGTCAGATGTTGTGTAGCAATGAAAAGTAGACGAGAAAAAGAGCAAAGCTCGCACCATTAGCTGGCTTGACGAGCTTTTTTGGTGATGCGCACCTGCGGAACTGTGCCGAAATGGGCGAGGGGAGTGCAAGAAAGAGTGTGTCGCGCGGCGCATTTCAACTGCATTCGTTCGACCATTTTGCATCAGGTGGACAGTGAGAAGAGCCGTCGTCGCGTACGTTGCAGCCATAGTTCTACGCCAGCCGTCTGCCTCGAAGATGAGCTCCTCGATGAGGTGGCTAATTGAAGCTTATTGCGTTTTACTGCCTCTGCTGCTCTTCGTTATCATATCCGTCGATGCTGCAAGGTAAGAGCGCATTGTTAGTGCTCACTGCGGTAGTGATTCAGTCGTTTTGCAGTATACCGACTAAAGCCAGACGATAAAAACCAGCTCAACTTTCTTCACGATCTCTACCTCAATAGCGATGAGGTAAGCTTTTGTGGATGTGGTTGCTGTTGTTTTGTAGTGAATCCTTGCTTCCTTTTATCTTTCACAACAATTTCATCTCAAAGTTCTCAAGGCCATTCACAAGTTTCTTGATTCGTGGAAACTTCTGAATAGCAAAAGAGCGAGCGACGAAATGAAACGGTCTGATATGTATGCAAAAACTGTTGGCCGAACTCACAACACATTAGTGAGCCTCATCACATAGGAGGAGATTTTATTCAACTGGCCAATAACTGAGTTCACAGTTGCTTTTTACATTTCGTCGAAGATGCAAAAGAAATGAAAAAGCGAAGAAGAGGGGTGAGTAGAACTGTTTTTTGAACAGTCGGTTTTGTATTCCTTTGCCAAAGGAACGCATAAGACTCTCACTCTGGCTGTGCGTCGCTTGCAGTTGGATTTCTGGAAGGAGCCGTCGGTGAGGGGCGAACAGGTACATGTGATGGTGTCGGAATCGATAAAAGAGAAATTCCTCGACTTATTAAGCAACTGGAATATCACCTTCTCACTTATGATCGATGACGTGGAAAAGTTGGTATCTAACCGCTTTTGTCGCATTTGACTGATTTCATGTAAATCCCTCCGACCGACTACTCTGAAAATTGCGCGCCTATAAGTGCATGAATTTACATATCCAAGTGAAGGCGATATAGCCTCTGGAATATGAAAGAACATGATTTTATCGACTTCCGGGAATAGACTCCACTTCCTGCCACAGTGCGAAATGCTTCGATGACGCGACGGGGTCGTTTTGTTGTTACAGGAAGATTTCGATGCAGAAAGAAGCTTCCGAGAAAATGAAACAGTTAAAGTGGCTGCACGACGCCCCATTTGGTAAAATCTCCTTCAACTTGGGCCGTTATCATTCATTTGCTGAAATAATAAACTATATGAACGCACTTGCTGTCACATATCCGGATCGCGTGCGCGTGATGCCAATTGGTACGACACACGAAGGACGCCAAATTCCTCTAATTAAAGTGAGTATATTTCTGGATTTATTTTCTGTAACGACCGCGAGCCAGCTTGCTGTCAACGATATGACCTCACAACTTAAAGTTATGTGGAAATGTGCAACTTGTCGAGAAAATCTCTTCTTCTGCTGGCCCTATAAACCGACTTAGTTTTCCGCGTACGCACAAGTTTATTGGCAGCTATCCAAATTAGATCAGATTACTCGTTTGCGAAGTTATTGACAGACTTGTGACTGCGTCTAGAGAGTGATGACATCATTGCGGTTTTAAAGAATAGTATACAATTTGTGACGGATATAAACTAGAAGAGTTTCATTTCAGGTGGGTCGACCATCAGAGTATAGAAAACCTGCAATATGGATCGACGGCGGTATTCATGCTCGCGAATGGGTTTCTCCGGCTGTCGTACTCTACATGACTGAGCAGGTATGATTACAAGCGACTGCTTCATGCTGAGTGAACGTTAGGTTTCGAAACCCATCTTCATGTTCCCTCGCTCCGGTACACCTGCAAACGTTGGAATCCCGTACGGAAAGGTGATTTATTGGTTTTGAGCCATTGGGACAGGCAGCCTTTCAGAACATCACATCACGAGTATTGTCAGAGTGTGAGCCTATCTGCAGGAGCTTGCATGAGCTCCACGGATCGAAAAATTTCCTCACCTCTCCGAAGTACCTTTGGAACGCTGAGTTGCCTTGTGCAGTTGAAAAATTCCCCCACAGCAGTCATAGGAACATAAGGTAACTGTTTGAGGCAGTTTGTTAGAACGAGATATGCTGCAATGAAACGTGATGGAGAAAAGATGTTCAAAAAACACCACTTTACTGCAAAAAAATTCAAAGGTAGTTTGTGCACTATTAAAGGAATAATTATTATGAGGAACCTTGGAAATCAGTGCTGCCACTTCATCGCTATTTCAAAAACTTTTCTATAATTTACTCCTCCGAAAACTATTTAGAACATATGGAAAAAATAACCGCATCAGCTCGTACCAACTTGTTAAAAACAACATAAACGACCATCGAGCATTGTCACCCGCGCATGAAATGCTCCTATGAATCAGTCTTGAAAGTTTAGCGACACTGAATCCAGACTCGTACCATTTAACCTCTGGTTTACGAGGGTGATAAAAGTATGAGAGGTGTAAACAAAATATAGCTGAGGGGATCTAAATAGACTCTCCAATCATGACATCAGAAGGCAAGTGATCGAAATGTCAGTGACCATTGTAGCTAAACGACTTTTGAGTTGTACCTGTGTTCGCACCAAGAGGCATATCAGCAAATATTCCGTCTACTCAAGTGAAACAGGATAAATGAGAAAAAATACCATGCTACATCAGTGCGGAAACAGATGGAGATACACATAACGTGGCACTTCATGTTATATGCGGGACTAACTAAATTGGGCCAATGAAGCATAAGAAAACGCCATCCGATCACCTCTCGCGCAATTCGCAAGCGGATTTTTGTTCGTTCGCTGACAGTTTCATAAATTATAAAAAAATTCTGTAGAAGCAGCCTCAAATCGATCATGCTAAAGATTTTGCTGCAAACGGACTTTAGTAGCACTTGTTGTATGCAAACAGCTGCATTCTAACGTAGCTTCACGCCATTAGTGCAGTGGCTAAAAGTTCAAATCAGTGTGAATAAAAACCGCAGGAAGATAGTATTTTGATAAAGCGAAGAATTAAACCACTCTTCAGCCAGCGAATCTTAGGCGCTGCGAAGATCTCCTGAATTCGGTAAGTATTCAAGAGGAGCACTAGTGCACATGAATTGAGGCGGCACAAGTATTTAAAGTAGCATCGTGTGTTGGCTGAAGCGTTGCAGCATGAACGCCGAACGTCAACCACACCGGTGCATTTCGATCCGCATTCTTTAACCGCTTTCTTTCGTCTCGACGTGTTTCTTTCTTGTCTATTTAATAGTCGATCAGCGCTCATTCATTATAGTGACGCTGAAGAGTGTGATGATCATGCGCTCGATAAGTTTTCACGTTTTTTTTCTTTGGTTGTTTCGCTTTTACGGGCGATACATGCCGCCATTTACGCAAATTATGCCATCATAATGATTGCTCCAGAGCTTCTTCAAGAAAAATGAAATGTCATCGCTAATTGTTGCATTTATATTCGAAAAAAGAAAGAAAGAACAAGGTGGTAAATCTTCTACTGAAGGATTAGATGCAACACCGAACTGAAGCTAAATATAGTTCCTTATCTTGTGCAATGCTACCTCGTGCCATCTGCTGGAATGGTGCTTACTGTTGCAATGTCAGATGCTTTACTGAATGCCTAGATAATATTAGCAATAGAAAATTGCAAGTTTTTTTGCCGATTCAATGGAATTACTTCGGGAGGAAGATGAACACAATAACTTTTCTCTTCATTATTTAAGTGCGATCACATGATAAGAAATATGGTCATTTACTGGTTCGGCTATACACATCGGCAGGTATAGTCGTCTATTTAAATATGAATATGGATATTAACATAAATATAAATATAAATTTCAATTTAAATCTATATACATATACACTGACCAGGCAGACTGTGTTGTAATTATAGTTATCTTCATACCTTTACTGCAAAGTATGATTGAGGAACGCTCTTCCTTTCGGTTTTTTGTTCTATGTATTTTGAACATCCGTCTTTGCGAACATGCAATCACCGATCCCACTAATTATTGATCATTGATCCCTCTTTATTGCGTCAGTCGCCTATGGATTTAGTCGAACAGGGCCGGCATTAGTTGATAAG
Organism: Parascaris univalens; assembly: GCA_037576465.1. NCBI lineage: Eukaryota > Metazoa > Nematoda > Chromadorea > Rhabditida > Ascarididae > Parascaris > Parascaris univalens. The sequence goes on along the minus strand of CM075173.1, from coordinate 53,851,816 downwards.
GATTATCGGAGTTGAGTGAATTTCTGATAGTAATTTCTTTGGTGATTTTTTCGCTTATCGATTGAACAGTAATAATGTTTTTTTTCAACCCATAAGACGCTTGTATTTAGTTACCGATTTCAACAACGTATAATTTAACGCGTCGGCGGGTTTTGATAATGCGAATGACATGCATCGTTAGGTTCACCAAACGCGCACATCGACTCTGAAGGCACACAAATATCAGCAAATGAAAATCGGCGAATTTAGTGAAACTTGAAGTTATAAATAAAACGCTTTTAGGGATCCGCTATTGCTAATGGTCAACAAATGAATGGAGAGCTGCATTTAGCAAGCAGAAAACATTCCAAGGGTAGAATAGAGGACATTTTCCAAAAAAAGCTTTTTCCACTGTAAGGATTACCCATTACTTGTTATTTGTGAGGATCGTCTCGGATTATTTGTTATCATTCTCGTAATTTTATATAGAGCATTATTTGGCAATATGCAGTAAGTAGGTGTATTATTTTCGATGATATGCATTAGAAATGAGCGTTTCCATAGAGTTGTGATGTAGGAAATAGTATTTGACTCGGCCTTCCCACTAAGTTCCTCTACAGAACAGACACTTCTCGCCGCTATTTTTAATGCATTTTACGTATAATGGATGCTTTTGCGTTCGACATAAAATATTTTCCATATAAATAAACAAAACATAGGGATGTTCCAGTGGACAAAAATGTACACTTCTAAATTGCATGTTTCATTTTCATTTGCAGAGAAATGATCGAATGAGAGACCTCAATCGTTCGTTACGTAGAAATTTATGAACTTACTTCATAAGTGCCTAAAACTCTAACATTACTGCAGAAGTACCCTAAAATACTGTCAGTAATTTCGTTCATTTTCTTCATTATTAGTTTTCCAGCGCCTAAAAAGCGTTTATTGCATATTGCTCTTCATATCGAGTAGTTTTGCTATGATATGATTTCCAGTAAAATTAAGCAATTCTAAAGGTTTGAAATTCATTCAAATTTTAACTAACGATTGGTACTACTAACGTTTAATTTTGGATTGATAGGCGAATATTGGGAATTACTTCTATTTCGGTCTTTGTTTCATTTTTTAATTTTTATATTTTGAATTCGGGAATGATGTGAATATCATATTTGAAACGGGTAATTCTTTTTTCTTCAGAGCGAATTTTATTCGAGTTCTCAAAGAAATAATCGTTACTTTTTTTTACGCGCTATGAGTTTCAGCTGGTGGAGCACTATGATAGGGATCCACAAATGCGACATTTCGTAAATAATCTGGATTGGTATATTGTACCACTGCTCAATCCAGATGGCTACGAGTATAGTCGCAGCAGTACCAATCCAGAAATTCGTCTTTGGAGGAAAAATCGATCACCGCCAGTATGCATGCAGACTCGATCCAGTAAGAGCAGTTATTAAGTTAAATCAATGACCTAACTTTTCATGTCGAGATGAATTACATCACGGAACCAATTGATCCTTTTTCCGCGTTCACTATTATCAGTGATTTACAAACCAATGGAACACTGAATTTGTCTCGTCGAGGACTGTCTCGTCATTTTTCTTTTTGACTATGTCGATGTCTGTGAGTTTTTTTTTTTTTTGAGCATACATGACAACTGAACTAATAACTAAAAGGTCTAAGAAACACGAAGCAAATACGCTGACATCGCACAGTAATGCAATGAAAGGTATTGTCGGGAAACGCTTAGAACATTTATGAATGCATGAAGTGGTTAAGCATGAAATTGCTCCAAAACAGGTTTAGAAACGTTTCCTGTCAGCCAGACTGTAGGGAGCGTTGAATAGGATGATGGCTCCGTTCGTAGAGAAACGAGTTACGCTGGGATTGTTTCGCACTTGCAAGCGGAAAAACTTGACGCATGTTCGCGCGTCCATTAAATCACCCATTTCGGAATCACTTGTCCGTTTACTTTGTTATCTCAGAATCGCTTATCTCCTAATCTTATCTGTTGAGAATCTTTAGTTCTTTTACAATGCCATCTCAGAATCTCGTATACCTCAACTTCCTTGCTGCAGAATGGATCATCTTACACCATTCTCATCTCGATGTTGTTCACCCCGCAATTTAAAGATTATAGGGAACCTCATCCCTTAATTATTCTGTCTTAGAATCCCTCGCAAACAATCGGTAACTATCGAAATTCTTACAGTTTTTGCAGTTCCTTTCATGGCTTTCGTTTAAACTGAAAATGTGCCATCTTTGCCATAAAAATGACCATCACTCATAGATTCAGACGTTTGATCTAACACGCCATAAATTGATTTGCTTCCGGTGCAAAGAAAACTGAGCAAAATTTGATATAACCGCAATGGTTGGGAAGTAAAAGCTTTAGGCAATTATGCTCAAGATATTTGGATTATGAGTTTTCTTTCGTGGCTATATGACTATCAAATATGATATTTTTCAATTTCTATCTTGATTTATCAAAAATTCCGTGGCAATAAAACGTCATTTTAGTGAAGCTTGAAGATGGGAGAGTGGAATTACTGATAGACGTCAACGTAACAGTGCTGAACATCTTATCGAACTTTATTTCCATCAATTTCATCAATAAGTTGGAACCTTCACAAAAATGCGGCACATATATTTTGATACTCTTCATGCCGCATCAAATAAAGGCACCCACACAAACAAATGGAAGTAATTTTCAGAGTAAAGTTTTTTGCAAAATGAGCATAAGAGTGGCATTTTTGTGCGGTGTTCGTTGGTGGCGTTGCCGTATTTTTTCAAAAACAGTAATGTGGAATAAGAGGGAGCATTTGCACGTGTCAGCAGCCCACCTGACATTTCACTTCTCGAGTCAATGTTAAAATGTCGAATGTAACGATTGTACTCATAGGTCCAATGCATGCGTTACATTTTATGGTATTGCCAGAAGAAATTTTAGATGCTAGTTTCGAACATGAGACGGTCAGATGCGATCACTAATCACTAGTGCGATCACGTATTTCTTTTTAATAGCTTTATTGTTAGCAGTTTGTAGAAATCCCGATGCCACGTTAAACTCGGAATGGAATTCGGAGAACGACGATCCAACGTCTGCACAAATGCATTCAATGACACCCAAAATTGCACCTCAAAGTATGACCACTTAACATAGAGTTATGAGAAAGTTACAGATTTATCACTAGGACGGACGAAAACAAAACAATGGGCGTTGAGGTAACTGGCTCAAGCTACCATCTGAGTCATGTTTTAAGCATTTTGCAGTGATAGTGCAACATTTTCTGCTGTAAGAGCTACTTCTAATGCACTGCATAACTATATATTCAAAACAGTCTACCATCCTCGCCTTCCCTCCTCCTTTCCTTGTTCTATCTCAGAATAATCACTGTTTTTCTTGCGGGAAACTGTGAGATCAGAAAACAGCTATTTATCTGCTCAATGATCGAATGAAAACTTCCGGCTAGCGCTGTTCAGATGCGGCCTTTAAGTGACTGGTCTAGTATGAAAAGAAACTACTATGAGTTTTATCTTTTTTTTTGCAAATTTGAGTATAGATGGTTCGTATTTGGAATCGAAAACGTCTAGTGTACCAACACTCCTGGCATGTTGTACAACTTGTCTGAACACTTCATTAAATCATGTCTAAGAGAAATTCGTGCGGCCGTCTCGCACAGTATCTTGAAGTATTCACATAAAAGGAAGTTACCGACATTTGGATGAGTTGTCTCTCAGTAACTGCTAGCTGGAAGTTTTCATTCGATCATTGAGCAGATAAACAGCTGTTTTCTGATCTCGCAGTTTCCCACAAGAAAAACAGTGATTATTCTGAGATAGAACAAGGAAAGGAGGAGGGAAGGCGAGGATGGTAGACTGTTTTGAATATATAGTTATGCAGTGCATTAGAAGTAGCTCTTACAGCAGAAAATGTTGCACTATCACTGCAAAATGCTTAAAACATGACTCAGATGGTAGCTTGAGCCAGTTACCTCAACGCCCATTGTTTTGTTTTCGTCCGTCCTAGTGATAAATCTGTAACTTTCTCATAACTCTATGTTAAGTGGTCATACTTTGAGGTGCAATTTTGGGTGTCATTGAATGCATTTGTGCAGCCGTTGGATCATCGTTCTCCGAATTCCATTCCGAGTATAACGTGGCATCGGGATTTCTACAAACTGCTAACAATAAAGCTATTATAAAGAAATATGTGATCGCACTAGTAAATATGAAGAATGGTCTTTAAAGTGTTTTTTAAAAAGTTTTTCTGATCGAGCTGAGGTCATCAGTGGATTCGTCAGTCGACGAGATTTTTTATAGAAGATTTTTGTAAACACATTCTATGTATTCCCCTCTACATTTAGAATTCGCTTGGTTTCTAATAACACCTTAATTTATTTGATATTTGCATTGAGTCGTTTCTATTCTTGTTGATTTGCGATATGAGCCCTAAGGTTACACACGATATGAATATCATTTGTTATGATATGTTCGTATGGAGATAATCAATTTCATTTATATATATATATATTTCCAATTTTGTACCATTTTTTCACTTTATCAAATTAAAGTTTCATAGTTCATCCTTTTCAGTGCCAATCTGGTTTGAACATATATTCAAGCAACAACTACTTAATGATTCTGCAGGAGCAACTGAGCAATTGCGTAGAAAGCAAACTAGTAGCTGTTTATCCTTAAGATTTTCGTAAAGTGCTCTAATCAGCCATTTCGTCCGTTAAATTAAGGAAGAGTTCGTGAAAAGAATCCACTTATTTATTCCATATATACGCATCGTCACACGTTAAATCTTAAGTCTTCATTGAATAGTTGTCTGCGCCGTTTTGTTCATCACCTCTATGTTGTTCGCAATATTGAAAGAAATTGTTCTCCGCATTCCTTAGATTTATTATTGGTCGTGAACGCCTCATTAAACGTCATTAATTATTTTGAATATGTATAATATAACCTCAATCGTTTAAGGTTTCTTCTCAACAGTGCAAACGCGTTGTTGTCAAGGAGTCGACTTGAATCGAAATTTTGATTGGGATTTCGGAGTTGAAGGCTCCTCAACTGATCCATGCTCCGAGATTTATCAAGTATATTTGCATTTTTAGGTCATTCTCATTCAAAAAGCGAAGTTCTTTAGCTATTTGAATAATCTGCTTGCATATTTATACTCACTCCTTCAAACTCCTTGCGAATAAATTATCCTTTCACTGTTAGTGATTTTTCATTTCATTTGGCCACTTAGTGATAGTGACACTCAACCATCAAATCGGCTCTGAGACTTAATGCATCTTCCTCTTCACTATCCTTTCCTCCTTGTCTTTGCCTAAATTTCAAAAAGTTTAGTGACCTACTATTATTTCCCAAATTTTGAGATTGTGTTAGGTCAATGATCACTTTCTATGCAGTGGCACTATCACATGTGCACATTTAAAGCGAAGGGTAAGTTTTGATATTTCAGTAAATGTAGTAACTTGCCTGCCTTGACACCGAAAATTCTATGCGTTCAGGTGATCTTCTTAGAATTTCCCTCAAACTTTCAGCTGTTTTAACGTTTGTATATAAAATTTGCAAATATTCCAATGCTTGCCCGCCTCTTTTTTGCGATTCATTTCCTGACAGCTATTATGATCGGCGGCTTGCATCTTTAGCTCAAATTTCTTTTGATAGAACCGTTTTCATGATGCGCATTGAAAGCTTAGGCTTATTCTGCGCATAATGGATATGTTGGTGCAGTTTGACTGCTTGAAATTGCTGCAAATTTCCTATGCTTACACACAAGTGTGAATTTCGTTCTTTTCGTTTTCAGGATTATTTTCCAGCATCGACTACTTAGACACAAGTTCCAGCATAAGGTTGGCCTTATCCAACCTAATTCTCTTGGCTAAAATTTGTAGGATACGGCATTTTAAATGTTCAAAAGAAGACTTTCAAGAATTTGTTCATCGCGGAACTAATGCTGGAAGCAAAAAGAAGGAGCATTAAACATTTTACCCTCCTCCTCCCCCACTGAGCCGCCTTGAAATTCGATTTCCAAGAATTGGGTGCAATTAATCGCATAGCTTATATTTTTTTCGAAACAAATTCATCCGGAAATCATTTTCTGAAAGGTAATTTATAGAGGAAGCGCAACAAAATGAATAAAGTGATATTACTAAAATGAAAAAATTTTTTCCACCTCATTCATTATTCTTGTTTACTTTATAGAAATATTCGTGAAATTCTCAGTGTTTGGATTTTTACAAGAAAGGAAATGAATTGCTGAATATTAGGGGATCATATGAAGCTAACAGTAACGTATTTGGAAATTTTCAAAGTCGAACAGCATCGATGATTCTTTATGCTGTCATATACACTTGTTCCTGGAACGCCAACTAAAAATATTAATGCAAATTTCAAAAAATGCCTTAACACTGCAGAATTTATTCTTCAGGGCGCATATGCATTCAGCGAACCGGAAACGCGTGCCGTTCGCGATTTCATCAGCGGACGGCATGGACAAATCCGTGCGTTCTTGACATTCCACAGTTACTCGCAGATACTGATGTATCCATTCGGCCATCAAGTACGAACTTATACAAACGACGTATATGATCTCGTTAGTTTCTTCGTTTGTCATTCTTTAATATAGAAGGCACAGCATATTACGTCTGGACAAAAAAAATGTGACGATCACGGAATGCCGAAACTAAGAGGCAGCAACCTCTAGAATTGGCGTTCTGAGCTTGCAAAACTTACAATTAAGAAATGCTGCAATTTGCTAGCAAGTCACGCTATTTGAGGAAACTGGTTATTAATATCCATAGAAATTATTTTCAATACCGCTATAACAGGGCTGGAAAACTTGGCTATGTGATTCAGTACCATGAATACGATTATCATCATAACCTTCCACTGAGATACTCACAGCGTATCGTTCATGTGCTATAGTCAAATGCGCCTTAACTCATCCGTAACTAGTTCAGCTCCTTTTTCTTGCATATTTATCCTTGTCGCAGTTTTTCTCTATGGATTATTTTACAATGATCTGCATATCCTAGATTCTGCATAGTTGCTTTTATCTGTACCAATACACATTAACTATTTTTTGCCAACTAGTACAGCCTCATAGTAATGCGCTTAACTTTGGTACTTCATGGTTTATTTAAATGTGGTAAAAGTTGAACCGTAGACAGTTTATTCTGAAGCACATCGAATCTTGAAGGAATGTCGAAAATATTGGGGAAGAAGAAAAAAATCCTCCGACTAGAAAGGTTGAGGCGTGAGGTTACTGAGCAATTCTCGCTAAAGCTCCTAACTAATCCTGGTATCTTGTTGTTCACTGATAGTTTTTCATGTTGTTTTTTCTTTAACATTTAAATTCCAACTTTTTTTTCTCGAAATCAGATAGCTTTTATCGTTTATCCGTGTCCTTTTGAGCAAACTAACGGAGATTGTTCTTTCGCAGCAGTCATCATTATTCATAGTTGCTAATAGTTTGCATCCCTCAGAGTTGCTAAGTTGTCCAATAGTTGAATTTGCCGTATTACACATAAACGATCTTTTAGCTTATCTTTTATTTGTGTTTTCATAAAAGATGAATGAGGTAACTCTTCCTCTTCATAGCTTTTCTCATTCTGAAGCTACACCTACTGAGTATGACAAATTGTGAAGAGAAAAATTTCATCGAGCGATTGCTGGCTCATTTCCTTTCGATTTCATCGAAAAGCTCAGAACTATAGTCAGCTCCCACTCGCCTAACCTCTCAACCCACTCCGCACCCCTCGAGTAGGCATTACCTCAATTCTCTATTTTCCGTCCTTACTGAAATACTAACTTCGGTGAGGTTTAATGTGTAATGTGCAATTGCAGAGAAGTACAGCACTGCATGCTGCAAGTGCGCTTAGATCTCTCTACGGTACAACTTACGTGGTTGGCACCGGTGCTGATACGCTTTGTAAGTTGTTAGTGTTATTCGCTGCCTTAGCCGTTCTCTATTTTGAGGTGACGAGTGGTGGAGAAAGAAATTAGTGGTCTCTTGATGGTACGCATCTATTGAGATCAGTTGCAAAACACTCTTATTTCTCATTGCCGAAATAAAGGGGAAAAACGTCAACAGAAAATGATTTAAGCCTAGTAGGAAGAACTCAAGGAAAATTGCAAAAGATTTTTTGCTGAATTATTGAAAACGTTCTAAAAATATTCTTTGCTATTACTTATTTTTCGCCCGTATGTCTGCTTGCGAATATTTAACATAAATCAGCGATCATCACGCCCGATTGTCGAACCGTTCTTTAGAAAGTAAATTAGTAGTCGCTCGAAAAACCGCAAATTAGTTGTTCTGAATTTCAGCAATATGAAGTGGTACTGACATTTCCCTCTTTACTTTTAGTGATCTATTGATTTCGCTTTGCGAACTTGTGCTTCATCGTTCAACCGTAGATCGATGCTACATTATTTTTCCGCTTAAGTTTTGAATAAGATAAACAGCTGAACTGTGGAAATATCATTGGAGGCATATTTTGTGTAGGATGTTTGATTAAATTGGCACTGAAACAATAGCCAGTTAAAATTTCTGTTCTCTTCATACGTAATTTGAGCGGAAATATTTCAACACAAGTAGGAAATTTTCAGATATAATGCATCAAATTTGAAGTGAATGTCTGATGAATGTGGTTGTATGAAGACATCGGCAAAATCTAAACATATCATTGATAAAAGAAATGCAAGTCTGAACAAACATGTGGAATTGACGTGAAAAAGAGAGAAGTTTCTTTTAAGTCGTAAAACTTTGTTATTATGTGCTGATGAATCAGGCGAATGAAAAACTTTCGTAAGTAATTTCGAAAAATATGAATTGACGAAAATACAGAAAATCGGATCAACTCATTTGAGCGTAAGACAGAAATAGCGTTTTTATTTTACGCAGAAAGCAAGCTGCGAATCGTTCAAGTTCACGCATGCGTAACCCTTTTAGATCCGGCCTCTGGTGGCTCAGAAGATTGGGCTAAAGGCCGCATGGGAGTGAAATATTCGTATTTATTTGAGCTAAGACCAGAAGAACAAGTTTGGGATGGCTTCCTACTCGCCGAAAATCAGGTATTGCATTCATTATTTTATGCGCTATGAAAATCGTGAAAACGATGAGCGTCGGAAAAGATACGAATTTATGATTTTAGCTTGTCCCTTCTCTCATCTTTGTCTCTTCTTTATTTTTCGATTTCTGCAGATGCAACAGTTTGTTCGTGAAAAAGTAATATTTAACCGATTGGAATATGCAAGAATGAATGAAGACACACGAAGTATACTAGAAGGGATATTGCTGGAATACTAAATGTATTGTGGAAGGGTGCTAAGCGGAAAGGATATTGAAAGGAATATTAAGTGTACTGAAAGGATGAGATATTATCGAAACGCAATTAATTATTCCCGATGAGGGAGCATATAACAGTGATTTCGAGTAGATAGTGACGACGAAGATTGTCTTGAGGGAAACTCGCTTCGATGAAGACCAGTTTCTCGACACTGCGACGTCATTTCGATGAGACCTAAATTCGTCGCCGGTCGAGTCTGACAACGCATTTGTTTTCGATACAGATATTTCACTTTACATACTTTACATACTTTCGGCTTATGTGGGTCGTTTATCATTTTAAATGCGCTTTCTTTATCATATTCATTGAGGAAAAAAAAAACATCAAGCTGAAAAATCGCAGGAAATTATTGAAAATTTTAAGATTTTCAGATAATACCTACTTCGAGAGAGACGTTTGAAGCTGTTAAAGTGATTGCTACCCATACACTGGATGCGGCTCAATCGAACATACGTCGAGCACCACCAACGAGGGACTTCACAGATGTGCGATCTATAGCAATTTTTAAGCTCTAGTAATCTCTATTTGCTGGATGCTTATAACCCATATAATTTGGATTTAGAATCACCTTCTTCAGATTATTTCTTCTTTCGCTCACATAAATCAACTAAAATTGCAAACATGGCATTTTCATATTCTTGAAGATATTTCAGCATTATGTGAGGGATTTTCTTGCTCTTGTTTTAAAATGAATTTAGTTACCTTTCTCAGCACAGTTATTCGTTTCAGTTCTTCTTACGGCTGCTAAAGACTGTCAAAAATTTTGGAGCAGTCCTTCGTATGGCGACATCTCCTCCCTCCGTCCATACCCCTACCACCTGTCGCTCTCTTCGATAGGCCAACGAGGGGACGTTTTTGACCCGAAATCTCACAGAACCATCAAAACGGAAGCCACAATATAGTTTTGTGACGTAGCACATGAAGAAGCTGCTAATTTTTTTCCTTCAAAAAGGCTACAGTAAGCGAACAGTAGTAACCGAAATTATCAGTTTGACCTTGGACGTGAATTACGAGAGGAAGTTTGTTGAACTCCTTGTTGATGGGAGACTGAAGGGAAAAGGAGGGAGGGAGGGTGGGAGAGCGGTTTTCTTTTCCATTGACCTTTCTCATGCCATCCTCAGTGAGCAAAAGAGGAGAAAATGCGTTTGCTGCAGCAATTTATCAAGTAGTTGGGGTGATTTATCAAGTACACCTAAACAACAAAACTAAGCACCAAATTCAGTGGCATGGTACACTTGAAGAGTGAACTCTGAGGATATGTCCTTCAGACATGCGTGGATCGTAACCCGAACTGTGGTTATTGGGCGCAGAATGGGGCGTGCTCAGTATGGCCTTCGATGAGGGAACGATGTGCGCGCTCATGTGGATTTTGCCTATCGATGCGTGCATTTCGCGGTTGATCTACGTTGAAAAAACACTCCGATATCGTGAATTATTAAGTTGTGAACACCTGTGCTATATGACCTGAGAAAATTTTTTAATGTATAAAAAGCTTTCGTTGAATAAGAGATTCACAGAAAGTGAAAGAGGAAACGATAACACAACCGATGCAGCCAACATTTCTACGCCGAATGAGAAGAGAAAAATACAAGTTGATGGGATGGCAGACAAAGAGTCGAGAAGACCCCTTCTCAGTCTGTGAATGCCGAATCGAATATGGGTGCCCATCTTGTCGGTCTGCTCTTAACACTTATATCATCGGTGCACCCATACAATACCTATTCGGAAGGTGGCTCAAATGAGAGGTTTAAAGTTTTACGTCTACAAACTGAAAACATCGACCAATTTCTTACTGTCAAAAAGCTCGTCGACTCTTCAACACTACTACGGGTTTGTTATGCTTCACCTATCATTATTTGTTGTACATGTATTAAAATGCTTTTGAATCTAATTTATTCGAATTGAATGCTTCAAAAAATAATGGCAAAAATATATTGGAATTGTTAAGAAATACTCGCTGAAACTGTTATCGAAGTTCGAGTAGAATTTTGGTTTCAATTGTTCATTAGATGAGACAGTTCTCGAAATGTTCGTATTTATTTGAATATTTGAGAAGGTAAGTGAGACATTTCATTGAATCGTGTTTAAAAAACTCAAAAAATATACCTCGTTACTAGAATACCTTATGAGAGCGGGCGAACAAGTTGCGTTCAATTTATTCCCCTATTTTGATTAACTACTAAGAAATTCATTCTTGATTTAGCTGGAAAGAATGTTTCCTCTTGTGTAAGTAAGTGACTGTCCCTGAAACTCATGTTCTTTTCATTGAAAAAGCTTAGACAATGCACGTTTACCGGTCAAATTTCTCACTGTGTGAATAAAAGCTTTGGTTCTTTTAATCCAGCTTTCTTCACTTATATCTCAGAATTGCAATTTCTTCCAAACAACTGTACTACTTTCACTATTCTCCTCCCCCATCCCCTTCGCACCTTTTACATCAGTAAGTACGAACTTCAAAGAAATATACTGATACAAATGGTTGCAATAGCTTGAGGTCTTTTATTATGAGTTTTGCCGTTGCATATGAGCACAACTTCTATTTCCATATTTCTTTGGCATTTGCGCTCAGCTAACTGAAATGTAGGCGATGGTGATAGGTAATAGGCGTTAAATTTATCGAATATTTTCAACAACGATTTCCGCTGTCGACTTATTTGGTTATGTTGTTGTCGTACGTCAAGGTTGCCTATAAATAAAGTAGACAGCTGTCCTTGAAGCGAACGGAAGTTTCCTATTTTGTTGTCAAAAAGTGTTAATGGTTACATGAAAAATCTTTTCTAAAGTGGTGTTCTTTCCAGCGCGTTTAAACTTCATTATCTTAAACGTTCATTATCTCTACAAAATTTATTGCTTCTTCAACTTTCCCATCAGCAAAAGATGCAAGTTCATCGCTTAGGAAAACTTGCGAGCTAGTCGCCTCGATTTAGTGAAGATTTTCACGAAATTTCACGAAATTAAATTTCACGCATCAATTTCACGAAATTATCGAGAAAAGCTGAAAATATTCTGTGATAATTATGGCATTTCTATCAAATTGTACATCATAAAAGTAAAGTGTTAATGCGCAGAGATCGAGTGAAATGATATATATTGGCATATTGTCTCTATTTCTGCGAACTTCTCATTGCGGACATTACGTATCGCCAAATTGTTTCATTTATTTTCGCCTAGTGGAATTACTATTAAATTTCCTCTCTGATATACTTATATTTATGCCATTTTTGTTGTGTTCGTTATTTTTAAATGGGTATAATGCTGTTGATGATAGAAATTCTCAGATAAAGTCTGATATTTTTCTTCTCATTAAAGCATAACTCTTGCACGAAACATTCAATCGTAGGAAGCAGAAATGTAGTACGATGATATGCACTCATTTCGTCACCAGTTCATTCGATTTTCACCTCTCAGCTATGCATATGTCATCATAGATGAATTCGCATATTATATGATATGTGTACATTAGCAGTTAGTAAGTTATGCTAAAATAAACCTAAAATCTTCAACGTAACGTTTTTTGCATTGATAGTTGTTTAGAACATTGAATAGATTTGCATACAACATCGAGAAAAAGCGGCAGTAATTGGCACATAGAATTCCACGGAGCAGTCAATTGCTGACCGTCGTAATGAATTCAGGTGAATTTCTGGAAAACAGCAAGAGATATTGGAGATATCAGTGATGTTATGGTGCCTTCAAGCACAATCGATCAGGTGGTGCAAATGCTAAATGAGGGCAAAGTGAATGTGACGACCACAATCGACGATGTGGAAAAGTCGTGACATTTAATTTTGTGCCCTTATTTGTCTATATACTATAAACGCAAAAAAAAAATTGCTAGTTTTCGAAATCGGGCCAAAGAAATTATTTTTTGTAGACAGTTGTAATTTTGAATTACTGTGTTTCTTCGATAGTTTTTAGCTGCCCACTCTTTCCAATTAATGAAAATTCGACGAAAATTTCTCGATGCATTTCGGACATCACTTGGAGAATGAAGAAAGTGAGAGGAATTTGGCCTGGCATTGACGGGAATTTTGCTCGTCCACTCAGTATATACTATCACGTGTATGTCTCAAAGAATGCATGAAGTGTACGTATCGTAGGGCGATTGGTGCGTAATGCATTCAACTTGAATGCATCATGTGCCACGAGAAAACGATCCGGGAAAAGATGAGAAGTAATGTAGAAAGATTCCGATTAGCTAAGAAAGGTTAGCATCCTGCTGGAGATGAAGAGGAGGGGAGGAGGGGGGGGGGGGGGGGTGAAGGGGAGAGGGGGAGGGGTCGCTTGATGAATTTTCGTGGCAAGCGTATGCGCAATGTTTTGTTATTTGTGCGCCCATTGTTGAAAGGTCGCCGACACTGATCGCGTTTGTTCGTTACAGATTAATTATCGATCGAGAAAAAAAGCGTGATTACGGCTACGGAAAACGTCTAAAAGATGATCCTAATGTGGCGAAATACGATTTCTATACATATGGTTCCTATCCGCAAATGGTATCGTGGATGCGAGCACTTGCCAGGCAATACCCAAACATCGTGCAGTTTATCTCAATTGGGAAATCTCATGAAGGAAGATCCATCGACGGTCTTGAAGTACAGTTTTTTTTCTCATTCTTTGTAACCAACGCAACTATATATATTTTTTAATTAAAAAAGTAATATTAATTAGACCAATGTTTCACGCACCGTGGAAATAATTCATTTGAAGATGTTTAAAAGCATTATCTCGGTGGATCTATTTTCATTTGGACGATTTGCCATTTATGAATCATCCAGTTGGATTTTCACCCAATGATATGATTCGCATCATTTGAAAATGACTGATAAGAGCAGGAAAAAAAAGCGGATGACCTATTGGCACAGAAATATAATGATGAACAATGAAAGGACAGGGTGAAAGAAAAACGCATTCCCAGTTTGAATCTAGGCTGATATTTGTGACATTCAATTATTCAGCACAACTTTTAGCGATCATTTCGCTCGCAGAGATGTTCTCCTCTATGCGGCTCCATATGATCACTTCTTGTAATCTACGCGTAATGGATCGCGAGAAGTATGCATAGTACGGCGTAGCCGCCATTTTCGTTAGTGAAAGTCGTTGAGGACGTTTTTGTATATATGTTTAGAGTGGAAAACAGTAAAACTATAAAGATATTCTTACGAAGTAAGCAAAGCATGTGCAAATATGATGGAAGCTTTCTGAAACTGATGGAAGATCTTTTTGGAGGCACTAAGGTAGTGTGAGCTTCCGAGTTTCACTTCAATGATACAAGTGGTCGCCTAATTACGCAGAAACAATGATAAAATATTTAATGATGTATTTCCACGTAAAATCCTCCAATTATGCAAAATTTCAATTAAAATCTTCACTTTTGACCTACACTTGATTAGTGATGCGATAAAATTGCATAGGCGAGGCGAGTGTTAATCCGCGTTGCTGATTATTTCTCAATAGATGAGAAAAAAGAAATCATACTCAGATCCGATTTAATAAGATTATCGCACAATATGCATAATAACATATGTGCAATGTTAATGTTACACTTATAAGATTCAGTAACCGTTGTGGCTTTTCTCGCTCGTAAATTGAAGCTAACAGACAGATAAGCAGACATATTTGGTTATATGCAGACATATTCATTAACACGACATGCCCATAATTCACTGTTGAAAATTTTAGTGTTTTCCTCTTCGAAAAATTATGTTCATTTATCGAAGGTATCACTGAAATTATGGAAAATATAACGATATGTTAAAATAAAGTTTATTAGCTGATTGTGTAAGAAATTTTCTTAGCTATATCTTTAGCACTTACTTTGATAATCATAGGAAAATGAATTTGGAGGAAAGAACGAAAAAAAAGTTGGTAAAACGGCTTATATTTAAAATTCTGGTTGAAGAAAAAAAGGTCTTACATCTTTACTTCTTTATCAAAGAAATAATATGCTAATTGAATGAATGTATCTTAAAAAGCGCATCTATCTATAGAGAGGACATGAATTAATTACTAAATTGTGAATTCATTGCCGAAAGTGTTGAATAGGAAGGAGCATCAACTCACCCTATTGTTCATGCTCGAAAAGATGCGCTTCTCTATTCCCAGTGTGATTAATTACACAATTGTTCGAGATTTCTATGCACAAATTTCGTTTCACTAATCGATCATATCGTTCAGAAAATTGGCTTTTTCCCTTTGAGTTCGTTGAAATAGCTTATTCCCTTTGAGTTCATAGAAATTCATTCAAGAATCCTTTCTTCGGCAAGAAAATCCCACTCTTTTAGGAGTTGTTAATGAATGAGAGATCGTTTACTGGACGAGTAGTGCTCACCACTTTTTTCCCGACATTCTCGCTCTTTATTCTCATTGAATCGTTTTGCATAAAATTTTTTTCTTTTCTTTCTATAAAAATCTCTTTCCTTTCTTTCCATTTCGTTTACCCTAATTTTATCTTTTTTTTCCTTTTAAAGGATATTTCCATCGAAATATCTTTGACGTTGGACAGCCGCTTTGTTTTCAACTCTCCACTTTATTTTCTTCTCTTATATTACGTCTTATTTTTTGCAAAATTTATTCCTTAGCTGTCTTGGGAGGCATGAAGAGGTGAAGGGAGAAGTGTTACCGCTGCGAATTGTTCTCTACGAATCCTTTGTGTTTCATATCCGTCCCTTCCTTGTCGATCCATGAATCGATCGAGCTTCACTGAGGATGATTTAGAGGAGATCTGAACGTTGTGCAGAGACTCCCTCTCCTTTTTTTTACTACTGTTATCAGCCGTTGTTTTGTATATTAAATAATTAGCGCTTATCGTCTGAATGTTCATAGTTTTTTCTTCTCAAATACGATGTTGTCATTCAGCGTGACAATAGTTCCGTCGTCGAAACCGCGCTAATTTGTTTAATAAACGAAGATTTACGCGCGTCTAATGAAAGCCTTCACTGCCTGAATAGGTTAATGTCTTGATGGGTTATTGAAATCCATGTTGCATATGTGGATTATTCAAATCCATCTCGAATGGAGTTATGATATGCTCAAGTGATACGATCAATAGACGGTAATGTCCTGTCGGCGACCATCGTCATGGCCGCCCTCGAACGCTCTCACTTCATGCATGAAAGTTTTATTTGTGCTGATATATTTAAAAAGATGCTGTTGATACAGGCGTGTTTGGGCTTAACACCTGTTCAGATTAGGCCTTATGTTCATTTATGGATATAGTTGCCCACAGGTTATTAATGGCGAAATAACTGAATAGACTAGAACAGAATCTAGTTTAGATCGGTGGAGGTAATAATCGAACTAAGCGAGTCTTCTGGATCGACGGCGGTATTCATGCGCGTGAATGGGCTGCACCGCATACAGCACTTTATTTTATTCATCAGCTCACCTCAAAGTATGGCCGAGATACGACTATAACAAATTACGTGGATAATCTCACGTGGGTGATCGTTCCATGCCTCAATCCAGACGGATATGAGTTTACGCACTCTTCAACTAATCCTAATGTGAGAACTCCTGCCTACCTTTATTATGAGTGTACATTCTGAGGGCTTCACTAGGCCTTTTTATCTTACTGTTATTTTAGTCTAATAAATAAATCGAGAAGCCCTGCTGGAGTGTGACACTTTGTATCCAGCATTTTTATTTTCGTTCAAAGAAACTTGCATATAGTAACAGGACTGTTATAAATAGTACTTTCATTTTCCAGACTAATTAATATAGTGAAATGCCGAGGAGGACTTGCAAATAGCACAATGTAGGCAATGATTCGAAGTATTCGCATGGTAGTTCTATAGAATGCCTTCCCTAAAATTCTGACTTCTGAACTCAAGCTGATAATGTAAACTTGAAGCAACGCTGATGCTCTAACTTCATTGATTATTTCGGGCAGTTGTTAAACACAACATTCGCTCCTTTCAGCAGCTGTAATGCGTTTAAGGTTCGACTTTGGCGAAAGAATCGTTCAGAATCAGTATGCAATCGCGATCAGTGGGGACGCAATAGATGTTGCCGTGGAGTAGATCTCAATAGAAATTTTGATTTTCATTTCAAAGGTTAACGATTGTTTTCTTTTACATTTAGCATCTAACGAATAGAAATCGTCAAATTTTCGATATGATTAACGAAGTTTCATTCATTGTATGCATTTGAGCCGATCAAATTCCAGTTTAATAGTGCAGCCTGTATTACTTACCTTAAAAAAGAAGAAAAGAAATAAGAAATAACATCACTTTTTCATCGGCTTAGGTATTCTTGCATCGATTCGTTGATCATATCAAGAAGAGACGATAAGAAATACGTATAAATTACTGCTGTCGATCGCTCACCATATGAAACCAGTTTCACATATATAAACCCGCATGAAATTGTTTTCGTTGATCATATTTAAGCCGGGCGCTCAATTTCAGGTTATCTGTTTATGTGTACGTGTTCACATTCGGCACTGAAAAAGCGTTGCTTTATGCATGATTGCTGATGAGAAGCGCCGAATTCTGTGACCTGAAGTTGACAATAAAATCACACTCACCTTCGACTCTTCTCTTCCACCTCCCTTTATCTCAAAATTTGTAATGAAAAAATGTATATGAATTTATTGACCTCCTATTGGAAGTATTTTATAATTTACTTTACTCAAATGTTGCACTTTCACGTAGCATACTGAATTTGGTGAGCTAAAATGAGTTTTCTTCGTGAGTGGAAAAACCTATTCTCCATTACTGGAATTCTCTCTCCCCACTCCTGTTTGCCCCCCCCCCCCCCCCCCCCCTCATCAAGCACATATTGTTGATTTTTATTGGGGATGAAGGTTAGCAAGTTGTGAGGACATACATGGGATCTACGGGCATTTTTCACTGTAGTTGTCAGATCAAGAGTTTTGTTATTCACTTCATTCTTATATTATTCGCACTTAAGGTGATGTTTATGACTACCGACATCGCTGAATAGGAGTCTGAGGGAGCAGCGGGGAGAGGAATGGGATTATGAAAAGATGTATCAATTTAAGGATTCCGATCTTATGAGCACGTCCTGCCTAAAGGTTATTGTTTCCGGCGAAGACGCTCAAAACCTTAGGGCAAACTGAAAAGAGGTGAATGCGTTAAGGATGCGGAATGTGAACACCACCTCTGCTATCATGACTTATAGGAACTTGTGTATTTTAGAGAGTGGGTCAAGCGATGATCCATGCTCGGAGATATATCAAGGCAAAACAGCGTTCAGCGAGCCTGAAGCACGGTTAGGCTTACTTTTCATGTCCACAATAGGCTGCTCGTCTTCCTCGCAAATGTCGCTTTCTGGCTTTCTAGCTCTAATCTTTTATTAGTCAGAACGATGACTTCTACACATGCGCTTTTTATCGCCCATTTGAATAGTTGGTTTCATTGATCGCAACAAATTTGGGGCATATAAATTGTAGCAAAACAGCAGAATTACCTCCCCCGTTTTCTGCAAACTCATCAACCTTCTTTTATGTGATTTTGAGCACAGACCTTCTCTCTTTCATAGCCTTTTCAAGCATACTCCGGTGCAAATAGCCCAATTATTAAAAAATATAAGCATAAATAAAACGTGAACAGCAAAAAGAGGCAATTTTTGATTCCAAAAAGTTTTTCCATGAAAGTACTATGAAATAAATCAGAAAGCCTTTTCCCTCCGCTCCGCCTTTCCTCCTTCTCCGCTCTTAATCTACAACGTCGGGGGGGAAAAACATTCAACGCAGAAATGCTGGCGGCGCTTTACCTGCAAAAGGTAGGGAGATTTGCTCAATCGCCAGTCACGTGGACAAATTTCTGGGCAAAGAATGCTCATTTGTGCACATCACATTTGATTCTCTTGTGTGAAGGTAGTGTGCGTGTTTCGCTTTTCAGTTCACCTAAAATAGACAATCGAAACATCTCAAGTGATCACTTTGTTCCTGTGAATAGATGATGTTCTTAAATGTCAACTCAGCTAACGCAGTCATTAAACAGTGGTTATGATCAATTGCCTTGTTAATTTGAAACGTGCCAGTTGTTTATTGTGTTAATAAATTGACATTGAAGTTCCGCAGTCATATAGATCAGACACCTTATTTATGTTTGTTGTTTTTGAATACTGCTGCAAAATGGTCGTTTATTTCCGGTCAGATCGAAAAAGAGAGAAAGCAATTTTCATATTTGCTAAATAATGCGAATTTTTTCATTTTCAATAGTTTACGCGTAAAGGTAATCTTTGCTTACGCTAAGGTAAAGAAATTAATTTCTCCCATAAATGTTTTCACATCATCGAACCACTGTAAAATACTTAGCTTAGTAGCGTGTTAAGGATACTACATGAAACGAAGTGTTGAGATGTTCAGTGCGGTGAGGGATGCGATCCTATCGAATCGTTATCGTGGTCGCATCGATGGCTTTATAACATTGCATACATACTCCCAAATATGGATCCATCCATATGGACATCGCAGAGATACATATCCCGGTGACATTCAGGATCTCGTTAGTTCCACTCTCTCCTTGAAAATTTCCGTCGATACACTTCACACAGTCACTCTTGATTATCTTACTTTAGAAACGAATGAGTTTCTTTTTTGGTTTTTAATTACCACAAGGAAATTAAATAACAAATCAGTTCGTCGTGATTATCGAATGATATCGATAAGAACATAAAGAAGCCTCAGTTCTAATATTGCAATAATATTCTCCAATCATTATTCGTGCACACCTCAAATTGTCTCTCTTAGGTGATAAAGGTTGGACATAATTCTTGGTCTCTCTTGCGTTAATGACCCCGCTAATTGTAGCGCTTTTGAATATTTTCACTTTTGATTCTATCAGGTTGCGGAGCTTCGATCGATGTGTTCATTTGTATCTGATCGACGAATATCGTGCACTACTGTAGTTGAACTCTGATCGATTTGATCAGTCCATGGACACAGATTTCCTCTCTCTTTCTCTGCATCTATCATTCAGCTTCTGTCTACTGACTAAAGTGATAGTAGTTTTATACTGCAATAGGATTTCTCTCTTATTCCATCGCTAATTTCGTTTAAAAAAAAGAGAGAAGAAAATGCAAAGTATTCCATAAATTTCAGTACGATGTTGGGAAAAAAGCGACAAATGCACTCAGCAAATTATATGGAACAAAATACGTTGTTGGTAGCGGAGCTGATACACTATGTGAGTTTATTTCTTTGCTTTCTATTATGTTCGCGCGGCGTTCATTTTCATTTTGAGACGTTCTCATTTGTGCATTTAATTCTTTTCTTTTTTTTTAATATTTATAGGAAATGTTGAAGCGAAAATGAACTCATGGAAATGTCACGTCGAGTGTTTCTCGCATTGCAGATCCAGCTTCTGGTGGTTCTGAGGATTGGGCTAAACAAACGGCCGCTATCAAATACGTCTATCTACTCGAGCTAAGACCCGATGAACGAAGTCTGGTTCTAGATGAGAACTTTCAGATCGCTGACTTTTATTCACCTTAATCGCTCCTATGAAAACTTATTAGTTAGATCTGGAGTTTTTGCGTACTTAAGGCATGAAAATTTCGTTCAAGTAGAACGAAGAACTAACTACCTTTATGTTCTCAAGACGCTATACTATGACTCTCTCTCTCAAAAAAAAGTCGATGGGGAAACCGACAGAAAGAACGGCGTCTATCACATAGTTCCGAACCGTGATTTCGCCAGCTTCCAGATTTATCAAGAAATTTTTATCGTTCCTATAGGAAGGTTTTTTATTCACGAGATATTGTTGCGTTGTCGGCATGCTTTCTTAAGGTCATGCATCAGGTCACATTTCCTATCGGTAGATGAGTTCGAACTCAGTTTCATGCATGTTTTTCTCTTCATCAAGCCTTATCAGTTAGCGTCGAAGTCCTGTATTTGATTATATCATTTACTAGAAACAGAAAGAACGAATAAGGCGTAGAAAAATGCTCTTAGCTGCAAAATGAATGCATCCGATTTCGTACCTTACATATCCTTGAAAGGATATGTTTGTTTTTTCTCAACCGGAACCATCTTTGAGCGTTTGCTTCAATGAACGAATCGAAAACTATGGGAAAACAAAAACCTTCCAAAAATCTTCAAATGTTTATTCGTTGTGATAATAAAAAATTCAAGCAAGAATCCCAGTCTAAAGTCAAATTATTTAACAGCTTCTTGTTGCCGATAATCGAGCAGATGTGGCTAATTGTTTAAATTGATTCCTATGAAGCACTTACTGTTACTTTGTATATCTTTCGTCTCATAACAGTGTGAAGTACTTAAAGGAAATTACAGGTAAGATGATACAATTTGTAACACTTATACATTCATATGTTTTGCTCCAATTTCTTATTTTTTTGGTACGTTTCATTTCGATTTTATGTGTCCAATGTTTGAGCGTATCAACGAGGAGAGAACAAGCGTTAAGAAATATAACATGAAGAAGTTACATGTCGAAATCAACCAAGTACTCGGCTTTCGTAGACGCTTTAATGTGCCATATAAATGGGTATTTTGAATGGGAATGTTTAAAATCGCTTATACTCCTTCATCTCATTGATAGCATATACGAATATAAGGTGTGAAGATCGAAGTAAATATTCTTCATTGAATGTTCCATTCAAGCCTAACGCTTATTTGACAGCCTAATCGAAGAAGCAGTCTACTGACCACCTTTCGAATAGGCGCTTTTTCTACTTGTGATGAGACATTTTCATGTCTTCTTCACTTAGAGTTCCGAATAATTACAGATTGGGATGGATTCATCCTGGACGAGCATCAGCTAATTCCAACCGCTTCCGAGACATGGGCAGGTGTACGCGTAGTGGCGGATGCAGTTATTGAACGTATCAACAAACGAACTTCACGACTAGCTGCTGGTAGAATGCGACTTAAATGGTGAAAAGCGACAAATTCATAAAACTTTCAGGCACCAAACAGTATCAATTTGGCGATGGTAGTGCGGGCTCATGTTACGATCTACGACATGCGTGCAAAAGATGGATCCAGGAAAATGAGTCGTTGTGCCGTACAGTGCCTATTTTCATGCGTGAACAGTGCGCTTACTCATGTGGTCATTGCTGATACTCAATTATTAGTTGTACATAATATATAACAGGTTGCTCTATGCTTCATAAACGTCTTCAATGGCACATAACATATAACCCACTTATGCGCTCAATTATAGCGGTTTGCTTCATCGTGTTCATTAGCAGAGAAATAATGGACTCAAAAGGAGTTTTGTGGGATCAGCAATTAGCAGAAAAATGCGGATGGGGCTTTTAAGAGACTCAGGAAGGGCAACATCTCAGAGACGCGCAGGAGTCGAAAGAGATCACTTCATGATTTTTTATAAATTCAGAAGAACAGGAAGTGAAGCAAATAAACATACTTGCGTTGCAGTAGTAATAAGTTCGTTAAACGGTCCCGGCTGTATCTCAAGAAGTCTTTACCTTCTACAGCTCTTCTGATCACTCATAAATAACTATGACCTTAGCCGGCACTGTCTCCACGCTGCTCGGCCGCAAGCCATTGGGATAACCTTGGCCCAGCTAAACTGGGAGTGGGGGCGGAAGAGTGGAGAACGTTGCTCTGCGTAGCCCAGCTGTTGTGAACGAAAAAGTGATTAAAAATATGTTTACATTTGCTGAACTGCTTGCAGAAGGCAGGGTCTTTCGCATTCCGGCAGGGATGGTTAGCGCTTTAATTGCAGACCGACGAGGGAGGATTGAGATAATTCGCAACCACCATCCCTTCCCCTCTCCAGCGGTGAGTCACCTTCTTTGCATTGGAAAAGCAGAGAGGAATTAATCAAGCGTACATCTCACTGATACATAATCTCCGAAGTATAAACTCCTATGCTTTTCCAAGACGTGTCGACTGCCTATAATACGTCAAACGAGACGTTAAGATCAGTCTGATTTTAATAAAACGCACTCGAATTCGCGTATTTTGGGGGTCACATTTGTGCAGGTATTCAATTTTTTCCTAGCAATTCCTGACCATTGTCGGATAGGCTATCCGACGTAAACATTGAAGTCTGCCCGACCTTTATTACTTCAACCAAATGATCGTTCATCTCAAACTACTGATTATTAAAGAATGGTTGGAGACGTGAAGTTTTTGAGTCTTAATTTGTAAAAGCTGTTTCTTTTTATTATCCCTCAGAAAAGAAAAAATAGCCTCAAGGAGGAGTTTAGAGACTTGATTAAATTCAAGAAGCGCGGACCGGTTACGACATGAAATTAACGGTTTGCGTTTACCTGCAAATTCCCGAGTTCGCCCCATAGCCACAACGCGTTTCTTGACTCGATCGATGCTGGATTCGCTTTGCACAACTCGTGTTCCACAGAGTGAAGTTGTCGCAACTGCGGACAAATGAAAAAGAAATCGAGTATCGACCCGACAAGAGATGTAGCTCATAAAGATATGCAATGAATGGACTAGCCGTAGGTTGCCACAGACGTCAACTACGTGAACAAGATGACTATAGAAATGCACTCAGGAGGTTCGGCGATGGTCGACAGTGTATCGTTGGCGTGGATTTTGTCGTTCGACAATAACAGCCTTGCGCGACGTTATCTTAATCGCTGATGTTGGAGTTAAAAGCAGCAGTGCCGGAGCTGTCTTTGTTCGAGAGTTGTGCTAGCTCCTTTCCTTTTCTCCTTGCACTTTTTGAGGCGTCACTGTTTGCTGCCGTGTACTTTCCGGTTGTCTCTACATGTTGATGTGCGGTATATGGTGGTGAAACACAGCCGTTGTTCGGACAGGTGGATGACTGCTTGTTTTTTATGTGCCGCTGTTTTTAATGACTAAATATCCAGTAAAGTTTCAATAACGAATCAGAAGTGTGCTTCATGACGCAGTTACAACGAGCAAATAAGGATTCTGTGTGCGATGGAGTACAATGTTAATGCTTGAAGACGAGCCGCCTCAAGATTACGCGACGTTGATTGACTGGCGGAGGCAAAAAGTGGTCGTTTATGAACGGGGCTGCAATTATCTTGATCAGCCCACGACCCATGTTGGTCTCTGACGGAAGTCCAGTGGACATGAACATCAGCTCCAGCAGTGGCTGTGGACAGGCCAACGCCCAGACACAGTGAAGTCAGAGTGACCGTGGATCGGGAGCAAGGCGCATCGGCTCATTGCGACGGACAGCGGCGGACGAATAATAGCGCAGTAGACATCGGGTAACAGTGATAGAAGCCTTGTTTTCAAGAGGACCTGGACTACTTCCCGCTTATTTTTACTGTTTCTTCGCAAACTTTTGGGAGCATAGAAACCTTTTTGTTGAGTTCCCTATTAGAGCTTAATATATAGTGGCGTGAGCCGGAAACACTACTTGGTTGGGCAATAGCAATCACAGTGCCAAATTACTACCTTAAAGAATGAACCAATTCTACTGGTCTATTTTTGATATAATGTGTAGGATGGTAGAATCAGACGAAACCACGGGAAAGAAGACCAGAGATACCTAGTCGCTTGGGAACTTTTCATTCCCATAACTCGTTGTGGTGGGGGGACGGGATGGTCGACATCTCACCGACACGTAGCAGTACTTTGCAGCATCGTTTTTCTCACAGTGATCTAACATAACTTTTCGTCGTCCACGTTCATCCTATCGAAGCGCGAACGTGTTCTCTATATTCTCAGATTGGGTAAAGTATGGCAATTGGGTGGATCGCTTCGCTTATTTACCCTTATTTGTATAAATATTTGGTGCCATCTTTACAGTTGGGGCTTCTAGCAGTTACAGTGTTAGTTGTTAGCAGTTTTTGAAGTATTCCTAATGTATTCCTAGCTTCATCCGAATTATAGCCCCAATCGTATTCACAGCATGTAGTAATCTGAAAAAGAGGAGCTCATTGAGTGGGAAATTTTCAT
The DNA here is from genome assembly GCA_037576465.1 of Parascaris univalens. Lineage (NCBI taxonomy): Eukaryota > Metazoa > Nematoda > Chromadorea > Rhabditida > Ascarididae > Parascaris > Parascaris univalens. Next base: position 53,826,625 of record CM075173.1, on the reverse strand, counting down.
AATTTTTTGCGTCTTTTTTTTTTGTAGAGGGATCTATATTCAGAACGGAAAAGAGTGCCTTTTGTAGAGGGATTCATATTTTAAGTGTTCTCTTCGTGTCACCCAAAACTATTCCCGTCAAAGACGTATCAGTGTTTTCTTTACGCTTCCGCGTGGTGTTGTTATGTTTTCAACGTTACCGTCTTCTTTCTTGTTTTTTTAGCCGCATTTCAGTTCTTTCCTAGGATCGTATTTCCCCCTTCATTGATGGGATGAAAGTCTGTTATATTATATAACTCAGCTGGCTGTTTAAACAATACGGTGGGAAGGGGCAAAGGGACAGGTGCAGGACGAAAATTGCGGAGAGAGGTAAATATGGCTGGCCGCGACTAATGATTTGGTCTCGTCCTTGTTCCTCTCCCCCTCTTGTTGTTTTTCCATGTTAATGGACGAAATCTGTGCTTCTGTAAGCACTTCCTGGAGGGTATACAACAAAACCATCCGGAAGTTACAACTTTTCAGCACGGATGCTTTACTAAATTGGACGTATATTCAGGTAAATACATAAAACCACTTCGAATATATCTGCTTACAGATATGTGGGTAATACGCCGATTAAGTCTTTAATGAGTTGAAGCTTTTGTTGGGGATCCTCACATTTTAATTGCAAGCTCGGTTATAATCTCAGAATCATTTTCAGTGAAATCTTTAATTTTCATTTTATTCTGTTCATAGTTTTATATTTTTTTCTGAATTATGTGAGCGAAGTTCGTCAGTTACATGAAGTGCAATATGAACGATGTATTTCCATCAACGAAGTAGCCTTCTTATTGTCTACCTCATTAGGTGGACAGTCACGCTTATATGATCGCTTTAGGCACTTTGAAACCGCGATGCTTAAAAATTTTATGGATTCATAAATACATGTAGCTCTAATCGAGGATGGTGAGGAAGTTGAAGTTCCATGAGAAAAAGTTACTGAAGAAAGTTGACTTCATCTCATGGAGTATCGATAATAATCTTCATGAGGCGAAAATATTGAGGCGCTATCATATCAAGAATCGACAACACTATTCGTTGTACAACACACTTGCTGCGGGTGTAAGTTTACAGTTTTATTCATTTTTTGTATATTATGAATTGGTTAAAAATGCACTGCTTTAAAAGTCTCTGATTGAGAGTAGCAGCCGACGTTCTTCGCATTATCTATTTTTCGGGAAGATCTGGTGCTTGTCACAAGTTGCAGTGATACGTAATACCGGCTCAGCTTTGATGTGTGATGTGTGATAAGTGATAAGTGATAGTACATCGTCCACTATATACATATATATAAAATATTTATATAATGCAGGGCGACCTTTACCAGGTTTGCTTCTGTTCCATCTTTTGATCACCGCAGTGTTTTTTTCCCTTTCATGTATCTCTCTTCAGTTGCGGTGAATGAAATCTAAGGGGGATTTAGATTCGAGAGCTGGCATTGAAAATCGAAGAACTGCGTATCGGTGATCCAATGCGTACGAAATTTTCGCGGAGATTATTGGAAAAATTGTACGCAATAGGCCTAATACCAAGTGAGGACTCACTCGAACGAGCTAGCAAAGTGTCGGCTTCATCGTTTTGCAGACGTCGATTACCGGTATGTGCTTATTGCCCCTCTTCATCTTATAATTCTCCCGAAATTTTCGGTATATTATTTTCGTTATTTTCTATGCCTTCGAACGAGCATGTGGTCGTGGAAACATTGCTGTTATTTCTTCAGCTATTTGTTTATATAGATTCATTTTGGCATTTTTGCAATTAATGAAAGAATTTGCTCATAAAAAGTAGTGCCCTATGGATTTGCAACATTAAATGGATCATTGGAAGTAATAGAAGTCGATTTTATGGACACTTAGAGTTTCTCAATAAAAATACGTTTTTACTATTTCAGTCTTTATTTCTCTGATTTTCATAAGATTTAAATGTTGGGTGGAATGTGTTGTTTTTGCATTGCATTTCTGGAGGGGATATGGGATTTCACGTAGAATGACTGCAGTTATTGCATATCTATTTGTACGTTTCCGCATTCATTTTTCGCCTTTAAGGTTTTTCTTTCTTGTTCCATATCGCTGTGGTTCTTTTCTTCCTTCACTGAGCTCCATGTGTACCGGTTTGGGTTTCACAACTTTCAAAAATCCTCTTCACAACCAGTTTAATCCCTAGTAGATTTTTCGATTTCATTTTATCACTTTCACCTAACATAGCATAAATCGTCACTTGCTAATTTGATCATTACGAGTAGAATATATAGGTGGTGATGTATCGTCTCGAGATGGCCGATTCGGTGAGTGTTGCAAGTGATTTTGTGGAGCAAGGTCATGTGCGTGTTGGCACCGAACTTGTTACCGATCCCGCATTTTTGGTAACGCGGAGCATGGAAGATACCGTTACGTGGACGAACAGCTCCAAAATAAGGGCACATGTGCTCAATTACAACAATGAAAGAGATGACTTCCTGTTATAGATGGAACATTAGCGATTCTTTTCTCGTTTCATTGCAAAGATTTTTTCGTTCACTTTTTAAATTTGTTGCATTGACAGAGATGTAAACATGTTAGGAAACTCCAAGATCGTAACTTCTTGCGTCCTTTTCATTCGTAGTCGGTTTCAGCATATTCTGAATGCGCTGAATAGGCCGCATGGTTTCTGAATCCAGGGAAAGGCGAACTTTTTGGCAAAATTCATTAGAAGCGTAAGGACCGTACCCTCGGGAGGCGTTTTTTAATGAATTTTTGAAGATGATGATACTGAGCATTTTCGTTAAACTGGAAGGAGTTGAAGTTATTCTTGGAGCATTGAAAGAATGAAATTTATTAAGTGCTGGCTCTCGTCGTTGCGCACATATTTTACATGGATTTCTCTTATTTATGGTGGGACTGTTTCATTTCTCATAAAACGTTTCATTCGTTGATTAGTGTTAGGGCGACTGTTGATGATAAAAGTAGTAGTTATTTTTGCGTTGTTTTTTTTTTTGGCTCATTTTGTATCTCATTGTGGAGAATGATTTCGAGGTTCTAATATCGTTGATTTAAACTGTCATGATTTATTCTTAAGTCATCGATTCTAGGGTCGTTATGTGCATAGTGATTTTGCTTACTGGAGTTAGAGCAACGCCGATTGTAACATTCGTTGATTGTCAGATAGTCTTTCTATTCGAGGGTCGTCGTTATGTGCTTCTTTTAAAACCATGAAAACGAAGAAACATGGATTGAAGCTGTGGATGAGGAGATTAGTGGTTTAATCTGCCCGAAGTTGGACAAAGAAACATTTTTGGTGGTATAAATATATGGAGGCTAAGGCGATGGGAAGCGAAATTATGCGCGAGAACAAAGTAGAAGTAGACAAAACTACCAGCGGTTCATGGTCTACCCAGATGTTTGTCATTCATCTATTTGAGACTAATTTATTTTATAAATAGCTCATCTTTATGGGGGTTTTTTTTGCATATTGTTGTTGTTGACTGAGAAGATTGCTGAATAAATGATTTTAAGGGCGTGTGAATAGGGAGATTGCAGAGGAAGGAATATGAGTTCTACCAGGTTTGGATAAAAATGCGATTTTAAAATATAGATGGACAAGTTGGAAGGACATACCAAATGGTTCAAGGGCAGTCATATGTAACCGTGGCCTTTCTCAACTAGCTGACACGAACTCGAGCTAGTGGGACAATGCTTGACTATGGACGAATCGGAGTTAAGGTCATGCCTTTGATTCTGCGTTTGCTCCTGTGTCGATACGTTGACCAGCGTGAAGATTAGGAAAGTGGGATAAACGAGGAAACATGGTTTACTTTCAGGTCCTCTTGGGACTGCTTCAGTTCCGTAGTTGTTCTTGCTTTAGCAGCAAGGGACGACTTGGTATAGGAGGCACGTCAACATTGTTTGCCTACCTTCTTTCCTCCTTCCAGTATCTTTGCTCCCTTTAATTTTTTCTGCCCTCAAAATCGTCGGAATGTCCACTACATAGTGAAATCGAACGTTAAGTGTCAAGGTGGGACCTGAGGTGGTTGAAGCTGTGAACAGTAAATATTCATCTTCGGTGAACACTGATTGAGACCTCTAAGTCGGTCTCTTTAAGAGATTTTATGCTTCAGCTAGATCAGTTTGATTGTTTAACCCTTGGCATTTCTTTCAGCACTTCTCTAACACCGTTGAAATCAGGTAGATGTGAAGCAGATTAAGTTCTCTAGCATCCGTCCTACGGGAGATTTTACAATGTCGCCCTATCACCGCATCAGAGCTGTTCCATCGTCAGTATTTTGCAGAGGTTGTTGAGGTTTATTTGCCTCTGAAATTTTTTAAAGAGAAAGTCTATGAGGGATGAAATGAGGAATTCTTTTTGGTAGTTAGAGTAGATGAGCCCATTGCGTCATGACACGGTGTGGATATAATAATTTGCTTGCAGCCGTAGTTTCGTTGTTTTGAGGAGTGTGTGAGCGAGTTCGCAAAATGCGCAAAGCAATAGCATTTGTGCAAACGCTTTAAAGAACTTATTTATGATTACTGAACAGAGTGCAAGGGCATAGCATTGTTGTCATATGCCTGAGATCACTGGCAATCGTTTCACCTTTCAAACATAACAAATTCACTCGCTTTCTATCGCGAATTATTTGTTGCTCGCTTATCATTCGATCGGATCATAGATGCTCACTCCCTCCACTTTTTCTTTATTTCCACAATTTGGCCTTTAAGATTCCGTTTAAACTAAAGTATGAACATCAGATGGCCGTTCATTTTTTGACAGATTTCGTTGACAACGGCGCTAATGACTTCGGATGGTTGCGTAGGGAGTCGTATAAGAAAGCAAAAGAAGAGGGCAGTTGTCAACTGAGCGGATTCCGCATCGTACAACGTTTGTGGGTGTTTGTACGTTGCGAAACATTGTTGGCAACATTTTTCATATGACGATTGATTTTATAGCGTATATACTGCTTATTTAACAGTCACCATCTTATGATGTCAGCAATTCGCGCAGAAATAAGAAAAACGCTCGGCAGCTGAGGATAGGTGAGAAGATCGCATCGTTGCACGAGGACAGTATTCTCTCTGACTGATTACCAGCCGGTGTCGTTTCCACGAAATGGTTGCATGCTTGAGGCGATGCTTGAAGATTGGAAGCCGGTCAACACCCAAACTTCCCGGTACTTTCTGAATCCACTGAGCTGCAATGCGGTCAAAGTGATTGTATACAGAGAACATTTTCTAGCCGGATACTAGCTGATAGGGAAGAAAAGGTTGAAGGGGGAGGCTGGTTTTCTTGTAATTTTGGCCTTGAAAGCACAACTTTTGCGTTTTTCTAAAAAATCTTTACGTCGTTCTCCCAGAACTTCACAAATACATGGAATACCATTCCTGATATAACGCTTTGGGCACTACATTTGTGGAGGTCGAACTAATACGGGTTGCAGTCTAGAGCAGGGATGCAAAGCCGCAGAGCTGCGTTACTGCATCTGTGCATCCGCAAGCTGGTTGAAGTGAGTTTATCGTGGGATCGACAGAAGTTACATCGTGAACTGACTGCATGCTCACCTGTGTTCACTTGTCCTATAATGCGGAACACCACTATTTTCACAAATATCGTACGTATAGTTGAAGAAGACCCCCGGCGTTATGGCTGCTTGTGGGTACTCCCACTGTACTGAATTCGATAGTGGCCTTGATACTGCAACTGCAGGAAAAGCAAAAGAAAATAAATGGCAGATCAGACGAACGGTTACTTTTGATTGCTTTCCTTGGCGCTTCCACTGTTACACTTTGTGCCGTGGCGCCATGACTGCGCAAAGTCGTCAATAGACGTACTCACCGAACTACCATATTGAGGCCACAGATCATCGTCCGGATTCCCGTTAAAATTACCACAAAGTCCGCATACCTGGAAGGGGGAATTTTTCAAATGGCAGGTAATTTTGATGCGATTTCAGTAAGCTTGGTACGAAGAAAGGACGTCCTGTAACACCGTGAGACATTTATGCGCTTATCGGTTTGCTCGTTTATCAGGCAGTTTCGAGAAGGATTTAGTTAATAAAGGAAATCGAGCTACTTTTTCAGACAAGTAGATTTCATAGGATTTATGGGTATGTTAATATGCCATAAAGTTTGCAATGCAATTTTCGCCAAATAATTGGCCACATGGCAATAAAAATAAGCTTTTTAACTTGGAGAGCCCGGGGGGAGGGAGGAGGAAAGAACTACACAACCGGAAGGGAACGATCCACTAGATATTTGTCGATGTTCTTTCGAAGCACTTATTTAGCCTGCCGTTGTGATGGCGAAAATCTGCAAAATCTCATTTCCACTGTTGAAGTCCTTAATTCAAGTTTCGAAGTGGTGCTGTTACTTTGGCATCTATCATCACGTAATGTGTATTGCTTTCTGTCCTCAATGGAATCGTGCAAATGGCATATCACCCCTTCTCCCAACCGTTTCACTTACCGACTGCCTTCTTTAAGGCCCTTAAGCATACTTTCCATCCAAACAAAAGAAATCGATCTGCAAAATGAATTCCGATTACTTCGGCTAGTGGGTTTTAACGTGCTTTTAGAGTGAGGCGCGTGACGCGTATGTTACATTTGATTACCTTGAAACCAAATAAGCGCGTCACCAATTGAATGTCAGTTAGAAGTGAGTAACTGGCCTGGGGGCGGGGATACGACATAACTTACAAAGGTACTAGGGAATTATGAGAAAGAGCTAACTGCGTTGAAAGCTTGGAACGTTGTGTGGTTTGTGTAAGGAATTGCCTGTCACATCTGGGATATCACAGTGCTAGACATGAACGGTGTAAACGAACCTTCGATTGATGCTTTTTAGAGAGAACCACCTCAGCGAACGATTCACCATCCCAAATTACTTTGACACCGATCACATTGAGTGACAGCACGATGTGACCTTTGCGAGGATCCTCGGCCACTCTATATTCCGGCCAGTCTTCGATACGAATGTATGGCAAGCTGATTGTGCGACCTCTCTCGCGAACAACCTTCAAGATCAAGCCCCACCAATATGCCTCTCTATCTCCACCGTCACTTATGAAATGGAAGCATTCTTACTTCAAAAAAAAGAGCCGAAAGTTAGGTACTTCTTTTCAGCTATACTTGCAAGAGTTAGGATTGACTTTAACATCATGAATTTCTGTCGTGCATTGAACGCGATGAAACTTTCTTTTTCTTGGTCATCAAGCAATGTTTTTCAAATTAATTAGAAACTTGAACGATGAATCTACATTTAGAGGAATTCGTTGATGGCGGAGATCCGTTGGAAGCAAGTGAAACTAAAAAATATGATGTTCATTGACTTAAATCCACTATTTGTGTCAATGAGTATTCTGAAGTGGAAACTATTCCGCGAACCTTATTCGGTAAGAGGTGAATACCGAAAAATGAGCCATTATGTAACGAAACGAGCACCGATATTCGCCTCGTCCATGCGGCAAAATAGCGACCTCCATTGTGTGCGATAATAATAAACTCTGGCACATCACTGCAAATCGAGAAACCTACTTATAGCTAACTTTACAAATTCCGTAATCCATAGTCATTCTCAACAATTTCAACCTTCGCAAATAGTAAAATCATTGCTTTTCAATCTGAATTACGATCAAATTTTTGAGAATTTTTATTGCACTTTCTGCGGGAAGTTGCACTTTTATCCGTTGTTTCACGATGCATCAAAAAAAAGGGGTATTAAGTCTTGAAGAGAAAAACTTCACCCTCGTAAAGCACATTCTTGAGCCAACACATAACTGCAAGAGCCCTGAAACGAGTAGCCAAGACGATCGAATGTGATGTAATGAGGATCACCGAAAACAGTGCATGTGCCTTCTCCTGGAACTATTCTGAATTAAGATAGGACAACTAAGTTTTATCGGTAAACAACGATGATCTATTCTCACATTTTGTTTTCTCTATCAGATTTATTCCAGCTGCTTTATGAACGAATTTAGAACGAGTGATATTGAGCCTTATTGCAAGTTAATGTTACATTGTAGACAGATGACGCTGTTACAGTGCCTTATTGTGAATTTGCGAAAGGCACAAAAAATGGTGGTTTCATCGTGTTAAGCAAGACCAATGCTATTGATATTTATTGCATTGATACAAGTGAATGAGCTCGAAACAGTGAAGCATATTTTAGGCTTATGTGAAAGAGAACAGCATGATCTTGATGTCGTTATGAGTACACAGTTTGATCGTTACTGCATTTGATCATTGAGGAAAACCGCTCACATCTGTTTCAGTTTTTGCGTTGCTAATGAGTGCTAAGTCGTCGTCGTCAAGTATCGTTGAAGTAAGACTATTCGTCTATGAGGAATTACGAAGAGCTCACTTAGTTCGCATTCATGACAGCATGATCCGTCGACTTTCTTCAATCGTCGACCTCGTGGACATTTTCCTTTCCACCGACATTGCTCTTTCTCGCATGTTATTTGGCCGTTATCACAAATACATTCCGTACATTCGTTCGTTCTCCATTTGTGACCATGCTGGAATATATTGTATTAAAATACACTTCCAACTGATAAGACGTCAGAGAACTGGAGGATCTATAGCGAATGATAAATCACAAATGTCGCGATGAAAGGAAACGATGAGACATATCGCATCTCATCACCAACGAAACTATGTGGAAATATGAATGAGCACAGTAAACGAACCAAATTTTACATTCTCCTCCGACTGTTTCGCTGGAAATTTATTATGAGATTCAATGACTTTCCTATCAACGCAGAAATACGCTCCAAATGTGACCACTTCGGTCTTTTTTTCTGAAACATCTCCACCTCTGCGTTGAGGTAAAGTTGAAGTTGCCTAAAATATAAACATTTCAAAGTTTAAGATGTAGAGTTCTTTATTGTTACCATTCTTATATAAGTATATTCTGATCTCAAAAAATAAAAGTACTAAGATTGCTACATCAAATTGGTGCCAGTGCCATAATTGCCTTGATCGTTTCGTCGTTTGCATCGGAAGCAAATCGCTAGGATGTGTCCAACCAACGATATGCTCCCAAGAGTTTCCAAAAAAAAAAATCTGCTCATAGCTATGCGATGAATATGTGTGTTAAATCTCTCAAACGTTATTTTTCTAATCCACAAATTGAACGTATGAAATCTGCAAAATACTTCCTGATACAAAGTGGACAGGTGAAGGAGAGATAATTTAATGATTAATTAAGCGAAATTTTCATTAAGTTGGTAATTATGAAGATAAATGAAGTGACAACATATAGGAAACATTCCCCGTTTATGTAAATCACTATGAGTGTGGGATGTGTGTGCTATCGATGCGTACTATCTTCGAGCACACTGCACAAGGGGGTCTATGCTTTCCAACTAAGCTTTCCGCAATCGAAGCGTACAAAAAAACGCGCTTTGCAATGCGCATTTTTATTCAATATTTGATAGGCATGCATATATGGATTCTTTATGCAGCATATTATATCGAATATTTCTGCACAGATAATTCGATTGCAATAATCAAAAATAAAATATTAAAATTCAATTTTTATATTTGATAAGTTGAATAATTCATAGAGAGAGGAAAATTTTGAAAAGAACGAACGTCAAATTCATATGCGAGCATTCCATGAGATGCAAAATTTGAGCAATTGAGAGGAAAGCTCTCTATTTTGCCAGTAAAGGACCAATTCACTGTGAATACTTCGGTTCTCCTTTGTATTTTCGGATTTTTCAGTGATCCTTATTCATTTATTTCTATAAGTACTCGTTCGTTTATTTCCGTTTTCATTATAGAGATTAGCTGATATCAGTTCTCCAGTAAAACTTTACTATATCAGGTGCACTGACAATCTTTTACAGCTGTCCCAAAATATGTGAAGATTGTGCCTCAGAACTCATCTAATATCGCTACGCAGCATCAAATCTTACGCTTGAAATCAAAGCAGTGAAACCTGTATTTCATTGAGAGGTAATATAAGAAAATTCTTTACAGGTTCAATTGTTGATAAGTTCACTTGCGTCGATATGAGTACTGATTGGCAACGAGTATAAGTCAACTTACCTGCACATAGGTAAGTGTGGCATTAGATGAGAGGAGCCGACATCGACGAGCCTTAACGTGGCAGAATGAGCAGCATACGTTTTCACGATAGAAGCTTCGCGATGCATCGCATTGTGTGTAGGGACATGCAAATCTGCAACACATAATCCTCACCTTAAAGCTATCAATGCGAGTTGAAATCCATACTTTGAGAAATTTGATGCAAACGAACGCTCATACAAGTTTTGAATACAATTGTTGCATTTGTGCATTTTTATAGCTACTAAACAATAGCTAAGTGAAGCGATCCACATGACAATGACGCTGTTTTGTAAGATGAAAATTGCCAACTTCCATGACTTTTTCGCTGCATAGATATTTTAGAATGAAACTATAAAAGATTCTCCATTATTATTTACTTCAATGCGTTGAATATTACATTCTGAGATTAAATATTTCCGTTTTTGTTTCTATTGTCTGTTCTGCAAAATGTGATGGTCCACTTTCGAAATGAGATGAAATAAACCTAAAAGAAAGCACAAATAAACTCATACAATTTATTTCTACAAGTCCTTTTTTTCTTTCTTGCAGTTATCTAACCGATCGACCGATCATTTAAATAAAAAAATAAAGTCGCAGCGATTAACGTCATATCATATCGGTCATATCGGTAGAAGCAGATGAAATGATAAGAAAGCATCGTACGCGTAAAAGAAATAAAAGATGTTTCGAGCTCAGCACAATTTTAGGCGAATGATTAATTTTTTATCGACTTTTATATATATACTAAATTTCTATCGTCGATTTAGTGAAGAGCGTAAAAATGCATATCCGCGCGCTCATAAGCACGAAATTAATTTTCTAATTAAGCACTTTTTTATAATAATAAAACGGCGCATGAATAGTATCATCCTGAAATGTGGATCGTTTTTGGTAAATATTAAGAAAGCTTATTATTTAAACGGCTATTTCAAGAGCGGCTTATAAAATAGTCAATGTTTTCATCAGCTGAAGACATGTTTATAGCGTTAAGATTGCTACCTCCTGCAAAAAACTCCTCCTTGTTGGCAAATACACCTCGTACATGGATCAGTGCGGAAAGCTTCTTCGACCCTGAATTTTCCTCCTCGAAATGAACAATATCCTTTTGGCATGTCATTTGTTGCTTTCACTATTGCACTCGCACTTCTGTATGTCTTGCATTCCGCGCAGCACCTCCAAAATGATACGGATGAAGCAATGATTCGTCAGACGATGTGATAAATTTGCTGAATGAGGTGAAGAAGGCTCACCGGTTAGAAAATAAAAGTATGGCGACGAATCGAACAAAAATATATTGCGAGGAAAGATGATAATAATATCGGTCACATTTTGTTATAAACTGGCAAATATAGAAACATACTTAGGCAATATTAAATATACACACTGAAAGTTAAGTTTAAAGCAACTCTCATAAGTAAAAATTAAAGAAAAATACTCGTGGAATAGAAAACCTCTTGAATTTGAAAAACTTGGAATGAAAATATCAAAAAATTTTCCACGTATGAGACAAGCCTGCTTAAAAAAACTTCCCTTCGCTCTTCATCAACCATTATAGAAGAGGCATTTTCATGTTCGCACGTATACCCTCACATAAGATCAGTTAATTGCGAAAGACAACAATGCAAAGGACTATTTGGAAATAGCTGAAATAGTTTACTTGTTGGGCAATGTGTGATGCTCAGAGATTGGACAGTCGAGAACAGGGCACGCGACACGGTAACAGTGATACCAATGTTCGAGCACCGGCTCGCACTGTGTGCACGGATCCTCAGTGTTTATCGGCTGTGCACACAATCGACAGCAATAGCCAGCCACGCGACGTCCACCTTCGCATTCGGAAACGCACTGTATCCTCCAGCTTGTGATCACTCCTCCCTTCAAATTAGTCCACTATTCCGACGGTCATTAAAATGCATGCACCACGGAATGATTTAGCAGAAATGATAACAACTAGAAGTGAATTAAATTACGAGCGATACCTATTAAATCGTCGCATTTTTTATTCAAATTTCATCGAAATTTAATGAAAAATAACAATTTCTGTTCATCGTAGATCACGATAATTGAAATGTGAAAAAGTCTGAACCTCTATTTGGCTAGAGGTTATCTATAAATAATTTAAGTGGAGAAAATACAGCAAGAAAAAACGCGGTAAACATGTTTCGCATTGAAAATGCTCACTCAAAGCAGTGACAATCAGATTACTTTAACAACATACTGCATCAAAGCGGTTACTGCAATATGTTCAGTTATATTATCATCTTCTCTATAAAAATTCCATTCACTAATGTTCTCATAAAATTTTATATTTTATTTTCCCACCATTTCATATAAATATATATTCTCTTTGGACACTTTAGAGGCTCCTATTCGCAGTGCTCGTTGCCGATGTAATAATCGTAGCTATTATCTCAAAGTTGTTTTCCATGTAGGATATAAATGCAGTTTTCTTGGATTATAATTCTTACCTATTTGTAGGTATATATTCTCAACTAGAAATTCGATTCTAGGATCAAGCGAAAATGATCTTAAATCAGCATCAATCTGATATGACACATCCAGATCTGACGATACTTGAATCTCTAAGGAGAAATCGGAAGAAGTGCAATCTGCGTTGCAATAAAATCCGATTGGGGTTCGCTATTTTTTGCAAATACATGACGCTTATCGCAGAAGACCGATAATTTTTGCATGATCTTTATCAGTTGTTGAAAAGAATTTTCGAAAGAATACGTTAAGAGAAGCTTTAAAAAAATTCCTTGCACAAAATAGTTGAGAAATAAATGAAATTAAAGATTAATTCGAGCACCTATATTCGATTTCCCCAGTAATGATGTAAAGTATAAATAAGAGATCAAGAGATCGGATGAGATGCTCATAGAAATTATTTCATAGCGACAAATCATTAGTTCTATTAATTAACGATTATAATTCTTCTTGAATGAATTCATCATTAATTAAATGAAATATTTATACGGAAAAAACGGCGTTGGTTGCCTTTTTAATGGTACTCTAGCCATATTTACAAGTCTAATTAAATTAAATCTGCCTAACTTCAATTCAGAGTAGTTTTTTTTATAACAATACACAATTATCATCGCTTGTCTTGCAAAATTCGTCATTCCAAATGGCATTCTAAATGAGCAATAAAAATCCTAGAAAATCAAATGCTGAGAAGTCTGACTGGAAATCAGAATGTTTCATTTGAGAGATTTGGGTGCTATAAAAGAACTATGCCCATTGAGCAACAACACTTCCATGCCCAATATTTCCTACCAACAGAGATCAGAAGTTAAAGAATTCGACAGAAATTCGTCAACTTATCAATATTGCATATACATCATTTCACTTCATTTACATATCAGCTTTTCAGTATTTTCAATATGAATTTTTTCAAGAGGTGGTGACCTCGTTTAAAAATAGGCGTTTTTTTCCAAAGAAGTTTCGTCTATTGTTTGTTCCTCTTGACTGATAGCTATGGATCATCCTAATCAATAACGCAGGTATCTATCTTTCGAACAAAATCTTATTATAGTTATGAAAACTATACGCATGGAATACATACTTTGCAGGCAATTTGCGTACATGAGTCCTGTGAGCTGATCCATCTGTCGTCGTTGTGTCGAACAACACCCAGATACAGACACGTCAAGCATTTGGGACAGCAAGAACCCTCAGTTGGAGTTTCCACCACAGGGCACTCGCCGATTGGTTGACACTTTTCGCGAGCACATTCCACTTCACCTCCCTGAACTAACATTATATTCAAACACTTATCCCATTCGCATGCTGTTCTTACGCGTACTTTCACATGGTCAACGCTGTTACTTCACAAGTTAGCAGCGAAGGTTATTAGCAAGTTGCTGCCCACTATTTACCTCTAGTAACCAATTCTTCAAGATCAACCGAACGAATATTATCACTATGATTAAAATTCCTACGCTTTAAAAGTATTTATCGAAATTTCATAGGCTTCTTGGTTACTTGCACGGTTATTCACACTCATTCAGCACAATTCATATGCACAGTTTATCTCGACAACATTTACAACACTGTTCAGAGGTTTAGAGGTGTTGTGGAATAGACGGAAGCATTATCCTCGATTTTGATTTCAAGTGATATTTGGGTTCTTTGTGAGGATTAGGTATAGGAAGGACTAATAATTAATTTTATTGTGTATCCAATATCGGTGTCAAATGACGTTACTCTCTACAACCGTTCACTCTTTGCAACAAACATATCAGTGAACAGAAAAGAAAACATATTCAGGCGAGCCGATGCACAATACTCATTTTACGGAGCGTTCTCAACAAATAAATACTGTTTAATAAACCAATAAATCTCAGTGAAGTGTTGTAAGGATAATCATTAGATCACAGACGAACTGTTTTTGGGCAGAGCAGAGAAGTGATTTTGATGAAATAGTGCAAATTCCCTACGAATTCTTTAAATCAAAGATCGATATTTACGAAAGGAGAGAGTGTTTGATTACAGGACATTAGTGTGCTTCTAGCTCCCCAAGAGAACCCTAATGAGGGTCGATTCGGACCGTTACGGAGCACAGCCATGCCTTGAAGCGTCACAAGCGTAAGGAGTTCCTGGTGCTCGTTGGCCGAGAATTAGCACTATTCGTGTCAGTGCTATGTCGGAGCAGCCTCTCCTAGCCGTCATATTATTCTCCCCTCTTCTTTATTAGTACTGATTTAATTGGGGCTTGATAAAAAACCTTAACCTTTCGCCTTCATCCAAGAGTATTCAGCATTTAGTAGAGCTTCAAAGATAAAGAATTTGCGGATTCTTCAGGGAGAAACCAAGGGTAGATAGAGGAAAACAGGGCCCAACATTCTTACAACGCACAATTAAGCAATAGAGTTCACAGATTTTCGCTTCCCGTTATTGTGATTTTTAAACGCATAAAAACGTTAACACTCAATAGGCGAGTAGTAAAGACTGTATAAGTGCAATTGATAATTTATGGCTCGTAAATAGCCTTATATCTGTTAAACTATGCGAGTCACGCTTGGTGCATTTATAAATAAAGACGGAAAACATATTCACCTATTTGACATCTCCATGAACGTATTACTTACTGCTGCGAAAAATAATGTTAAAATAAAGAAGTCGACAGATCTCATTATCAACGAATTCCTTCCTCCTTTACGGCGAGATCTCAGAAAGAAACATAGTATATGCAAGGCGTTGGAAATAATTCGTTTTGTAAGCTCAGTGAGCTAAGTTTATCCCTATTTTAATGAGAGAGCTCGACATTACCTACCTGAAAATAAAATTTGAAGTTCTAACTAAATTTAAGGCTTCAACTTACCGATTTCCAAATATTGACTTCAAACATTACTGGTTATATTCATAACTAATGTTGTATATATTATAGCTTTTTCTTCAACATCAATGTTCAATGCAATTTCGCAGAGATTTCATATGCTTTTCATTCGCTTTGACACCACCGACTATACCTTTTATCAAAGCTGCGTCGTTCAAAGAAATGCAAAAAAAAAGAAATGCAACATGTATTGGCATTAAAAAACCTTTTAAAGCTATTCATCACCGACATATGCAACGAACGTAGGCCGCTCACTTTAGGAGAGATATCGTTTTGGAAAAAATTAACCAATAGCATGAAACGTCTCTTTTGTGGACCATTGAGACATAAACATCCTTTTTCAAAGGCGATCGTTGAATGAGTGCAAATTTCTATACATATATAAAAATTCAAGATAACACTCATGCTAATATGTTAGTTATTTATGAAAATCAAACGCGCGGTTAACAAGCGGGAAGGTACTCGTTAGAGCGCTTGTGAAGATGAGAGCCCTCGCTGAAGTGTTCAGTTAAAATTCACTTTTGCATTTAATTGTTCTACCTCTTGTTGAGTGCATAACAGAATGTAATATCACCTTCATTCAAATATATGGATAGTTATAATAAAAGTAATCCATAAATTGTGGATTTCATTATTCACATTTACGTTGTCACATCGTAAATCAAAGTGAAATTTTTGCATAAGTGAGATCGAAAGTGCGACTAAAAGGCTGAGAACAGTGCATTGATCAACCGACGAATCGTTTGCCTGCACAGATAAATTGCGACTGCAGCTAACAGTCGACGAAGGCGCCTCATTAAAGAGTGTACAACATATCTTAAAAACACTTTAGCACTTTTAAAGGTTAGTGTCGAAATCCACACGAACACAAACACACAGTGAACACCCTTCCACTCATAGGCTACGCCTAGTTGGTGGCCTTATTATTCCCCTCGGTATAACAAATCAAATTTTCTAAATGCCCCGCTTGGCCTACTTAGATCGATCGGCTGCACCGCTTAACTGCAGCAGTCTGACACTCTCTGCCCATGGATAAAATCAGTGGTGACTGTGATACAGCCCTTTATGCGTTGGGGAAGGGGAGCGGACGGGTCAGGAAATGAGAGGTTCTTTTCGCTGAGAGAGAATTTCAATGAACGTTCGACTAGCGCCAACGTCTGAATTTATCTTCCACTTTTTTCCGCCTTCATTTTTGCAGGTGGACTCTCAACCTTCTTTTAGTGCTCGCCTTCTATCAAATATCATCTCTCTCTCGTCCCAACCCCTTCCCACCACCAACTGAAATTCGTCTCATCACTGCTACACGGAATCAGAAATCATGGAGCACATAAGACGAAAAAAGCACTAAATAGTGTAATAATAACAATCAATGAAATTTCGGGTAGCTCCTCGATCTCTGGAATGATTACTCCTTCAACTTTTCGAGTAAATGCATCTCCTATTCTTTTCATCAGCAAAGTTTGTTCGTTCACTACAAAAATGGAAATGAGTTGTTTCATTCAACCAAAACGTTTTATCCTACTGTTCAAAATCTACTTTTTAAATAACTAAACTTCTGCCTCTCTTTGATGAAACAACTGAGAAATTTACAACTTATGCTTCTCAGTCAAATCTCCTCATAGCATATGATGATCTGTTCACTGCATCAACTGTTCCACCGGGCACTTGTAGAGTAAACAAGGTTTTCAGATTAAGTGAGTGAACGAATATAAGAACTCGAGAGCCTGTGAGCTCTATCTCGAGCTTTAAAGGCATCAAAACAGTAGAAGATTTCCACATCTATGTTGATATTTTAATTGGACACAAGAGAAAATTGAATGCTATAGATCAATAAGATTTGCGTTGATATTCACTGCAGTAGCGAATGCGTTCGAGGCAAATTTCGTTTTATTGAAAGTTGCAACAATAAATTATTCGTATCAAACGGCGTAATCTTCTACGCATTTTTAAATAATGCAATATTTATTCGATTATTTAATTTATCGGTCGAATATTTCAATTGAGCTAGAAGAACGCTTTTTGAGAGACTTAATTTAATAAGCATGCGAATGTGATAATGTTAAGAATATTGCGCTATAAGCTGCGATTCACGATTAGCAATCTGCCTTCATTTGGAATGCATCTCATTTTCGTTGATATTCTCATCAAATCGTTCTTCTATTTGTATATGTATACATTTTTGATCGAAAGATGGAGGGCACCTGTGTAAGTGTCATTTATGGTGATGATATTTACTTGAATGAACGATTAGCATTGACTGTAAAATGGAGCACATTAAAGTGCCTAGAAAAATAGCAAATAGAGGGACTATAAAATAAACCCCTTTCACTTTCTGCGATAGGACCATCTTTAAAGAGAATAAAATAAACCTCTTTCCTTTCAGCGACAGGACCATCTTTAGGAACTATTTCGCAAAATGAAATGATGCATCGGAAATATGTATCTACGACAAATTTCGTACAGTTAAGACAAATACGATAACAGAAAAACAAATTATTTGCAACTATGGATAATTGTTAATGAAACAAAAATTAATAATTTCTATTATCTCAAAATTGTTGCTGAAATTAATGCAGTAAATTCAAAGAGAAAAGTATATATTGAGGAAGTTTCTCAGCTCTGAATGTAGCGATTTTCAATGATGCACTTAATAGTTGTATACAAAGAACTATATTCGTCCACTTACCATATATCGATGGAACGGAAATATCGAAACGTCAAAAGAAAACACTAAAACTCTAAGCAGACGAAGAACAACCATACTGGAAAAATATTGAAATCTGCAGATCGCATCAACTCAACTCGACACTTTCATATTCAACGAACCTTCGCTTCAAACATATCATTTGTATTATAGCCCCATTTTGTACTGCCACTTCAAATAAACACCACTTTTTAGGTGACTAAATATTATATCTTCTCTCCTCTGAGAGGCACTTTCAAGAGCTAAACCAAATTCATCTCAAAGTAGGAATGTTAAAACATTTTTAAGGTGAAATAAAGGCCTCTCGATAACGTCCTTTTAGCACGTGCCTTCCTACCGCTCTAATTCTTCCTCTTTCCTCTTCCCTTCCACAAATACATTAAATTTGCCGACACGAAGTGATCATTAGCTGAAAGAAATAAATAATGGCACGATGCATGAGTCATGCATGAGGACATAAAAGGAACTCTTTGAATTATTCAACAGGAGATGCAAATTTTAAGAAGTTACTCTAGTGGTCACTATAAATGCAATGCACCCAAACAGTTACTATCGACAGCATTCGAAGTCCACCTTTGTTCCACAATGTAACTCGATAAGCATTCGTAATACGTAGGTTCCGACTGCACACCATCAACAGTCGAAGTGTTCATTTGCATAAACGGTGATATTCAGCAAAGCACTAAAAAAATGATGGCGCAAGTATGAAGAAAGTAATGCGAACGGCTTAAGAGGTGCGAAAGGGTAACAAATAAATTCAGCTTGGCGAACACGACGATTGTCGGTGTGTGGTGGGCATCGAGTGCGCTTAAAAAACGGCAAACTTGGATCAACATGAATTATGCGAGCGTAAAACCCACTTTGCAAGTGCAGTGATAGCACGGAGAGGCGACCATGCCTCGCGTTAGTTTCGCCACATCGACTGGCGCACCTTCCTCTGAGCAAGCGATCCCTGAAGCTGCACACATGTAAAGTAGAGCTCATCCAAGCGATTACCGAACAAACACACACGACAGCAGCGACAATCTGTACAAGTACAAGATCTCGAACCTGTACCTTTGCCAGCGAGCTGGGCGAATGCGTTGCCACTGCACGCGAGAAGTAGTGCGACGGCGACCAGGCACATACCATCATAGAAGGGCGCAGATACAGTGCCGCGCCTCTTGCTACCTCATTGTGGCGCCTCTCACGACCGCTGATAACGACCAACTAACCGCCCCTAAGCACCTAACTGGCCCCCGCCCCCTTTGGTCTACAATCCTTCCTCCTCCGGATAGCAAGCCCTGTAACATTTTGCCCTCACGCCTATCACCTCAATCTCCTGAGTAGCAGCGCGAAATTCCACACTTTTCAAAGCGGTCCGTCTTTGGCTTCCGATAATGTGATATACCGGTGGCTCGTGGTGCGCTGGGTGATTTAAAAGTTTTTTTTTCAAATGCTGATGAAATTTTACTCTTTTTGCCCCTCATCTACAACCAACAGCGACACGCAACATGTGTACCGATCTTATCGTTTTTGATGCCATTATTTTCGTTTTGCTGCGCTCGTTAGCGCCTCACAATCACTCCTCCCTCCTACTTGTTGCAACTGCGGTTGATTCCTTGAACGCACTAGCCAACATCTGATTAGGAGGCCTATGGGTATGCCAAGAATTGATCCTTGCCGCTCTTCTAGGGTCGCTAGATTAATTTGCAGAAAAATGCTCCCTGGTGAAAGTAGTGCTTAGAGCGCAGTATTATATCTGAAATATTATTAGTGAGGCACTTTGCCTGATCGATCAGCTGAAAACCGGTCACCAATGGCGATGAGTAGTGCTTGTAAACAGTCAAAGTTCGTTATTTTCCTCTGCAGATGAAAATGATGAGAAAGGTGAACACTGTTGTTAATGACAGCTAGGTGATGCAAACATGGAGATACATAGAAAAACTTGGAGACATGGAAACGAATACACGTAAACATATTATTAAAGCTTGAACTGTGTATAATCCAGCTTCTAGTTAGCTCAAGAATGGTGCAATGCAAGAACAGGTTCCCTTTGAATCAACCAGCGAACTGTGTAAGCTTCGACCTACTCTGACTTTGAGTAACTCAAGATGTAACCCATTAATTGTAAATATTCTTTTAAAAGCGTCAAGATCTAATGCTCACATCTTTGCTTAACGCGTAGAAAAATATCAAATTAGGGCGACATGCTGAAAAGTGAAAAAGATGAGTCGCTCATTCACAGGCAATGGATGAAAATTAATTAAGATCTATGCAGCCTAAAGTTTAAGGCATCGTAGCCACCATTCATTATCCTCGCAAGTTGCCACATTGAAACAGTAAGCACTGAAAAGAAAATACACTAATCTTTCGGATATGACCCTTGTGTCTTTTGCTGATCCACGATATAGCTCCAAAATGACATTCTGTCAGCTGTACGGCCTGATTTCAAAAGCCTATGTAAATGAGAAGATCGATGATTTTTGAAACTTCATTCGTTCGGTGTGAACGACAATTTTAAATCTATTCTGTCCATTACTGTTTCATACTTCTTCATATTTCACCGTCATTAATATCCTCTACTGCACTAGGTATTTGTAGCCATACTTTATCTTTAATAAGTAACTATATTGGTGAATAATAGTTGCGCAATGAATCGTTATTGTTTACCATAATATATATAGAGAATTTACTTACATGCAGTAGCGATAAATTCTGAGAATTTCGGCTGACTATTGGAAATTATTTCTGCAATATGATTCCCACTCTCTCGATTATACAATAGAAACTATGCTTTTTCCATTTTACATAAATATAACGGTGATAATAATGTTTAATTGTGATAGAATCTTACTCGATTGGAAAATCACCCTCCAAGATGGCGTATGTTGCTTCTAAAATTCAAACGAAGACTTCGATGAGTTCATCAATTAGCTATATCTTTTCCGGATTGTTTAACAGTGCAGTATTGCTTAAAGAGAAGTTGCGATATTTTCCTTCTCCATTCAACAAATAATTTCAGTCACCAATAAAATAGCTTCATTTTCGAATAACATGACTTCATCATGTTCTCTCCTATTTTACTAATAATAGAAGATCCAAGTCGTATATGAAGGGATATCTACTTTAAATTTTAGCACGAGAAACTGAAATATATATTCATCTTTAAATCTTATCATCTTTAAGTAATGTTTTACATAGGTATTTGAAGTGGATGATAAGAGATCGAGTTTTTAAAGAAGAAGCAACAGCAGCGCTTTACAAGTGTCATATTTTAAGCAACAATGCCATGTGGTTGGTCATGTGGCCATTCGTTTGCTATGCGCCTATTCTAAAGCGATTTATTGGTCATTCTAAATGAGTTCAATAAACAATTCGCTCCTGTCTTATCACAACGTATTTTGCGGCAAATTATACGTTCGATCGACGAACGCTAGCACAACACCATTGAATGACCGAAGTTATTTTCTCTCATAACTATCTCCTTTCCTTCAATAACTGAGTTCTGCGCGGGAAGAAGTTACCGTAAATATGCTTTTTATGAATACTCGAGTGTATTTAAAAATGCTGCACAGTAGCACATACTATGATTAGTGAGGCTGCATAAGAATTACTTCATTTATCAGGTTGCGGAAAAAGCTACTCCATAGACGCCGAACAGTCAACACATTTGAAGTGAACGAGAGCTGACGTTCAATCATTGTGTGTGTTGACTAGCTATGATAACCTTTTAAAATTGTGCCTCATCATCTTGCTACCTGTCAGCTTCTAGTGGTTTTTATCGATGTTACTATTACCGATATTCCTCTCCTCTAGAGAACGTTTGGTCTATTCTAACTGAAATTTGCGCCATCCCTCTCTTGCGAAGTCAATCGCCAATGGTATACGTTCTCAAAGTTCACTTGCGCGGATCTCTATTCATTGACCGTTTTCTTGCTGTTTAACGCATATTTCAGTTAAAATTACCTCCGACTTTTTTCTTTCTTTCAAATTCTCCCCTTACTATATATTCTTCCGTGAACTCGTGTCATTTTTTTGTGAGGAACATCAAATGGATCAATGAGAACACATGCTTGCGCCAATAGGTTTTAAGTGCTGTTTATATTACACTGTCGTTGTGATCTCATTTTTCTCTTGCAGTTGTCTCTCGAAGATTAAACAAACAATGACTGCAACTTATTTCGACGCGATTCCTCAATATCGCCGCTTGAAAAGTATTCCATGTTAATGCATCATTTCTTTTTTAAAATATACTTCATGCTTATTCGGTAGTCGCTAATGATTTATAGTCGTTGCACGGTGGCAGCTGCATCACTTCTTCGTTTACTAGTCGCAAATCCTCAACGATATTCGTATCGTTAAAGTCAAAAATGCTCGAGTGACGGACCCTACGATTAAATATGGGAGGATATCATATATAAAAAACACCTTAATAAGACTAATTAATGCTAACTAAAGGTTTAGGCGGCGAATAATCATTGCGAACGGAACTCAAGAAAATAATAGAGGAGATTGGGCCTTTTTTTATATATTTTGATAGTATTTGTTTGAAAGCGTAGAAAATGCATTTTATGATGAAAACTAATGATGAAACTAAAGCGTAACGAAAAGAGTATTTTCTTGCTGTCCTAGAGTCATTTAAATATTTTTACGTCTGTTTGGACGAGTAAGTGTCTTCTTGCGATGAAATATTAGAATCGATAAGAGGTGAACACTACGAGAGAGACACCTCAACGACGACATGCTCACTTTTTAAGCATACCACTCCCCAGTGGATAAGTGCCCTATTGTGAACGATCGAGCTTTGAAAGTATTCGAAACTATGAGTCTTCTACTGGATTTTCAAAGAAAAATATCTCACCGCAAAAATGCAGCATTGAATTTCCGGTGGGACTTTAATTAGCGCAAAAGTTTAGCTATGACATTAATTATTTTAGTCATATAGACGACATAGGCCTTCGTTAGAGTAATGATGCTAAGATATTCGACTAGAAAAATTGCAATTAAAAATGCGCAATGAAAATTGAATGCAGAGATAAAAGTGTGGAAATCTTTGTAGCTGCATTGGATTCGGCGTAAGACATATTGAATTGTTGAGATTTGCAAAGAGCAGTTGCTTTTCCGCAATAAATTAGTGATAATTCGTTTGCAGTATTGACTTTTAGCGTCGTCATAAACTTTCTCCACTGAGCAGTAAATATTTTTTGAAAGTTTCATCGATATGCTTAATTTTTAATTCGTTGCAATGTTTTGCGGTAATTCCTCTCATTAATAATGCAAATTTTGCAACCTCTTTTGGCTTTCATATAAATTTATTTTATTATTTTAATTTCTTTAATTTTTATTAATCCAGAGATTTTCTATCGAATTTCCTATAGAATACAATGGGAAAATTTTCTCTGCAAAAGGGGCGAACGACTATGAATTATGACTGTATATGCAGTGATATTTACAAGCTGCTGAGGAGCGGAATGTGAGGAGGGGAGGAGTGCTTTATTTGTGCGGAAAGGGATTGCCTCATGAAGTCCTACGACCTTCCAGTGAAATCAGATTTCAAAATGTGTTAATAACAAAGGAGTATTTGCATAACAGAGGAGTACGTGCATAGCAGCTCAGTTAGCGGAAGATGTCAGATGTCAAAGAGACGTTTCCTATGTATATCCTCTAATCGTAATAATTCACACCTGTGATTTTTTTTTTACTTTTAATGTAATCCATTTATCGTTCATTTTCTTAAAGAATAAAAACCTCTCATAGGGTTTTTGCTATTTATGTAACTAGCATCAATGTTCCTCATTCTTCTCCTTCCTCCTCTAATCGTTAACATTTTTGTTTCCAGACATACAGCAATGACTTGATTCATTCAGTATGCTTACTAAATACTGAATTAACTTATTTGGGATGAGCGTAGAAAACGTTTCTCGCTGCAGTTGAATTTGCTAAAATTATGAGCAAATATTCCCCTAAAGTGAAAGTTGTCTTAGTTTAAAACGATTTCATACGTTTACTTGAAAAAAATCACCCATTTGAATTCATTAATCACGTCCTATGATCATGAAGCTCATAGAGAGATCCTATCTGATGCTTCTTTTTGTTTTTATCCGAAAACGACACAGATTGAATAATATGGGCTATCAACGGTTCTGAGTTACGTTGTTTGCTGTTTCTTCCAGCAATGCTTACTTACTCAACTGAATGTGACATTTAAAGAGTACAGCTTTTGATTTATCGTTTTATTTCAGTGTCCATTGGGCCGCGGCATATGCGATCAACAGAATAATTGTACGCATTCTTCGTCGGCTGGAATAAAATACTCGAAATGAGGCGATATGCAGCCACGTTCTATTTCCCAGTCCTTTATCACAGTCGATAGTACGCCGGTGTTTTCACTACTGGTAAAAATGAAAGCAGTGCTTTTTATGAGAATTTTGCAGAAAGAGAACAACATATCCATCAGTCGTAGTTCTAGTGAGGTCACATTAGACGAAGAGCACTTTCGATCAAATAAGAGGCAATGAAGCGACCGGAAGTCCGAACTCCTGCTCCCCCTCCTCCCTTCCTCCCACTGTCAACTGATTTCAAACGGAAGCTGTCATATTCCCACTGATTTTCTCCCTTCGAGTGCTCGGCTATTCTCATATATGCTTGCTTTCAAGTCGATTGAGAACTACTTGAAAACAATTGCCAAATGAAAAGTGTATTTAATATTAACTTTTTGCTTTCTTTTTAAGGTGGTCATAATAGCGCCTGTTGCCGTTTAATTGCTGTCGTTTTGCATTTAAATTGCTGAGTTTCAATCTGAATATAGGATCTGCATTTGTCATCGAAATAATTAGCGCTTCCAAGCACTGAAGTTAAATTGCTTCTTCGTATAAGTATCGTCAAGTTTGTCTGATTAGATGCATAGAATTTCTTTGATGGATCTGGAACGCGAACCAGATTTTCGTCAATTATTGCATCGTTGATACTTCCAGAGTGCCTCGTAGCTACAGCAAACACCCTATCTATGAGTTCTTGATTCGTATGCTCTAATTTTTTGCTATCATCTGCCAGAGGCGGCATATGAATCACATATCTGGCGCTCGAATCGACGTCTTTCAGGATGATTGCAAATACAAGGTTCACCGTGTTGAATAGAGTCGTGCAGTCCTTTTCTCCGTGTTGGTGGCAATGAGTCTCTGACAAGCAACTCTGAGCTCTGGAAACTCTGAGCGCCACCTTTACCGACAAAAAATGTGAAGTAGGTAGACATAGACATTTAATACAACGGTGTATTCATACAAGTTTCGAGTAAAGCGATCGCAAGAAATTCTCATAGCGTACACTTTGATGACGCTAGCATAGTGTCTACGACGTCCTTATGTTGGAGCCTTCTCCTCACACCTTAGGTTAGTTCAGCAGCTTAGGTAAAATCTTCTATCGTGACATTTTCTGTGCAGCGTTACTCTCCACCCGGCAGACTTCCGATTCTCTCCTTCCAGCCCACTTATTTCCCATTTTATAATAGGCATACCAGCCGTGAGAACTCATAATGGTTTAACAGAGCGCTAAACGATTTCTCCATTTCCGATCGAATGATAGGTGCCTGTATACATCGGAAATTCTCCGGCAGTAATTTTCATGCGATTTTAAAGAGTCACATTTACAACGCGCAATGCGGCTCTACGGTGTATACGTTTGCATGCGTCCCTTCCCGTAGTTTCGACTCCGGAACTAGCGTTACGGAATTAGGCGTCACTTTGTACACTTCATATACCTTAACTCGTGCTGATCGATCACCTATGAAAAAAGTCATAATCACTTAAACGTGGAATAAAGATTGCACATATTGTACTCTGATCGGCTGTTCATTTCAGTGCGTTGTATGACTAAAAGTAGTCACTTGTAAAAGATTTGTACGAGCAATCCGACTAATTTAAATATGGGAGCGCGTCGTTTTGCTCATTTGTTATTTGCTCGTGATTTATGAAAGCGTCCGTTGATATGAAAGAATTGGAAAAGTGCATATTGGGCTAACGTCTTTAACATGTATGACCGATTGTTTATAACAACTTTGAATGCAACACCTTTTCTAAACGACTAAAGTCTGTCGGCGTTATAGTTGGCCGGAAATAAGTGAGTGAACATATTAGGCTTGTTGTGTAAGTGAGTACTCGATAACAATACATCGAAATGCACCTATCGTGCATAATCATAAATCTCCTACCTTTTCTTGAACGCGGAGACAAAAATTTTTTTAAACTCTCATCCCATCATCTGTAAATGATAAAATTAAGTTTTATGGCGTTTTTAAATGCTCCTAACTCATTAATCACTGCGAACAAAACTGCTTTCAGGTCATCAGTGGTAGTCATTATTTCCGGAAAATTTTATTGTTGGCCATTCTTTTGTCGTTCCAGAGTTTTAATTATGTGAAGGATAAATGAACATTTGACATAATATGCATTCATACAGATGTGACGATATCATGCATTCAGTGCAAGAATTTACCGAAATACTCCTTCACTTCGTCCTTTAGGGTTTATTAGTGTCAGCGCTGTAACCAACGCATTTCATCAGTACTAGTCCGATTTTTCACGCCAGAAAGAGCTTGAAAATTTGAAAACGCTAGAAAAGCACAAAGTGGAGCGATAGAGTTCATAGGACAAAATAAACCTAATTTATTATCAAGCAAAAACTTCCCCCATGTGGTACAATTGCTTAAACGCTTCATGGAATTTGAAAAAACACATTTTCCCACAGTTTATCACATAGTGCGGAAGGAAAATAAAATCGCCTGCTGAAGCTTCATACAGTTGGTTGGACCCTTCAGAATGCGCATTGGCAGCAAGCGTCTAAGTATTTTTTATTATTGATGCAGCCACTTGCTCTCTT
Source organism: Parascaris univalens (assembly GCA_037576465.1). NCBI lineage: Eukaryota > Metazoa > Nematoda > Chromadorea > Rhabditida > Ascarididae > Parascaris > Parascaris univalens. The sequence goes on along the minus strand of CM075173.1, from coordinate 53,799,670 downwards.
GTTAGGTGAATCGCAAAAAGGCGACCCATCGTGGCAACCACTCGGCTACACCTCTTCGACTGCTTCGCAAATAGTTCATTTCATTACTAGTTCAACACGAATAATTTGTTAGAATGTTCCAATAGGATATCTACTTAGGAGTAAAATTTTCGCAACTTAAATTGGTAAAGCAGCATCCTTGAAATTAGATAATATATGACGTATACCTAAGCAGAAGCATAACAAATCTAAATATGCCACATATTTCAATGATATTTCAATACTGAAATCAGTTGAACATAGCAAATTGAGTGCAGCGAAAGAAATACAACTGCAACGAGACTTCGCCATAAGAGATAACGAATCGCTCTTCAACATTCTCGCATTGACTATTTTTGTTATCACAACATGATACAATCGAGAATCTACAAAAGCTACGTCAGCCTTGGCTATCAAAAGTGCTTCACGTCAGTACAAAAAACGTTTTTCTCTATCAGAAGAGAAAATCCGACGTGTTTCTCTCCATTTAATGTTAAATTTTTGAGAAAGAAGCAATAACGCATATCGAACCGCTTGCCGTCTTTCCGCTCGTTTACCAATTGCGGGAAGTTATTTTTTTCGCTCATGGATTTTGATGAAATTCGCAGTGAAAAGCAAAATTGCGGAAAAAAACTTTTCAGGTCAAGGATATTTTTGTCATCATTACGTAATCAAGAAGAACAGGAGTGATTCAAACTTTCATCAAAGGCGCTATAATTGGTCCGACTATTGCACAGTGAAGTGCGTGTTTGATAGCATTCGCCTTTCAACTTCTCACCCTCCTCTCAACATAATTGCCTCGCCATCGAGCTTTCATACCCACAGCTGTTCATTTATGGTGATTTGAGGTTGGGCCACTGTTGAAGGAGCTAGAAAACGCCGAAGTGATGCCAAGTCGCAAGCAGTAAAACTCTGAGTCACAAAAGCGCATAAGTGTAAGCATAATCGTGCATTTTGGCTGTGGACGTCAGGCAATTAAATAAATTTGATAAAAGCATAAGCAAAACAACTGATTCACCTAAAGGTGCAATTGTCTTTCTAAAGAATTATTCTAGATTGACATCAAAGATGGCAAATGAGATGAGCTTCCTAGTATCATATTTGAGCTTTGAACAGTAAGTATGATTTCCCTCTATGATGAGGTATGTTTACGATGAACTGAGACTAAGTTTGCAACATTATCGAAATAGTTTCGTGCAACTTTTTTGCAATCTCCCCACCTGAAACGAGCACAAATTACACCTATACGCGCATCGTTGATGTATCAGTTCGCACATTTCCGACTACGCATTATCGGCGCACTCTTTGATAGCCAACGGAAATCCGTATAATCATTCATTCAGAGAGCTTATTTTTGCAGCGTCATTTTATCGCCTCTCCATTAAGTGAAGCTTTCATGCGTCTAGTCATTGCAAAAACAAAAAAAAAGAACGAAAACCGCTTTCCAATGAGTGCCAATAGCTTTCACTAGAATGTTGCGATCGAAAGGAAAGAGTCCCGTCTCATTGATATATTATGGAATGATAACTGAAATAAGCACAGCTGCTCAAATTTTGCTTATGAAGAAATTTTCATCTTATTTAAACGATGAATTCGAAAAACACATTCTCCTCTTTCCCTCCCCTCCTCTCCTCCGTTTTCCTATAGACACAAAAAATGGAATAATGCAAAAATCCATATCGAAATCAACGCTTGACTGCATAAATAAGATTTAAAAAATAGTAGAATTTAGGCACGTTTCCATAAACTCTCATTGCTAATGTGCCAATGGCTCATAGAATTTCATAGAGCGAAAGCAGTGAAATACTCGAGAGAAATCAACTATCTTACAATCAAAAGCATAGTAATTTTGGAATTTCACATTTAAAATATTAATCTCATTAGCACTTTTCTCCAATATGTTTCTATTTACTTCAACCGGAGAATTTCCCCGAAATTTAACGGAAAAGATCGAATTGAGAGCTGTTTTGTGAGCTAGTGCTCTTCTTAGAATTGAAATTATGCGAGCTAATTTTTGTCACCTTCACTTTTTTTCAATAGAATGGAAGTTATGATTGCCAATTTGCTGAATTTTATGCGCCTGTGTAGAGGAATATTTGAAAAATAGCCTTAAAGACAGCTAAATAAAGAACTCATTTACTTTGCTTTTTCTATGAGTATTATTTACAACTTTAACAACTGTTACTCTCAGTAACAATTAACTTTCGAATATTACTTACTATTCTCAGAGCAAGAGCTATATTTCCGCTTAAATCGTGCGGCTCGCTTTCACTTATTTTCCATTTCGTCTTGCTGCTTAAGTGAAAAAATGATCACATTTTTATCTTTCATGAAGCGTTAGTGGAATTTATTTCTGCAATTATTCACTATTTCGGGCGAACGGTAATGAACCAGATACGAAAGGATTTATCATTTGGTCTGATTCCAGCTCCGGTTCGGATTCCGTATCCGACTCTTCGTCAATATTTTCCATCGGTGGTGCGCAACGTTCACATTGATTACGAATAAGACTCCGTAGTTCGTTGGACGGAAGGTCGGCATTCACGTCGACGCGTGTCATTGTAGATAGAATCCATTTCAGACGCTCGCTGAGTGTCTAAAATATAGCAGGTGACGAACCTCACCAGATATCTGGTTGGTGAAAACGGTTCTCGCAGCGTTTTTTCTGAACGGGTACATGTGAAAAGCACTGAAACCGTCGATGAGAGTCAACAATATTGTTGAGGCATTTCATTTCGGCGCTCTTTAAATTTGCATCGTCAGCAGGTGTGCTTAATTAACGAGATATAGTCATTACTCAGATGAATATGAACAGTAACGAGCATCAATTTTTGCCAGCTTTTGGCGTGATTTCAACGAGAAACAAATCCAAGTAGCATAAACAAAGAGACCTTTGTTTTTATAACTATCATGTATAAATAAAAGAAATTATAGCTACTTAAATTTTTCTGCCTCGAATATGATAAATTAAGCATAAAAACTGCGGTTCGCCATTAGCAATATGAAAACGAATAGGATGATATTCAAGAAAAAATTGAAAATAAATGAGGCAAAAAAAATCACAATAACATTAGAACGAAGCGGCTGATGTGAAGTTCGTGTCGGAAATATCAAAAACGCCAAAGCTAACCTGACCAGAACAATCAACAATGTAACCGTTGATTGGGAACTGTTTTCCGTTCAGCAACATCAGGAATTGCAGAAGGTTGAAGGCCGCCGATAATGACGATGCCGCTGAACGGAGTGCGACTTCGGTTCGCGAAACTCGGTCTATGCTTGCCAGCAACTTAACGAACACTTGCAACTAGTCGTAATGAGTCGAAATGACATCTGACATGACTTAGAAAGGTGTGTTTTGATTAGTTAGTTCTAATATAATCTCATATCGGAAAAGGTACCTTTACTGAATAGAAGAATCGCATATATCTGGTGGGCAAGGTGAATATGTTTTGTGAGAAAAAAAACAGCAGATAACTATAAAAATGGAGCTGAAATCCACTCAACGTTCGATGATCATCGCCATGCGCGGATTCAGGTTCCTAGCAACCGCGCATCTCATAAGACGGTGGCTGGAATCAATAATATTTGATGACCCCTTAGAATTGTTTCAAAGAATATCCCTCTCTAGAAATTCCACTATACACTATCAACTGCCGTATAAGTAGTTCGATATAGTACAATTTATTAAGCGTAACTGTGCGCCGATTATTTAAATCTCTATCGATAGCTGTCATCGAACAACAAATGTTGATAATAAAGTGAACCTTTGCAGAGCCGTTTGCATCAATATACGATAACATCGAAATTTTTGATGAAAATTCTCAATGATTTAGTAACTGATATTTGTTGTAAGAGATGAAAAATTTTATGAAAAATTGCGATGGTGTTGACGTCGTGGAAAAAAGAAAACTGGCAATTTCGTCGACCAAAAAAGGTTATACGAAAATGTTACTATATTAATTCTTTGATTTCATTAAAGAAATAGCGAAATGTGAAGCGATACTTTAAGTAAATTACTCCTTTTTGTTCTCAAAGAGCTGAAGAAAAAGTATTTGGTTCACGTTATTTATACATCGCCATTTTTAAAATGCTCTTAGTAAATGAAACAATTTAGAAAATGAGATGACAGCCGATCGCGAATTTATGTTTAATATAGTAAAAAACATTTTGCCTAGAAGGCATCATGAGGTTTTCATGTAATTTCTAGCGTTATTGTTCCCGGTCGCTAGCTAATGAGAATAATGTCAGATAACATACTTCATAAACGAACCTGTGCATGTGAGTATTGCATGAGAGCATCAATATGTGACCCTGACGCAGGACGTGGTGCCCGAAGCTTAGCTAGAATGGCAGCTTGAGCGCCACGCAGCTGTATGCAAGCCCTCTCGAGTTCACTCTCTTCGCTAACTCGTTTTCTTTCAAGCTAAAATCTCTTCGTTACATCATTGCAACTTCAAATCTTGTTGTTGAGAATTTGCAGCATTTGTTAAAGCGAAGTTTCGCGATGCTGTTTTAAAGAAAGAATTTCCGACTTCAACGAACTCGCACCGCCAGGTGTGCTCAGTCTATCCTAGTGCTGTCGCATTGATGCTGTTTTTTAAAAATTTTTCAATGTCTTAAATTCCTTGCTGGAAATCACTCCTCAATGAATTAAAAGTTGCCCGTTATATAAAGATGACCTGAGCTGGCAGCAATCTGAGATTCCGCCATTTGCTAGCCGCACCTATGTGTATAGCACTGAACAAAGAAAGAAAAAATTGATGCAAGCCTCTTACCAGCTTTTTTCTCCTCTATCCGCTCTCCTCCACAAAATATCTGCATTGCATTCATTACTTGCTTCATTTCTTGGTGATTGATGAATGACGTAGGGAAATAATTTTACAGGGAAGTCGCATAGGCGTAATTCTGCCGAAAATATAACGATATGGCATACCTCTAAGTAAATGTGCAATCTTTGAAGTATATGGTCGAGTGGCACATGGCAACTCAAAGATACTTCCGGCTGCTTGCTCTTCACTCTCGAAATAAGCTCCTCGGCGAACACATACAATTCATCGAGTGAATCCGATTGTATGCGGTATCTTTCTAGAAACGCCAAGTTAATATTTCAGCTTTGGGTAATTTCTCATAAATTGATGCTATTGTTGCTCTAAAACAATCATAACTTCACTTAAAGTTTTTAGTGCAAATTAGGATCTAGAGGAAAAAATTTAAAATAATTTCAAAAAAAAATGATACATAATGGGAAAGGAAAAAAAATATGAGATGCTTTTTTTTAAGAGCCAAATATTGGATTGAATTCCCTCTTTTATCATTACACTAAGAGCGACATTCAACGACAGGCTATAAATTAACTTTATCGTTGTAAAGTGCAAAACTGACTAAGTCCTAAAGTTCAGAAATGCTTAGCTAGATTCGGGAAAAGTTTGAGGATGAAAGGAAATTTGACTCGAATAAAAATTACTCGATTTTGGTGAGACGAAGATCGAAACGACTGAATCGGAAAGAACTGGTTGAAATGCAATCGATGTGCTTTTCTCCGCTTCAAACTCTGAAAAACAATGTGATCAATTTGGTGAATGATAAGATCTATGTGTTTTTCTTTTTTTTTCCAGTGAAATATACAACTCGACAAATGCGATCCACAAATCCAATATATGGCGTGTTGTGAATTTCGTTGATTTTCTTTTCAATAAACAAAAGAAATATCTTTTTCAGTCCATTTCTTACGCATAAATAATGAACCATTTCTTCGTACAATCTTTAAGTTTTCTTCGATTCGTTATGACCGATCCGAAAATTTCAAAAATTTCGACAAATAAGTAAGCATATATGAATGTGAAATGGAAAATGCTTTATATAAAATAACGGAAGCATAAAAAAGGCAGCACTAAACACTAACCAGGCATAAGGTCGCCAACTTCAAGTGCAGTTTCCGAAGATTCAAAGGTGAGCTTGTATTGCACGTTGCGTTGGGTTCCCGTTGCACGACACATCAAAATGAGTGGCAGTTTGATTTCCGCACTAGATAGCTCACCTAAGGTTACAATATATACAACTAGTGTGCACATTTCTGCGGCATAACCTTTTTCTGGCTACACATTACCAGCATTAAATGTTATTTGGCTGCTGAATATATTCATATGTATAAAAGCTATATTTAAGCAGTGAAGAGTGATGTGAAAAAAGACCGCTAAAGTTGGCAATAGACGCCGATTTTCTATGATAATATATGGAAATAAGCTGCTAAAGCAAACGCATAAATCCAATCAATAGAAAGACTTGACGAATTCTGAGAATGAGAAATTTTACCTCACCGATCCGTAAATAAGTATCAGCATTCTGCTCAACAATCGTAAATAAACAAACCATTGGAAGCCGAGAAGAGAAGAAATTGGCATCTGAGGTCGGTTATTGGCTGCGTTTTAACGTAAAAAGTAATTGGTAAATGATAAGAATCACCTGAAATTTGAGAAAAAGAGAAAGAAAACTCTTATCTGCTCTCATATATTACATGAAATTCACTAATGGGAATATTTCTCATTACGCATTAATTTAACTACGCAATAGCCATTAGTAGTGTTGCCACATGCAAAACATTAAACTGAAGAGAAAACAGACATTTTTTTGCATTCGACAAAACCCATTGCTTAGATTTTTTAGAATCTCCGAACTTGAAAAAAAGACGGATTTTTGGTCAATATCTTTGAAGCTTTTATAGTGGCTTTTCGAATTACAGAGGTAGGAAATTGCCGCCTCAACAGAGTGATGCCTAAGTTATGACATTATTTGCTCAATTAGTATGTTTCCTTCTCGTTTCATAGTGATTAAATTAAGGGCAAAAAAATGAAAGTACCTCAACACGGATAGTGCAAATCTCTTAGACAATCGTCGCATAACTCTGAATTCATCATCGTTTAGCAAGCGTGATATCGCCTTCTTATGATGGATAATGGACATGATATGTGGAGAATGGAAAATAGCATGGACTAATGAGCTTATTCACTTACGAATATTACCAATGACGAAATATTTTTGTTCGGCGAAAAATTGCGTTCTACAAAGAAGGCGTACGTCGTTTAATTGCAACTGACTTGTAATGGAAACGTCGACCGTAAGCGATGGTACTTCTTCGCTTACATCATGAGCCATCTTAAATTCTTGCAATTAGCACCACTGTATCTCCTCATTTGGATCGGCTATAAAATTTGAAACAATTTTTGTCGGTTTGATCCCTTTAGAATGCTGCTCGAATATATAACGAGCAGTATCACTGACGCAGACAAAAACCTTTGGAAAGCTGTTCACCTCAACAAAACATCAGGTGGAGAATTACAATACTACAAGGGATTCGAGCAGACGTCTCACAGACGAGATTTCAACGAGGAGTGTTTGGAAATGGAAATGAGGAGGGAATTCGAAACGATGTAGGAATTCTTTCAAATCTTCATAATTTATTTTTCGATTACTCGAACACTTCTGGCGCATGCATGTGAGTCTGACGATCTAGGCAAAATGCTCGACGCTTCTTTTTTCCATGGTAATTTGCAGATTACCACCAACTCGTCCGCTTATCTAACTTGGATTGAAACTACTGATATTTTTGGCCATTTTATTCAGCCGCTCAAGTAGAAATATGAAAAAGGAAGGTGTTCAACGGGCCAAAGAGTCAAAAGTCGCCCATAGAAAAGCATACGGCTAAAGAGAATTTTAAAGGATTTCATAAGCGGAGAGGAAGAATATTAGCTATCTATCCATCCCTGCAACTGGAACGCCACCTTCAATAGCGGCAAATTTTTCATGCAGTTGAACACTTCTAGAAACTTGTTTTTGTTGCAAGTCATGAGAATCTTGAATATCGGCCATTGAGGACTTGTTTAACAGCTATCATTCTATAGAATATCACAAATTTTCAGTTCATCGAGGATATATCTTGGAAATTTCCACAACGTACGTATTTCCAATAACATTTGCAGTTGGGGAGATGAGCACAATTAGATCGCAGAATTGTGAATCATACGCCTCAGAGCAAATAGAGAAAGTTAATAATTTTTTAGAATAAAATGTTCCCTTCAGCGGTCACTGAGGTTTTTCCGGCTTCTTTGCTATCCCACAAGTTTTTAGGAACATAAAAATGTTGGTGAAATCCAGTGGCGGATGTTTTCTTCTTGAATGCTAAATAACTAGGAATCTGATAAAGTAAAACGTAACATCAATTGATAACGTTTCTTGTCTCGGCTGCATTAACACTTCATATGGAAGACATCGAAAAGCACGAGTACTCGATGTTGCAGTATATTGTTATATTGGATGAAATTTTCAAAAATTCAACAGTTATGAACTAACCGATTTCTCATCAAGTCCGGTGAAGGTACACTCAAATTGTAAGGCACTATGATTTGCGACACCTGAAAACGTATTTTTGAGTCTTAGCAGGATTCTCGTAACAGGATATATCTATCGCATTTGCAGTGGTTTTACGTCATCTAGCGAAAAAAACGAAAGACTCGCTTAAAATAAGACATCAATATCATGTTTGCGCACACGATGTGATCAACGCTTTTTATTTGTACTGTTAATTTGTGCCGTCTTCATACATCTATTTAGCATTACCGGAAATGTTTAACAATAGAATTATATTAAGGGATCAGCGGATCAGCCCATTTCTTACTCATTATAGAAATATTTTCTTATCGCCGAGTTGAGCTTAATGAGGTGTGTAAAGTTAAATTGACACGAATGAACCTGATGATACACTTTTCGGAATCGATTTCAATCACAAACATATATGCACACGTACAACATACGAATATCACAAATGCTGGGTTATAAGCTCTAGAGATGATTGCAAAAGAATTTTGTCAGAAATGTTCCGCACAAAAATATGCGCATGAACAGGTAGAGTTCCCAACCGATGTGCGAATGCAATTTTCGCTGTTTTCTTTGGTATTTTGTGCGTTAACCTCTATGCGGAATTCACGACTTATTTACTCAAAAGCGAAGTTTAAATGCTCGATTATCACAAAGCAGAGAGCTCCTGGATGGGAAACGCATTCGGGAAGAGGTTACGATAAAGTTCCGCAATAAATTGGCGCACTTCTGTCTCCCCTTTAGAAGTCTCATTCATCGACAACTTTTACCTATGTATTCAGAAAGTCACGAAATGATGTCCAATATGCGCACCGGGGTGCCAAAAATCCTTAACTAGAAACTTCATTTCTGGATAACACTTTCAACAAATCTGCATTAAAAACTCAATAGTACATTCTGGAGTTCAATTCTTATTTCATGAGTCTGAGTGAAGTAAGGAAAGGTTGTCTTGTGATGAGGTTGTAAAATTCCTCTTTTTATATGTATTGCGACTAAAGTTCTGAAACTGAAAAGCTGATAAATTTGCACATATAAGTGGTAAGAAAAATAAATGAAAAAAATGTAAAATGTGCAAAAATAAGCAACCAAAACGACAGTACCAGAAACTGCATCGGATGGCTTTTTACGGATCGCCGATTCCAAACGCATAAACTCAGCTTGGCGTTCGTGAAAGTCGATGAAACGTGTTTGGGATGCTGGTAAGCGGAAAAGAGAAGGTTCAGTGCCAAGATAGCTGACTGACAAGCGACGCTCTGATAGAATAGCGATCATCGAACGATAGATTGTACTTAATAAAGAATCACGACTAAGTACCACAAAGGCAGCATAGAGCACGAAAACGAAAAGAGTTAAATCAACCGCATACGCTGCATACCTCGAAGATTTGGAACGTTTTTCGCATTTAATTCTCGCAGTTTCTCAGTTTTTCATCTATTAAACTCTTCCAATTTTTTTCACTTCATTCATTTATATGAAGTGATAACTGTAATACAGTTACCTAAAATAAGGCAATAACGATGTAAAGTAGATCTGAGGTCTGCGAGTAAGAACCACATTGAAACGGTGGTCCTCACTAGCAATTGGTGATACGATACAGCTTGGACTGGAGGAAGGAGTTGGTGAAACTTCTGTTTAACATCGATATTCTTTGTTTACATAATTAGGCTTTGTTCAATTCCTTTTCATGCTACATTCCGCTTCATACAAATATACATTGTATAAATATATATACATAAGACGGGGGGATTTCAAAACTCTTCAGCAAAACGCAGACATCGAGTGGTCGCTTAATAACAGTGCTTACCCAAACGAACACAGATTCAACTGCATTGGCTCGACAGCCAGCTGTGCTGCCCAGATTAAAATATTGTCTGTGTAGAACAGAAGTGTGTTGGTTGTTGTTGCAATGCACAGTTGGATGTAGGCATCCGACGCTGCAAACCATAAAGTCAATATTTTCTATATCTCCTAAAAGATAACCTTCAAACCTCATGCGGAATAACTGCAACCGATATTTAACATAATCTCGCGTTTAACAGAGTCATCGCAATAGCTGGACCTGTTGGTATGACCAAATGTTAGGTGGTGAAATTGGATAAGTCAGTTGAAACAATCTGTAACTCGTTGAACATCTTTCGCTATTAAGAAAGAGCCTAGCAATAAATGTGGGCTATTGAAACGGAACTTGAATTGTAGACGAGCAAGGCGGTTGCGATACACTGAAGACGGATTGAGAATCGCAGAGTACCACCATGTGTAAAACACAGCAGGACACGTTTGCATAGCACGACGATCGACGGCTGAACAGGTGCTGTATCGATGACGGCGATACTCAGTGGCCAGTCGCCGAGGTTGAATGTCCAATCCGGCTGGAGCAGTAACATCATTTCGAATCGTTTAAAACATATCCTACATCATTTAAGGCATTCCAATTCTGAATCTTCAATAGACTGCACTGTGGCTCAAAACCAAAAGAGTCATATCAAGAAAAGACTCGAAAGTTCATTCAGTGATCTCCAATTTGTTCGGCGAATAGATTTCGAGTGGCTATTTCTATGATGAAGTACATTAGAATATGCAGACGAACGTTAAGTTTTTTGCCATATTTAGTGTTCGAGGCGGCAGCAAGTGCAGAGAATTTAATTGACGACAGGAGACCACCCGGTGCGGTGATTATCGAATCCGATTGAGGGGCATAAATAATCGGACCAGGATGAAGGGCTGGCCCGACGTTCCTCTTAAAGAGCTCATGCTCGGACTCGAACACCGACAGTGAGCAGTTGACGTTCTGCACGCACAACTGCGACGTGCTTGCTCGGCCGAAATTACCCACACACATGTTGTAGGCAATACCGTGTACATCATGCTCATGCAATACAACCAACTTGTGCGAATCGTTCTCTGCAACATTGCAGTTAATGGTTATCGGTGGTACACAGACAGCTTTGCTATCTCTACATGCGAAATGAGACCATCGATTTCATGTGGTTTTCAGTTTGCTTCTTAGCAGTATTCCTTTTTATTCACTATGAATAAAGTTACACTGTTGCTGCTGAGGCTATACTACTGTAAACAAGGACTCTAACAAATGCAAATGAATACCAGCCACAAGACGATAAACTGCGAGCTTTTGAGGGAAGAGGATTGCAATGAAGTTTTCATCGATGCCAGCGACAAATTTCGCAACGTTGATCTCAATCACCGAGCTGAATAGCGTTTGCTCGAGAAGACAGCTCAACTGCTGTCGTGAGTCATTCACTCGACCCGGATCTATGACCCACACTCGACCAGCACTATTTCCAATCACCAGCTGTTCTGAAACGAGAATATACAGTTGCTATCAGCGGTACCAGAATTCCTTTGAAAATTTGGCCTTTTGCTAAATTTGATCGGAAAGAAGCCAAAAGTGCCCAAAAACGTTGCATTATTTGATGATTCTTCATGAGAACTTATGAGAATTTCAATTCGTTTTCCATGTTTTGGTAACCGACTCGCCTGCGAGACTTTCCTCGTCACATTTCGATGCGATATGAAACGATTTGGGATATAAAGTGCTTAAGACTTGAACAAGTGGATCAAGAGTAAGAGGAAAGCTTTTAGTGCAAATTGAACGACACAGCAGAAATACATAAATCGACTTGGGCGTAAAGGATAGTCCTTTGCGGATCTAAGGCGGAACTAAGGAATATTTGATCACTATTCGAAAATACTCGTTATTTGGTATTCTACAATTTTGACTTTACTTAATTAAAAACCGATTGATTGACTCAATTAATCGAAATCCTCTTAAGCCTCTAAGGCATGCCGTCATAGGCGTTCACGTGTGCAAAAATAAACGAAGTGGATTATCGATGATCTCGTTAAAGTAAATCAAATCCTTAAGCATCGATATACTCAAAACAGTGGAATAAAAGCTGCTCACAGAAACACTGTGAAATTCGGATCGCTTCATTGGGGTTATGGTGACCATATGAAGAAAGAATCTCGGCCCTATGAAATGAATATCATCTACTAAGAACGTCTAATAAGGAATGTGCAGCTATATGATTCTTATTTTACCGCCGCCTTCAATTTCATCAATTTACGGCTGCTTAAATTCACTTTTCAATTATTTGTTACAATGAAATCAAGCTTCCGTCGGCTTTCTATCAATCGTTAACGGATAAATGCGCTCGCCTCCTATGGTACTCCGGGTAACGACGAAGAGCAATGAGTACAAGTTTCATATATAAAACCGCTGTGAAAATGAATATGTTGGGGATGACTGATGCAGTGCGTAGGACTATGAAATAGACTATGCCACCCTTAGTAGATGAAATGCATAAGCTGATGTTAATAACGGTTCAGGATGTGGTGAGCAGCTTCCTCCTAGAAATGTTCAGCGGATGGAACCAATCCCTCCAGTGGATCCTCAAGGCCACCTACGTCACTTACGTACTATCGAGTGAAAAAGCTCGTAAGTCTCACAGCTCCTCGCATACGCAAATATAAATGCTGGAAAATGAAGCCGGTCTATCCCATAACATGGCAACTGTCCCCCATTTGCAGTCAGCGCAGAAAAAGAAATGATATCCTGCTGTATCCACAGGTGTGGAAGAAGCGCACGATCCGCATCAACGACAATACGAAGGTAACATGTCAAACGCGGAAATATCCGTCAAACACAACGTTGACAGAACCAACCACAATAAACAGACAAAAAAGACGATAGAGCGATTTTAGTCAAGAAGAACCTCGCCATGGCTTTAACTGAGTCCGTGCTTTACCAGATTCGTTGTGAGTCACTATTCGAAGATTTCGCATTGAAAAATAAGTTTTCGTATAACTTCCGCGGGCCACTTACCAAACTACACATCACTGACAACCATAATTTTCCATAATTAATGACTAAATAAATTAAGCTTGATAAACCACCCTTTATCGTCAAGGACCTCAATATTCCTGTCTCCACCCACCCATACGTCTCCGGATATTTCAATCGTTCTTAGCGACTTTCACCCTCATACATCTCTGACTAAGCTGAAATGGCAAACTACAAATAACTAGCAAATAACATTAAGGTGGTGGTCCAGATATCTGTTGTTGGCTGTAATTCCTGTAATATTGATTACTCATACACCGTTTGGAACTTTAACTCCGAATATTTCAGAGAAGCGTGCCTCATGTGGCTATTATGATTTTTGAAGCATCAATTAGCCCACTCATTGTCTAGTTTTGCTTAGTGCACGGTTAGTTCGAAGAGGAGCTCCGAGCAAACTCTTCGGCTTTGTCCTACCGAGTCATTCCGACCAGTGGTCTCACATGGGGAAACGGGCGGCGAACCAATTCGCATGGAACAACGATGAATCGCCTCATCAGTATCCGATGGTCAAGAGACGACCCTAAGCCCTCACTTTCACACTACCTCACAACTTCAGCTAAACGGCAGTGATAATGATATGAAGAGACATTTTTCTTCATAATGAATGCTCTGTCGATTGAAGTAAATTTCGGTTAGCCCTGCGATTGCTCGATCTTCTTTATTGAATGTGATAAAATATGTGATCCGCATCAGAGTTCCGTACGTTGGACGGATGTCGAAATGAGTCACGAGAAAATTAAGAGACTCATCGATTATATAAAGTAATGGTTGCTGAAAACACTTTTTATGCATTGATTATTTCAACGCTGGAGGCATATACCCTTTAGACAACTGCTGGGCTCTTTATTGTGCCTAGTGTCGTGAATTCGTTAATGGCACACTGCTTATCTTGCAAGTGAGTGCGGCATTAAAACGATGAAGTGAGACTGTGACGACCGCTGATCCGATCAAGTTCAGCTTATCAATGCAATTTCCCTCGTATTTACATGAAGGACAATGGATTGAACGATGCATATATAAAGAAGGATATGTAGGAAAGATGCTTATGGAATTCCGTTGAAATATCGCCATCATTTATCTTCCGCTTCCGCATACATCATACTACTAGGTGCGAAGCCAATCGATCTAACATAAATATTGTATCGCCTGAACGTAGAATTTACTGCTTCCTCTAAGTGGTGAACATGGTATACACCCTACCTGAACAGGTTAGCGCTGGATCCAACTATGACATCTAGTCGACCACCATCACGCACAGCTTCACACGCAATCTTGTTCAGAATGAAAGAATTTCAGGTGGACACCTGTTTGTTTTTGTAAATCGGAAAGGGGATCCTTTCGGGTACATTCTTTTTTTAAATCGGAAAACGGCTCGATATAACAATCGCCCAAAATACGACAACCTCAGAATCAAATGTCGCTAGCGGAAGGCTCAAATCTGTAACCTCACCTACCACCACATCTCAACAAATCCTTTGCGGAAAGTTTCACGCAGATGTTTCGACTTCATCCTGCCTTGTCTTTTGCCTTCCCACTAGAATGATTACATATGCCATCAGGAAGCTGCAAAACTGGGAAAGAGAAGGAAGTGTAGATGCACGAGAAGAAAACAAACATGACTCCACTAGCAAGTTGACGCTGCACACTATAGCGGTGTACGATTCTTACTTACTATGCACTCTATAGATAAACGAATGCAGCTGTCATTGTGGAGCCAAATATGAGTGGGATGGAACTGCCGAGATGTCTGATAGGGCAACACAAATCAAGTGGGAAAACAAACCTCTATCGTCGAGCAATTTGCCAACAGCAAAAACGCTCGCATCTGTCAATTCAATTCCAAGCCATTCATGCACATGAAATAACGACATGAGTGTTGGGTGCTGGACGACAGCGAAAGCTTTATACCCATCACCATGACAACCACTCGACCACTTCAGCAATAAATAAATGGAATGTACGCTATTCAAGTGAGTGTCTCTGCGATTCGCTCTTCATGTATTTTGGATGTATAAAAAAACGAATATATGGGGGATATCGGAAGTGGAAGAAGGAGAGGCTGTAGCCGTCCAATTCGTCCTGAAACTACAAAAACCGCAAAAATGCAACATTCAAAAAATTCATCACCAATAATGCGCAGAAATGACAAAATTGTACAATTTAGGAAACCGGCTCATTCAGTGGTTAGTTCACCTACACGTTAATACTCGATTTCTTCTTCCTCACTTCCAGATATCTCTAAGTCAGCGATCCCCTCTCCCCCATCTCCTCCTCCACCCCTATCAGTCCATCATTTACAGCTTCCTTTGCATTCTTCGATATAACGCTAATTCTCATTGTAACAAGCGGTCACGTAGATAACTATTCGCAATACATGATCGCAAATGATTTCGGCGCTATTTTTCTTTACAGTACGGATCGAAAAAAAGCAGAAATCCAGCTTAAAATGGAAAGCAAAGAGTCATCGACTCGAAGGGACTATGCACTCAGGGTATCAGACTAAAATTACCAACCATTATGATTTCAACAGAAATTTTACAAATATAAGTGGGTGCATACAATTAAGCCAAGTGATAAAAGATAACGATCGATGTCTTCTTTCTTTTTCTTTCCTTTTTTTCAATAATGAGACTCTTCGATTCACTTAACGATCAGTAGTAACGGCGTTCAGTTGCGCTTTTTAGGCCTTGCCTCTCGTTTTCGCCTTCTTTCCTCCTCACGTCTCTGCTTTAGTTTCAACGAGCTCGTCAACTTGTACGTCACAATTGCTGAAATAATTTTTCGAAGCAATTCGCCGTCGTATAAAAAGAAATTTCAAAACACTTTCAACTATGAGCGCTGCATCTTTAAAAGTGTGCTCATCGTTAAATTACATCCCCAAACACCAATATTTCCAAATTTGGGAAACTCCATCGATAAGTTCAGCAATACTACAAGATTGGTAGAAGTATCACCTTTCAGATCCTAGGTGAATCCTCTCTGAATGAATTTCTTCTGCCCATATTTAGGCGTTAAGAAGCTTGTTGAGCGGATGTGAAAAATAAAAGCAAAGCATCTATGCGGCGTTCAGAAGATTCTCAAATATCGAAACGACCAATGATCTCTATTAAGGTGATATGCAACTATGAAGTGAAAACATGAACAACTCTTGCTAAGTAATAAAAAGCTCTTTGCTTGGCTCAAAAGCATTACGCAAACGAGGCGAAGGTAGATGAGTTTTTCTGTAATTCAACAAGATCGAATCTTACGATTTACTAGAATAGTTCCTAAATGGCGGTATCTTCATCTCTATAAGCGAAAAAAGAACAACCTTTGATTCTTTTTTTTCTTACAGTCACATCAGATGGCAGTCTTCTACTTACATTACCCTTACCTGCGAAAAAGGGATCCATTAAGCTACCAGTATTGAAGGAAACAAATGCCAAAGAAATAATGCAGAAAAAATGGAAAAAATAAATGGCTTCTAAAGGGAAATAAATTGCACTACGGCAATATTAAAATTAAAAAATTCTGATGTGGTAGAGGAAAACGTTCCACTCACCAACAATGGCGACGATGATGAGGGCAGGTATAATGAAGACTGAATTATCAAAGCTGTGCTGCAGAACACTGTTACTACCGCTAAGATCAACCATGGCGCGTATTACGAGATAGATGATCCTTGCTTGCCGACCTCAACAAGCACTCGGATAAGTTGCTATCACAGCGCCTTGCTTTCCGACTGAAACTGCTCAAATACCTTAATTTACATCATCACAATATGCTACACATATGCTCAGAAATGAACTGGACCATGACCTCTAGAACGACCGGACGCCTCATAACAACATCGGCTTTGCATCAAACTCCATGGTAGTACTAAATGAAGCATGTCCTAGGCTATTTCTAGAAAAATATGAACTAAATGAGTCAATCGTGAGCACGAAAATGCTAAAAGATGGCACCTGAAGCACATAAGTATAGCATATCTATGAAAGATTACAATTTTATAAAGTGAAAAAAGAACAATAAAAAAGATTAAAAATATAATATTTCGAAAGTGAATTCCCTCATAAAAAAAAGCAATTAAAAGGTGGCCAACTTCAAGGGATTTCTTTCCAAGGAAAATCCTTTCTATAAATAAAACGAAAACCTTTGCAATTCCTCTTAATGCCTTCCCATTTCCGTATATTTACTCTCTCGAAATGCATCAAAATCGAATTTAAAATTTAATTCCTCGGCTCAAATTCCCTTAAAAACGATAATAATTCAGTATAGGCAAAGGCAAAGGAAGAAGGTAATTTAAAGGAGATTCGACTTAAGCATGCTTTAATCATTTGAACAATCGATAGTGAGAAAAGAACCTTTTCAAGAACCTAAATGAATATCAGACATTTCTAGTAGACGCAGATTGCCACTTTATAGGACGAGTTTAGCGTTTTCGTCATGATACCTTTAAGATTGAAAAAAGAAACCTCATAGCTTTCAAAGAACATTATGGATTTCAGTGAATATATGGCAAAGTCGCTAACAAATTCGTTTCTGCTAAATTTTCTCGAATTTGAAACAAATATACTAACGGAATTACTCTTCAACTCATATACAAATAACTCTATTAATAAACGATAATATAAGCAAATATATCACAAAATAACGAATCATTTCCGATGGAACATATCGAGAAACGAACTATAATTTACATTCTAAGTAATAATTCATAGCAAAACATAAAAAACGTATATATGTGCATGCAAATATGCAAATATGTTCCTTTAACGAGCAAAAAATAGTCGGCAATTTGACGAGTTTATTGAGAGTTCTACGAAAATACTCCATGAAGACGGCGGGTTACAGGTGACGATCATCAGTGGGAAGTGGGACACGCAACGGCAAAAGTAGCACTGCGATAGGCAAAAAGATAGGGGATCATTTCGGCGTATGATCGAAATTATGGGCAACTACAAAGTGACCTGTCATCATGAAACTTGTCTTGAAAACCGGCCGAGCGCTACAATAAAAATTTGAAAAAAAAAAGACGAGCCGAAGACATCGATGTGCTCCCGAAATGCGTACCGCTTTCGACACCTATCGAGTATATATCGCGATGACATTTTCCTTCTCTCTCAACGGCGATCATCAAACATTTCGATTTTTAAGAAGAAATAAAGTGAATTTCTGAAAAAAAAAAGAACTGAATTGCAATTAATTTGGGAACATTTCAGGAATTTGAATGAAAGAGAAAATGATTCGATGGGATACAACGGATTTAACACTCAATTAAGGAGTCGAAATTGGGAATTTTTAGCGATATATAAATCGCAATTTTAAAGTTTTCGAGAAACGACACTCGTGGAGATTTTCTCATGGCATAATTATTGAAAAGAGCACAAAACAATTAAAATAATAAACCTTCCTTAGCCGGTTGACATATACACTTTTCTGCCGACTAGCTCCCATTGTCAAATTTCTCCTCTTCATTCTATTGGATAGCTTCTACCATCCGATTCAACTACCCGAGCTTGAAATATTGCTGGATCAATGAACGATGCTGCATTCGCAGAACTCAGGAACCAACTCCGCGCCATTATGGCAGGAGTGATGAAAAAAATCTGAGAAGAGATGAAACCGATCCGCATATGTTGATCGCCGTCGAGCTCAATGCGACAATCATCACTTCTTCAGAGGACATTACGACAGCACTCAAATCAACGGAACAGATGAAAACGTCAAGCGAAGTGACCCCAACTTCGTCCCACTAAAAAAACGTCGACGAACAAGAGCTGCAAAGAGCGCCAGTCGCTTTGGTTGGGGTAATTGATGCTCCCCTTTGCCTCGTTCCGAATCGTGAAAAGCGCCTCTTCAATCGGCAATGTAGAAAAGATTCCAGACACACCTAACTCAGACATGATAACCCACTAGGCATTCAGAGTGCAGATATCCAGTAGATAGAACTGGCAAAAGAATTCTACGAAAGTGAATCCAGGCAAGCTTCAGGATGCGGACGTTTTGAGGAATGTCCAAAAGCTCAAAAATTTATTGTCACGAACTAACCACCTATGCGTCTCCATTCGCCGAAGAAAGAAAATTAGCTTCATTTAAGAGAGGTGTCTTGTGACTGATCTAAACCTGATAATGTGAGGTGGTCATATTATACGGCGACCGAGAAGAACGAAAAACTGAAGCGCTGTGATAAATGGCTCAAAGATCCGTCTATGGTATCCTCACTAAAAGTCACCTTACCAGCATATCCGCTAAGCCGCATTCCCTTCATTCTGTTAGTGAAATGGTCTGTGGGGATTTTTTAAGTTCCAACAGATTTTGCTCTCGTTTATTTTCGATTAAGAAAAGGAAAAATCTAATCGCAAAATTAACATAAAGGAAAATGTTAAACGCTCTGCTAGTAGAAGTACAAAAGGCTATGGAATTTAAGGATCGCCCAAGAATGAAGGTGGACATATGGCAAATTTCTAAGATGTTACAAATTGACTGATAGATGTTCATATCTGCTTTGATGCCCTAAATCATAACCAACAATAGAGCCCTTTATCTTCGACGTTTTAATCATTGCTTCGTTTCACTGACGCTTTCTTAGTTATCGTGAAAATCGGTTGAGCTCTCAAAAAAAAAAGGGAACTTAACGGAACTCGTGAAATATTTCTAATTATAGCACTCATCACTCTTATAGGTGCAGTTTTTGTTGGTTTTTTTTTGCCTCGAGAGAGAGTCATGTATGAATTGAAAATGAGATCCTATAGAATGAGATACGATTCCCCTCATTGTTGTGATCCATTGAGAAAGAAGCGAAAAAATCCCTTTCCGACACTTACAAAATTCCAAATGAAATATCCCTTCGACGAAACCTTTTTTTTTTAAATCTTACGTCCGATCATTCGGACTTCTTCGCTGAGAACTGTGATCAAAAAGTGCTCTCAAAGCACAATCACTTTGATTTCATGTCAGGTAGTTCTTCTGCAACTTGTTTCGTCACCATTCGAGTGAATGACTGCGTCAAATGAGCGAGATTCAACGACCAAATGAGACATCTGTGGCAATACCTCGACTCTGTGGATGTTTAACATAATCGAACATAACGAGCTACATCCTACACTTGAAACGTATGCTATTCTAGACCGGTTCAAAAAACTTCCTTATCGGTCGTAGTTATTTGTGTAAGTGGGAAATGTCCTCGGATCACTTTTTTTTTCCTGCTATATGTAAATGACGTTTCCGAAAAACTGAAGAGTCCGTAGAAGTTCCTAAGAGATAATTTAAAAAATTACCCAACACTTCGTTCGTTCAATAATCGAAAAATAGGAACTCCACACCGATTTGCTACTTTTTAGCACGAACGATTGAGCTATCCATAGAAGTTATCCATAAAGTGGCCATTTATTTGATAGAGGATCTAAATTGGTTTCAGCATTGTGCAGAGATTTTCTATGAGAATACATCGAAAATAGGCAGGTCTTAAGCGATTCAGACGTGATCTTTACTTCGTACTGTTGATCAATCGTTGAATACTATGTATTTTTTACCTATTATTGTTACTCGTCAAAGATAATAATTTCATTGGAAATACGCAGCGCCAATTCATGAGGATAGATTTTCACAGAAAATTCCTGGATTTCCCTCATCGTTCTTGCTAATAAAGGTTGAAGATCTTCACGTTGAAATTTCCTCATATCGAAAAGCTCAAATTCGTCCTTCAATTATGCTATTAAATCATCAACAATACCTCGAATAATGTTCGATAGCATATAATTTGCATCGCGAGCAATTTTTGCGACCACCGAAGACGGTGACTCTGTGAAACGTCCACCGTCGTTCCCACTTTCCGACGTACACATATGGAATGCGTTACTTCAACAATGAGTAGAGGCAAGAGGTTACGCTCTCTTTGTTCATCAGTTAAATTCCGTAGAGAGTTATAACTTCTTGATGGTTTTCGCTATTATTGCTAGTTTGAGATTTCCAACGGATTCGATGACGATTAAATGCTTTATCAACGAATTCCTTCTCTTTATTCACTCTAGTTGTTGAAGTCATTAACTTTCCGCTCAGCTCACTTCTACAATTGAGTTTTTCTTCCCCTCTATAGCGAGTGGTCTACTTAACTCGGTTCCACCTCTTTGTGCTATTGATTAGCTTGCTATATCACCGATCGCTTCCTGTCCCTTCTAATGGCTCTAGCTTCCACTGTTGAGCCCCCTAATGTCGATTAGGTCACTTAGATGCTAGAGTGACTGAACTCGATAGGTCAACATTGATGCTGTCATTTCTAGGATTCGTCGCAACAGCAATAGATGGAATTGAACAAAATTTTCTCTTTCGAAATAATTCCACACTCGTTACGTTCATATAAAGAACGTGTACTGACCTTTAATTGAGATTAGTTCCCAAAATTGAAGTATTTCATTGCGCGCCACCCCATACTGCATGATCCCCCCTTCCCCAGCTATATCATAGGCACTTTACAATAGCGTCAAGCTCGTGAAGTTCGGTTAAATGGAGTTGGAGCTGTTGTGACACTAGGTTCCTAGGTGCTCGAGGACGAGGGGAGTGACACTTGAAGTGGGTGGATACTTATATTTCAGGATGAACGGAAACGAACGAATAAATAAGACAAGCGAAGGCGTAGGAGCAGAAAATGAAAGAACGTTTCCTGGAAGAAGAAGTGAGGAAGGCAATGTCCCGACTGATCGGAACTTAACTGCAATGAAATGCAGAGACAATAAACGACCTCTCAAGCAACAAATTGAGGAGTCGAGAACCAAAAAAGGGAGCAACTCTCAAAGGAAAATTGCACTTCCACGCAAATCGCTCGAGAGACTCCAAATCACAAAGGCGAAAAATTAGACGGTGCTATGCGCTGTACGCCATCGACTTCTATGTCCCCGGAGAAGCAGCATTGATGCTGTAAAGCGTGAAGACGCGGTGCCGCAAATTGTTTGCATTCAGACTTCTAGAATGTTGCTTTAAAATGAAGGTCAACCGGTCACTAGATGAATTTATGATGTAATTATTCGATTGAGGCGATGCCAATCCGTCATATTCCAGCAATAATGGGATGAAGGGTGGACGATTGTCGACGCAGTCGATTCGCTTCCAGAATCGAAACAACCCTCACTCTTGTTTTGGGCACAATTCAATCACCTTATTGGTTATATTTACCATTTTGTGG
Organism: Parascaris univalens; assembly: GCA_037576465.1. Taxonomy (NCBI): domain Eukaryota; kingdom Metazoa; phylum Nematoda; class Chromadorea; order Rhabditida; family Ascarididae; genus Parascaris; species Parascaris univalens. The sequence goes on along the minus strand of CM075173.1, from coordinate 53,777,261 downwards.
CTGTGTGATTGATTGTTCATAAGTGGAGTTGCGTAAAACTTCTTATGATGTGAATTGCTCGAGTAGATCTCTATCATATCATATTTCAGTGTGCTGAAAGTGGAGGCGAGTGGAGAGAATCACAAGACGCGAATGTCACCGCGGAGCAGTGCCGTCGACGATATCAACAAACATAGGAGAGCGCTTTTGGCTAGATTAAGAGCGAGGTATACAATATTTTCATTCTAGAAACTGTGATGCGTGCATTTAGCCTGAAGGAAACCGATCGCTTTACATAGATGTTTCTCGGAACAAGCGAAGGCTCAAGCCGCTAGCAATATGAAAAATACAAACGAGTCGAGCACTTTGAGCTTTTCGATGAAATTCGAACAGCATTAGTCTTCATACGAGGCCTAGATATTTATTTCATGTAATGCAAATTAACGCATTCAGATAGCTGAGTGATGCAGCTGATTTCATATGGTGAGAGGCGTTGAATCGCTTGAAAAATCCTCGAGGTGATCCCTCATTTGATCGTTACGCGATCAGGGTTCGGATCTCTCCATTCCTTTTTATCCACTTTTGAATTAATCTTATCGCAAGACTGCTCGTCTCTCTGTGAAATTCATAGCACGCTTGAAATTTTCGATAAATTAGACCAAAGAGACGTTCAAAAGTCCGTTACTACTCAAAATTTGCCTCAAATTGGAGCTAAATGATAAATGTTCTCTTGTATGAGTCCTTTGAGATGATTATGACCTGGTCTTGAGAAGGATAGGAGAGGATCTATCTCTAGAAGAATCATCATCATTAAGCATTTTGTTGGCATGGTGATCAAAGAAATACTGAAATGAGGAAGATTTTGATGCAGATAACTCATCGTTCGGCAATAATTTCAAGGAGTTTCTTTAGAATGCTTCATAAGGTGTGTAGGGTGTTTCGTTCTACCTTGTTAGCAAACGTTATCAGCATTTCTTCCCTTGGATTTTCTATCATTAATTCCCTCCATCCCTGATCACGTCAGCAGGGATGTTTTATTCTATTCGAGAACCTCAAATACGATAGTAATTATCTTGAAGGTATGCTATATGTTGATTTATAGTATTTTATATTATTATTATCATTATTATTGCCAAATGAAAGCGATTGTCAGGTCGAATCGCGATTCTTCATACGAAATTGCAATTGAATCATTGAACTTCATGCGAAAGATCGTTATCACTGGCAAGTATGAGAATGTTATGTAAGTTACTAGTGAATTTTGCTCTCCTCATTGTTCTGATAGGCATTCAATTTGCACTGAAAATATCTCAACGATGCAACATTAATTCCGAACATCTATTGGAATTCTCGAAGTAGGATCGTTTATTTGAAAGAAAAAGTATTGCTGATTTCAGGTCGTCCTAATATTGATACAAGGATCAGTTACATCCCTCTCATCTTCCAAAGCATCTGATTTTTGTTGCTTTTCTTTCTCGCATTAAAAAAATGCCGCAAAACAATCTACTTCAACTCAAACCTTGTCGGAGCCAGAGCGAAAAGCTGATCCTCATAAATGATGCAGGTGAATCTCATCGACATGCTTCAAAGGGGGGGTGGAAGGTATTGCTAAGAGTGGATAAGATTATATAATTGGCGTCCTTATATTTTAAGCATTTTCCCTTCGATGTTTCATGTGTGTTTGCTATGAAATTTTCAACGTTTACAGGGAATTGGTTGAACTGTTAAAAGGCGAAAGGGAGAAGTTGGCCGCTGCAGAACCGACCGAATTCGTTATATCGAATGTCGTACTGAGCGTACTGAAAATGATTCGTGAAGAAAGTGAGCGGGCTACTCTTGGCTCCGATGAATTTAGTCCATACGATTCACTCAATGTAATTATCTTCTCATTTCTCATTCAATTACTTCCCAACTCAGCGCATATCTGTAATTCACAAATTTCACTCACGTTCAATCCGGACTGATTCACGGATTTCTTTGTACTTTGTGTTTATATTCATTTGTCATATCATCTCGTTTATCATCTCAAATGCCTATATATAGCGAGCGCCATGTGGCTTTCTGAAATCTACGTAGAATCGAACGGTGTTGAGGAGGGTTGGAAGGGGGAGGAGTCTAAGTGGAACGTCGTTTAGAGAAATTGTGCAGGTGCTTAAGGAGAAGTTTGTGAAGAAACATATTCGTAATCACATCCTATTAGTTAGTACTGCAGCTCACACTGAAAAGAGCATCACAGACATACTCTTCCACAAAACGATATTGTGAATGGGAAAATGCGACTTTTATGGTTTTCTCCTTTTATTAAGCCATGATTGCATTTTTTTCTCTCTTCAGAAATTGTGGAATGCGCCTTCATTAGGTGATAAAGACTTAGGGAGCCGATCGCTGAAGAAGTCCGCTGTCGCAGCAATTAACGAGTTCGCAACCGAAATGGAAATTTGTCGTGGGAATATATGTGCACAGGTAAGCACTCGTACTTAAGCTTTTCTTTATGGATATTGTTTGGAAATTGAGAGGGAATCTTGCCGAAAGCTGGATACTTAGCCATTCAGGCTAAGGCGCTAGCGTTTATGACTATGCGAGAGCCCAAGTGGATCTCGAAGCAACGTTAAAGCAAATATGCTCGATTTCAGCATAGCTTTTTGTGCGTGTTGAATTAGCGAGAGGGCTTCATAAACAAGATTTGCAGTTGCCTTCATCGTTGTACTTCATATGCTGCTTTAAGCAGTTTACATAGCCTCATTCTGATTGGGTTGCGTCATGTTGAGTTGCGTTTTCTGCCATCCGTTATTAGTTCTTAACTTACCTTCAAAGAGGTTAATTAGTTCAGTTTTTTCTCTCTCTCATAGAAATTTTCACTGTAAGGCAACATATGTGCAAACTCAAATGATGGCATTTACTGCATCGTTCAGTCTATAAGGCTCAGTTGCGAAATGTTGGTTCACTAGGAGAAATAGCATTAATTAAGAATGCTAAATGGTGATTGCTAAAGGTGCCACCCGCCGAGGTGATTACAGCGTTGAGCAGTAGAACTCTCCTGTTTCTCTGATGTCCTTAATTGTATGACGCCGTTTTGATCATATGAAAAGGAGAATGATATAATCGTGGTGTGAAGTAACCAGTGAATAAGTTGCTCGAGTAGTGAGTGTTGAGGCGGTGGATCATATTTGCTCATCGGATGTGGTGATCACGCATGGCTTGAGCAGGTCGGAAACGCTGCGCGCGTTTTTCGATGCGGCTCGTACCGCACATCGTACTTTTCGGTTGCTTTCGGTGGACGATGACTGTGAGCATGCGGAGTACCTCTCGTCGGTGGACATATTGTCAGCGATGCGTCACGCAACTCGTGTGATCATCGCCGCAGCTGCTCTTCTTCCAGACGGCTCGTGCCTTGCTGCCGCTGGTTAGTTCATTGCTTTTATGTTTTATTTTCGTCACTTTTCTCAGTGACTTGTCAGTAACGATGAGCGATCACTTGAAGGAAAGAAAGGAATGTGGGAGTTCAACAGGGCTTATGACAGCTCGTAGGGATAGAGAGATGTAAAGTAGCTGCATTAATTGAATAGAGAACGGGAAGGCCTCTGTTGGTGATGTCAGTAGATAGTATTAGCGGTGTCGCACAGTCGTTATGCACTGTTGTCATTTGTTCGAATGAAAACTAAATGAACAGGTCAAACAGGGTGCTGCTGCTGTTTGCGCAGACAGTGAAGACGTTGTAAAATTTAACTAAAAGAATAACTGTTTGCACATATTTCTTTTAATTATAGTTGTGTAAAGAGCAGTTCAATATAGTATCATAGTGAGCCATAGCATGATTGTATTAGATGGGAAGTGCAAAATAGTCTCACCTTCGATGTCACAGAGGTAGATTAACTAGGCAGTAATGGTGTCGATTCACTTCTATTGTTGGTTTGACTCGTGATATTTTCAGTTCATTTCATTAGGTGTTTTTATAAGTTCTTCAGCCACTGATAGTTGTTTTCTTTCGCGTCCTCTTTGTTCTATGAATGCTGAAGAACAAGCGTTGCCATGAGAAGATGGATTTAACGTTTATCAAATTAAATGTTCCAAAATTTGCACCGCACAATGCTATGGAAAGATGAAGGATGACAGTTTATTGCGATAAATTATCAATTTTGATTCATCTGCATTTTTTTAAGTTTCAGGATAGAATTTGATATTGTTGTGGTGTAGTTTTTGTGGATTTTTGCAGTTAGACTCTGCTCTCAAAGATTCTCTCGAAAGTGGACAGTGGTCAGTCAAACTGCTACACAGAGAGAGTAGCCGTTACTTACCGGTAGCGGCTATAAGTAATGAGTGATTTAGCAAGTGAATATGAAGATTTTGTTTGCAGGCAGCTTAATGATGTGTCTCGCAGCGAAGCGGCATTCGGTGCCGGTATCTATATGTGCGGCATTTTACAAGATCACGCCGTGTTTCTTGCCGGTTTTAAATCTTGTACCATCGATGGGCTCTCCAGCTGAATTTGTTCAATATTGGAATGACGATTCAATGAGTGAAGCGCTTATAATTAATCCGTTGTTTGATGTGATACCTTCTCAGCTTATTTCGTTGTATATTTCGCACACATCTGCCATATCACCGTCTCATGTTTATCGTCTTATTGGTGAATATTATCATCCGGATGATATTAGCCACTTGAATGCATCCCAATAAATCATTTTAGAAATTCATGCGACGATCACCTACGTTTGTTTTTGTCGTTGACGCAGTTTACATTGCGTTATCTGCGTGCTTATGCGCATTATTGTTTTCGAGGAATTCTGATGTCATCTTACGAGAAAAGACGGTGATGGCATCAAGAGTGGTGCTAGTATGTGGTATAAGTTATGAGCAGTTTAGACTGGTTGAGTGCGGTAGCGATCGAATATCGGCTTTAATTTGATGAGAATCAGACTTTGCATCTATGCGTGTAGTCATCGTTCGATGTTTGTCGCAGTGGCGTCTGATTAAGTCTAGATTGCATCGAGGGTGTGCGTTGTTTTTGGGGATTACTGAAACTTTTTTTATTCAAATGGAATGTTTTCCATTCGAATCACCTCATCGATATTCTGAAGTACTATCAAAGTTGAAGGGATTTCGAGATCGGTGGAAAATAATTCGGTCAGGTTTGAACGATGACGGCAGCGGAGAGATATGATAATAAGCATCTTTTGAAATTTCTTATATTAATAGATTGTGAATGCAAAATGCTCATGTGAAAAAACGATCTCAAAGACGCGGAACATTCATAGAATATTAGTTTCTCCTATGTTTTTGTTGTTTGTTCGCTTAGGGTGCTGCCAAATGGAAGCATTGACCATGAAGTTTAGACATAACGATACTGGAAACGCTTATCGGTGATGTCTCTTTAAGATGGTCACCGCGATGAAGTGATGAAAATATTTGCCAATCTCTCGCGTTCTGCATATCGCTTATCACTTCACATTTCCTCCGTCTACATCACTACTTTCATAAGATGCACTGATGCGGAAAAGTCGAGAGGTGAAGTCTTCTTTGGTTTCCAAGCGCTAGAGCGGGGAGGAAGTGGGGCGGGGTGCTTGAAGTGAATAACATCATCAACTTGTTCCGTAATTATCTTCCACGTAAAACTGCGACTTCCATGTGTGCATTTAGGCTGTTTGGTTGTATTTACTAAGTGGTTTAAATGAGCGAACCGTGTGTGGACGTCGAGGATGTTGAAGAGAGTAGCAATGTCAGCGAAAGCGACGTAGAGGATTCAGCAAGTGGAACTTGTAGTACGAGCTCAGTGGATGAGGATTCTTCATCGTCACCTCCATCGCCAAGCCGTAGCTCACTTGAAACGGCAGAAAGTGACGAAGATATATGGTCGTTGGAGGAAAACACTGAAACCGAAGAAGCTCAGGTCGGTGTTTTGAGTGGTTATTGTCTTCTTAGCACAAGGGACAAACGGTCGGTCGTCTTTTATGACTGTTGTTTGCGTAGTGAATGGAGTGACAGTGCTATACTATCGCAGAATTACCGTTCATTGATTTTTGCAAATACGTAGCGAATCGGATGGGTACGAGAGAAAAGTTACCATGTTCAGTTAAATTTTTTAATTCGTGCGAACGTTGTTTGAGATTCGAAAGACTCACTAACGTTCGCCTCAGAGAGCCAATCTTTTATTAAGCTTAATTAAACTTTTTTTTTGCAGTTAAAGAAAACTGTTGCTTGTCAGATAAACATTTGCTGTTCGTTATCTCAGAAACTAAAGAGAAATTTTCTCTCACATCTTTGAGGTGTTACATTTTACGCTTTGTTTTCTTTTTTGGGCAAATTTTTGGGACGGAGTTACCCGAATTTCGTTTAAACTGCATAAACTATCCCATTAAAGAGAGAGGATAAGTCGTTATATAATTATGAATAGTTTAGAGGTTACTACGATGCGTTGTAGTCCTCTTGGGGTGGTATCTTTGCTGCTTTTGTTGTGTTCTTTCATGGTGCTCGTTGTGAGCCTGATAGCCTGCTATATGAAAAGCATCGAGTACACCCATTGCCATATTGAATCAAATCTATATAATGATAAGCTATAAAGCGGGATGAGCATTACATAAGTAGATGATTTATTTTTCTAAGTAATAATCGAAATATTTCGAAAATCACTTAAAGGTTTAATTCAAGGAAGTGAGTTTACACGATGAATTCATGAAGGCGTTGCGTCTGATCGTCGACGGTCATGAGAGACAAGCACTACGTATAATGAATAACGTTCTGAAGCATCCTCTTCTTGCGAAATATAACGTTAGTTTCATTCATCCATTACTTTTATTTGTTACTATTTACGGTTTTTTAAGTGCTCTGTTTCTATTTCAAGTCGTTGAATCTGAAAAATCGATTGTTGCAACGCATTTGTGCTTTTACTTATGTTTAAAATGGGCAAATTATGCAGTTGCTTTGTTGATGGAGTGGAACGACCACGTCGAAGAGCGCCTGTTGAAAGTGAGGTTGTTGGAGAATGTATCGGTATATGTGAATTGTACATCTTTGAGGTGGATGTGGACACTTTTGAATGGGAGAGTGCAAGGAATGAGGCACGTGAGAACGCGCTATCGATTTCGGCGATGGCACATCTCTACGCATCGTTGCATTATCATATTGGAATGCTCGGTGACGATCCAGTCAAGCATTACTTTTGTGTAAACATTTCATTCGATCTTTAGCTCGTTCGCTGTTGATTTCAATTCATCTTTAAATGAGCGATACTTCGAAGAATTTATGCTGCGTTTCTGATGTAATAAACTGTAACGTTTAACAACTTTCATAGAGTTAGCATTGCATAGTTACATATTGGGGACAATTGCGTGTCGGAAGGCGTAAAAATAGCGGCCAACTGCGACAGGTTTCGTGCACACTTCAGGTATTGTTGAGCAAGAGAGCTGAAATAAGTTAATTGATGCGTGACCATGCGGGTATTTTGGGATGAAGTAAGAGAGAAGGTAGGTGGAAGGAGCTGGAATAGAAGAGCCAAGGCATACCTGAACGAATGGAGGGGAGGGGTGTATAGGTAAAGCAACTGCCTGATAGTATCATTGATCTACGGTATAAGAGGAAACGTTGTGTAATTTCATTTCGATGGGACCTTACCGACATCTTTATGCATACTTTATGAAGTCAGTTTCTTCAAATATTTAGGGAGCTTTTAACTCTTCGTATTTAATAATACATGCATAAAATTTAAAGTGTTTCAAATTGTTAATAAAGGCCACTTATAGGCGTAGGCGTTCTCACCCAAAGGCACTCTTCAATCGAAGCAGTCTTGATCTAGAATGTACCCTAAAGAAAAATTGCATCGCTGCTAACTGGTGTCAGCGCTTAGACACATTAATACTAGCAGATGAACCCTATGTGCTTGTACTACGAGTTTGTTGGATGAGGGCGACGTTATGTGGCGTGTCGCTATAAATGACCTCATTGTTTAGGCGCTAACTGTATACGTCAATGACGACTCGTTGTGGCTTCGTCTTGGTGATTGTGCAATGGAGCGTCGCGATTGGCCCGTTGCTTTGTTCGCATTTGAGAAGGCGTCCGGGTGGCGTGCTTTCAATGGAACGCTAATCTGCATGTACAAACAACGTTTATATATCGGTACCTACTTTTAGCGCTCACATGCGTGGCCAAGTGTAGCATATAGTTGGAAGATACTCTTCCACCGCCTACCCTGCCCTGTGGCGCTTTCATCTACCCTTCCTCTTCCTCGTTAGGCAACTTTTTTTCTTGCAAAGGCTTTCTCTTTCTTAGCTCTGATACTCATTGCAGAAAGTCAAGCCTTGTTTAAGATAACGTCTCTTTATTGTAGATTCCGCTATTTTTTATTGTGTTGCATGATATGTCATCGAATTTGAATTATTTGATGTGGCAACTGATATGGGTTAATGTATTTGAGGTTAAATTTCATGTCTCCCATTGTCTAGCTCTCTTTTCAGTTTTCTTTCAAGTAGGGAATCATATCGTTATATGTACGAATTTCGTAGTACGATATGAAATGGCCAACAATTTTTGAGAGTGTCTAACGAAATTGTCATCGGTGCTTGCTATCGATAAGCATTACACAATGGGACTTGCGATCAAGAGAGCGATTCGAAACTTAGGTCCATACTGGGAAGCGAGGTGTAGAGAGATTTTTCACGAGGATCCAGCTTATGACGAGCCTGATGATCCAGCCAAATCGATTTTATACGACAAGGTAACATCATTTATCTCTTGTATCATTTCACTTCAAATTTTATTCATTACATGTATCTTTATGAAGTTTCTTCACTTCTGGAAAGGTAATGCTATCGTCTCGTTGAGATGAGATAACTGGTAGCACTTATTCTGTATTTTTAAGATGCATAAAGATATTAGAAGTCGGATGAGGGGGAAAATCCTTTCGGTGGCATTATTTGAGATATTCTATGAGACTGATAAGTTATGACACGCTGATTGGAGGAAATTTTGCAAGTTGTATTTTGCATGTTTTTGACCAAAGATTTCATTAAACGGACGCGAATAGACAGCATTACAAAGCTCAAATGCCAACGATCCATCGATTCATTTCTGAAGTCAGTTGCCTAAATATATGCCATCCTGAATCGTTGGAAGAGTTCCGTTCGATTTGCGTCGAGCATATATCATCGCGCGCATTAAGCGATTTAGGACAGCTGTGAGCGCTAATTTTTGACGTATAGAGTGCAATGATTAGGATTATTTGCAACTAATTAAGAACTGTTTTTGAGGTTTTAGAAGAAAATTTGGGCTATTCCCTCCATTTTTAAAGAAGTCGGACAGTATACTAAGAATTTTAAAAATAAATCCCAGTGTTTAACTAGACGATTTTACCGGCCTCAGCTGTACTTTAGGAGTGGTGATAGAAATGGTAATAAGTCTTTCAAATTGCCTTTAATCTGCTATTGTAATTTGTTAAGCTCATTGAGAAGTTGGATCGTATGGGAAGCCCAGAGCCAGAGAAGCAGCCAGATAGACGTATGATCGAAATCGATCGGAAGCTGTGTGCAAAGTATGCTTTTCGTTATCTCACTATAGCACCTAGGGAAGTTGACCGTTGCGATGTTTTACGATAATGCGGTGTGCGCTGTCTTCAGCAAACATATTTCGAGAGAATTAAACAATGATTTAGACGTATTTTTGTTTGTATTCATCGGAAGATCAGCTAATTTGTTACGAGTAAATTATTAAAAGAATGTTGTAAAAAAAGTCTTAAATATAGATAAAGTGAGGGAAGAGTTTTGCAGACGAATTTACAAGGTGCTTTTCAATTTGATTTAGCCTATATACTAGTCCGATACTTTGGTAAATGAAGTGCTTCGTATCCAGGTCTCAAGCTGATTTCACTATCCACATTATGGGAAAATTAGAATTTTCTAGTGGAACCAGTTTATAAAACATCTAGGCTCTTTTTGAAAGAGAAAATAAAATAAAAGAAGCCTAAAATTGGTTTATAGTGATTGAGGCAAAAAATGATATATGCTGATGCAGTAAGCCTGATTTTGCCCAGATATGTTGGCGACCTAAATCCATGACATTCATTGTTTAACAAATAGTATTGGCGAGGTTTTATACCTTTCTATTATTCATTTTATGTTTTTTTGAATCATTCAGTAGAAATTTTTCTTTTCTAATAATTAACGACAGTTACCTTTATTTTTAATTTATGTTCAGCATTGCCGATATCGGAACTCTTCTTTGTAATGCGTACGACGACATGGAAAATTGTGGAAGTGTTAGTCAGTTTATTTCTTAATAGGTGGTGACTTAAGAGGGTGTTATTTGCTTAATAGTGAGAACTTTCATTGTAAAATTTGTTTAATATATCAGCGAGATTTTTTTTTTATACTCATAGATTCGGCTTCGAGTCACTTTTTTATGAGCTCTATAGAGTGTTTCCTCGATTTTTGTTATTGCTTTATTCGAATATCTCTCATCACAACATTGTGGAAGGATTGCTTCCAATTATAAAGAGGCTTTTGTCCGATCTATTAAAAAAAGTCACGTTTATTTGCTAGTTTTATTACTTGTTTTTATTTGAAACGGTTTTATAGTTGGCGATGGATGTGGTGATTTTCGTGGAGAATGAAGTGACTGAGAACAGTGATAATATGCGAACAGTGCAAAGCATTGTTGAGGAACTCATCGATTGTATTTGTATATTGGAGTCGATTGTCGAAGAAGTAGTGAATAAACCATTATCGAACAATGACGACGATTTGGTAAGGATTACGATTTATGAAACTGAAGTAGATCCTATTTATTAGCTCAGCTTTGATAATATAACCTCCGAAATGGGTGAAGAAAAAAAGAGAGGTGGTATCATCGGTGAAGTATGCTTAAAATTTCAAACGATTTGTATGTGTAATGTGTTTGTTCATTTATATTTCCAAATAAGAAATGCTTTCAGATGATTGCATCACGAAAACGTAAGCGGCCAAAGCCTTCATTTGAGTGGAGTCGTCGATCGACACGTTTCCGCGCCGAATTCAATATCGACGATAATGGAGCATGGCGCGAGGAGCGTTCACCGCTTGAAACGGTCGTTGTTCTTGAAGTACAAGCTTTTTAGACTTTCACATATCAATTCATTTTTCTAAATCATTCGATCAGATTTTTAATTCATTCGAAAAATCTTTTGATAAGAGTTGAACGATGAATCATATTGGTTGAAATCCTCAGTGCGGAAAATTCCAATGAGTATTTAGGGATATATGTTTTAATTATTCGAACTTTAATTATATCATAGAAAATGAAGGTAAATGTAGTTGGAATGCGCTCATTTCTCGTCTGTTCGTTAAGTATTAAAATTATGGAGTAAAATTCCATCATTTTGTGGTTCTTCTTTTCCTATCTTTACCCTATCGTTCTGTTATCGCTTTAGAGAAATGTTTTCCGTTTTCTATACTTAAAACGCTATAGACTGTTTTCATGCTTTGCCAAAGTTTCTCCTGAAAAATTTCGATAATTGTTGAGAAAATCTCGTCTTCTTCTTTAAGGAATTTTTAGGGAAAAACTAATATTTCCACATAAAAACCCACCCCTCAAGCCATTCTAATGGACATCGACCTTGGTTTCTATTCAATATTCTACAATATCATCTTTCATTTGAACTTTTCGTTTATAGTTTTGCAGACTTGAGATCTGTGAGGTCATCGTTTAATTTTATAAAGAAAATGCGATAGTGAAAGTGGTTGGGTAAAGCGTAACGTTTTCTTAGGCAAGCGATCTGGGCGAGTTTTTTTTTCCTGGAATGCACTCAATTAAATAGGGTCCATTTATAGCTGTTCGGCCTTGTTTGCAGCTTTTAAGAGATGCATGCGTATTGGAACGCTCAATAAAGCCGCTGAAGTCGATAAAATGTGTGACCCGAGCAGAGAGCACGACTCCCGAATTGAGTGAGAATGAGCCACGGCTAGTGAGCGAGGATTTCCTCGTACGACAATATCTCGAGGATGTTGTTGAGGTACATGAAGGAGAAGATATCTTCACAGCCATCAGGCGATTACTAGTGCTTATTGCGATGAACCCTTATCGTTGGCGGATACCTGCCGAAACCCGCAAAGTACTCGTAGAATGCTATCTGCGGTGAGTAACGAACATAAATACTTATTTTAATATTTTTCCATGTGAATGAGGAAAAATAATACCAATCAAGCTGTGATATATCGTTAATGATGCTATGTGCATATGAAACACATCGAAGTTCCCTCTTTTGTCACTTATATTTCATGCTTGGATGTATTTTTCCCAATGTGTTGGTTTATTCTCTTCGTTCTTAAGCATTGCCTTAAATGACCTGTTTGCTGTGCGGTTCTCTATGGCCTCTAGTGGCCGTATCGAAGAGCTTTCCGAGCTATTTCCACAGTTCTCCAATATAAATTTGCCTTCTTTATACTTTATGCATTTCTCTTGATCTTTCTTGTAGTATCTTTTTATGTTGTATTACTTCGATCGCTCCATCTCCTCCTTCCTTTTCCTACCGCCTCTTTCTTCCTTATCTGCCGTCTTATTCATATGCAGTTATTGTATCTCATAAAAATTAAGAAAATGCCTTTCCCACTTCACGAAAATTTTCACCCTCAAATATATTCGTCTATAAAATCCCCTGAGGTTAGTGACGCTTAAAGTGATAAGAAAGCTGAACGATAAGTCGTGCTCTTTAAACAGTCGCGGAAATTGTTCACGTTGTGGTTAGAGGTGAGGATATTTAAAGGAAGTTGAAAAAAAGGATGAACGTTGCTATAAATTTAGGTGGGTGCGTTGCGAGAGTCATGATTGCGCGATGAATGAGTGGAACGATGCTTACGTGCATTTATTGGGTGCAGAGTTGGGCTGCCGTAGAGCGATATTCAAATGTGCGTCGTTTATTGGAGCGGAAGGATTGTCTCGTGAGTTGACTGTTCGGTTACATTGGATGCTTGCACTAAATCATGAGAGCAGTCGCTTATCCCAGGTAAACATCGTTGAAATGGTGATGTTGTGCTTATAGTTTCCATAATTCTTAATGCATATGAGCTATTTATTATTCTTTTTTTTTGATCACACAGTTATATAGTCACGTTTATAGGTCACTCTTGCAGGTATACCTATAGTTTGCATGATCGCACGAAGCAAGACTTGGCGACATGTTCATTAGCGGTCGTTGATGCTCTGCAGTTTGTTCCTCTGAAAGGCGTTTATTCTGTAGAGAATTTGAGCGTCACGAATCCGGATGCGTGAGAAATGTGCCAACATCTGAACACTAGAGAATAATGTGATGTATGTGATTCTTTAAGAGCTGCATCGTTTATATCAACTTGTGCTTCTATAACTTGAACAACTACTGCCGTTGAGCACAGTCTGTTCGATTTCATTTTTATCTTCAAAGTCCAGCACAAGCCGATAACCGTAGAACGTATCGTAGAGGAAATTAACGTGTATCTGAGTGATTCGTCGGATTAGAATTAAGCACATTTAGAGCGAGCGACAAATAGGCTAAATTCAACTCGGAATATTTGTGCATTATCTGAAATTGTATTTGTTGAAATTTTCAGCAATGTTATGCGCATTTAATTGAAGCGCGTGAATTACTCTCGAATAGAAATGAATCGCCGAACGCATACGCTTCATTAGTCAACGGTCATGGTTGTATCAATTTGCACTACATTCATTCGCTACTTGACTTACAACGACGTGAAGAGATTCTCGGTATGATAAATGAGTACTTCTCGCATCGCGAGTTCTTGCAAGTTAGTGCTGTGGCACCGCTTTCTTCCTTTCGTTTATTGAATGTTTTCTTCTTCGCACTCTCAAAGTATATTCCAATATGGCATTTTTCTCTTTATGGGGATTATTTTTTGCAATCTGTTTCAAAAATTTTACTTATCTATCGCATTCCCAAATTTTTTATATTGGTGGTACGTTTTTCCCGAGTTATTGATTATATTCCAGGCGATTAAGCTCATCGAGACGTCATTCGATTGGGTTGAGTCAGAGCAACGCGAGGTCGAATCTACTGTTTTGATTCTTGTGGACTCGTATATTGGCATCGGAAATTTCAATGAGGCGGCGCGTTGGCTGAGCCGGTATTGCATTTAGTTTTTTATTGTTTGATGCATTTTTTTTTTTCATTTAGCCTTTTGGACGTAGTAGGAAGTGGGTTTCTAACGAGGATAGGTGATTTCGCTATGTGTAATTCCTACCTTAAGCTTTTTTATGGAACCACTTTAAATGAGGATCGATTCGGCTGATCGGGGAATCATGCACCGTAATTTATTATTTTTAACTTTTTAAAATTTGCTATGGGAAAGTACAAAGAAGTATATGAGAACAAACAGCACGAAAGAGGAAAGCGCTTACAAAGCAATCTTTTCTCCAAATAGACGTTCAGTGCATGAGGGCAACATTAAATGGGAGGATCGAAACGAAACACGTGCGGTTTGAAATGCAAAGGAGCGGTTGCTATTGGCATCGAACAGACTTCAGACTTGTGCAGTCGGAAACTAGGAGCTGTGAGGAATATTGTTCGTCATACAACATTTTTTGAGGATGAGAAAATGATGCTTGCGTGGACGATGGGAAGGGTAAACTGAGATGTTTCTAGCAACGGGATATTTGAAATTTTCGACTGAAAAATCGAGTCGCATTTCGATGTATGACATTCCAATCGTTTCAGTTTTTATAATTTTCTACTTGCTAGTATATTATTTAGCTGTTGCAGACCGTGAATTTTGTGACTGAGTGTTCGAGCGAAATGTTTTCTGTTATTTCGACAAGGGGAACCAAATAGAATGCCAAAAAGTGGAGTCTTCCAAAATGAGTTGAGTTAACGATTAGCGAGATGCTTCAGTGGCAGAGGCGAAGTTAATGAAGTGGAATAGATATGATAGTTGTCTTGGAGATACGTAGACTGATGATAGACGAATGGGCGGTATGCATAAACCACAGATCGGCACCCGGTAACGGTCACTTATAATACTCTTCTGTACAGAAAGATGTAGTAGTAATTCATATGTAACTTGAGGTAGCGCTTCGTTTCTTTTTTGGTGGAGGATTAATTCATTTTTTGGCATGTGGCATCACTTTAAACGAATACTTGAGGTCGTGAACAGAAATTTTAGTGCTACACGTATCCATATTCTGTCGTGGAATCGTTAATAACTGATGCAACTGACTGTGGAGTACGTAACTTGAGTTGTTTTATGTTTCACAGTCCTTTATTTCGAATTGAGTGCGATCCGGTCATTGGTAGGCGTTTGCTGTATACCAATGACTGTTGATTTAGGTAGGACGCCTAAGTAATTGCTTCTTTGAAGCCATTTGCTCATCTCATTTGCATTTCTATTTTGTATATTTTGCGATCAAGGTGAGGGATATTTTCGATATGGAAATATTTTAATTTGCGTATTCGACAGAAAAGCGATGTGTGAATATTTCAGCGCAATCGACTACATGAGTGCATTTTCGAGTATCGACAAAGCGTTGCAAAGAGTGCATCAAATAGATATAAATGCGGTTGAGCACGAGTGCGTCTCCAATTTGGTTCATTGTATTGCTCCATTGCTCACGAGCGAACCATATAAAATGGTATCTTTTCTCGTCTTCTTTTTATTTTCCGGTGTTTGGGTTGTGTCATGCTGTTTGCCTTTCTAACACAATTTGTCATGCAGAGAAGAGGATGCATTGAACTTGTTGGCAAATATCGGTTTCTTCAAAATACCTTCGGTCTTGTCTCGTTTTCCCTCGTAAAGTGATAAGTAATATGGTTATTTAAAATGAGTGTCTGAAGAATCGCATATATCATCCAGCAGTATCTAAACGATGTAATAACAGTGGGCTTGATTGTCGTTCCTCACTAATCAATGATCACTTCCAGGATTTGTCTTTGTGGATATTCATTTATGAGGCGGCATGTGTACTCGAGGGTGAGCATACTGTGGAATCGCTGAATGCGCTATATCAAAGAGGTTCGCTGATGCTGAACTCATCGCTAAACGTGCTTGTGACTGCACATGACATGCTAGCCGGATGCTCTTGTTGCTCAGCGGAAAACGTTTGTCTTTCATTGTTCGTTCATAAAATATCAATACCTGTATGCGCTTCCACGTTCTCAACATCCGTTATCTGTTGTTGCCTTTTTTGGTTACCGGTTTCTGAGCTGGCCTTGAATCACACTGAGGATTGTTTTCACTATGAAGGTTTATTTGAGTAAAAAAAAAGAGGAAATAACAATAGATTCGAGTTGCTGTGATTACCATCAGTTTGCAGTATCGCTTTTTGATGTTCGAGCTACGTGAGTTGGCACGTGTTCGTTCAGAACCCTGCGTTGTAGAAGCACTTTCTAATGGGCAACACGCTGAACTACTTCGTGCGTTCATCGACGAGGTGCATCAGTGCATGTTTTGCATGTTCGGGTGCGTATCCTTCTCTTCTTTTTCGCTTTTGCCGTGGTTCCATCATTAGATCACTTTGTGAAATTGAACTGTCTGCGTTGAACGTTGTATGATAAAGCTTAAGGTGGCAAATAGTACCACTTTGAATAGATGTGAAATTATTACATGATAGGTAAAAATGATTATCTTAAGGTGCCCGTCGCGATGGAAGCGTGTTCTGGAAGGGCATGGCAGCGCCCATGCATATGAGCCTTCGCATGAGGATGCAATTTGCATTATTTCTTTGCTCATGCCCGACACTCTGCCATCCTATTGTGGAACCTTATATCCCGATCTCATTGAAATCGTGCAGAAGAAATTGATGGGTTTCATGCAGCCTACCGACGAAGAAATAACTAAGGTTGCATTCATTTGCATTTCCTGAAAATCAAAAGGTGTTTATCAATGACACGTCGACTCTAGATAATGCTCTTGGTCTTTTTAATAGAGAAACTTTTAAGAGGGATTCCGTTTGCTGAAATGAAAGGGGAAATAGTTTTTTTTTAAATTTTTATTTATTTTTATTTCGAAGTAGAAATTCACTTTATCAATAAGTCGTTGAGGATTGAGCAAGATCTCATATTCTCTGCTCTTGATGTTTAGTGGTTTTTTCATAGAAAATCTTCTGCACTCCTAAAGAACGCAATTATTCTTATGCGTCGAGGAGGTAAGTCGTTCAAACATGAAAATTTTGCTTCTTTCACTCAATCCATGCAACTCGATCGGTTTGTGATGCTGTAGTTGGAGGAGCTAAACGAGTTCATAAAGCAATCACAAGAAGGCGATTGGCCACGTTGTACGACGATAAATCCACTACGATCCCAAGTATTCTATATGCTTGCGATGAATTCTTATCGCTGGCTACGCATTGAAGAGACATTACAATACGCGAAGCTGTTTCTGGTCACATCGAAAGCCGACGTTGACACAGAAATTCTCCACTCAGCTTGGACTATATTGGCATTCTTGGGTGTGGTGGCAATTTTTGAGGTGCACAGTTTATCTTGTTTGCTTTATTTGATCTTCATTTTTTGAATGTTCTCATCGAATGATTCCCTCTTGGTCGATGTTTTACGTAAATGAAAGCGCGGAGAACTCTCGACATGTAAAAAAGCAGCTTTCTGTTGTGTTGTCTATGAGGGATCTGCTGTAAGGGCAATCTGTAGAATGCAGTAGGCGTGATGATTGCCGGAAATTAGTCTTCTAAATGCTGAGAGATTAGTTCAGTTGAGGTTATGGAAATGCTTCTTTCATTATACTGTTCGTACAGAAAGCATCTAATTTCCGTTGAATAATTTGTGGACTGATACGCATAACGTTTTTAGTAGACTATGCTTGCATAACATTCGCTATAATCATCTCTTTGATTTCGATGTGTTTTGCATCGAATGTAGAGATTTACATGGGAAATATGAGATATTTACACTAAGTGGAGAGAAAGATGAAGGAGGGCGCTATTGTTCTTTGAGGAGAGAAAGTATGGATAATGATTGTGGATAATATGAAAAATAATTTATCCAACAGCTTTAAATCGATTCAAGTAAAAATATGCTCAAAAAAATTGTACAATTTTACTGAACCATTTTTGATGGACTTGAGATTGCGTTGATCTGCATTTAGTTGCTTGATGTGTATTCATCGTTCAGCCCTAGGATTCAATATGCGCTATACGACGAATATGGTATTTGCAGTTGTTTTCAGCTGACTGAGGATGAGCTCATGAAGGAATTCGCCACTGCAATTTTTTATTTTCGAATGGCACTCTTTTTCGGCCCCGATAATCAGGATGTCCTCTTCAATTTTGGCAGTGCCCTCTACCAGATTCGAAGTAAACTGAATCGATTTAAGCTTAAGGTAATTGTTTTACCATTTCCTCGACATTGGTATTTTGTCTGTGAACGTCCGTCCCACTTTACCACTCCTTTGGTCTCTGGAATTGGCGGTTGGGATCTCTTGGATCGTGATCGAGATCTGGAGTCAACAATATTAATTATGAAACGATGTTCCTGGGTGAAATGAGGACCACACCTTCCACCACCCTCTCTCAGTCGGAATTATTCAGCGCCTCATATTTGGTTCATTTCACTGGGGTATACAGATCGGCCACCGTAGCAAGAAAAATGATACTGTTGTACCTGGCAGCGACATAGAAGGGATCAAATGTGGGCAGAAGCTAGGAGTCGATAACCGTCTGTCGATGCCGATATGAGAGAACATAAGCAGATAGAGGAGTAGTTTATTGTCGTGCACCACACCCCGTAAACAGACCGGAGCCAAACGCGTCCAAATGCGCGGCAGCGCGAACCGTGGACATGAGAGCACATGATTCGATCAGTGACATTAACGAGATTGGTCATAACCAGTCATTGTGAATCACTGCAGTATTAGATCACTGGTAGATATTTTGGGTTGGCTATTTAGTGTCATACCGAACACATAAGGACTGGCAGTCTATCACACCAAAACTGCGTTGCCTTGGCGCTGTTGTTTTGGTTGCTGAGTAGCAGTGACAAACTTTTTAAATCACGCATCTTCCTGTTATTCCTGTACACTTTACTGTTATTATAACGTATATACAGTTCAGATTATACATGTACATCTCTCTCTCTCTGTATATGTAATCTGAACTGTATATGAGATCACTGTTTCATTAAAAACGACATTTCGGCCCTAAACAGTGTTCTGTATGAACTTGAATATAAGCCAGTAGGTTGCAGTTGGAGTTGGATGATATTCGGAGACGATGGATTCGTATTCATACAAGAGGCATGCTGGAGGAAAGTCAGAAGTTGTTCACTCGGTGCGTGTCGTTGTTGCCTGATGGTCATACTGATAGGTGGAGGTGCCACTATTTCCTTGCCAAAATCGCCAATAAGTGCGGCAATCCTATTGAGGCGTGTATTATTTATTTCGTTTTCATATTCAGTTGTCGGTATATTTCAGTCGCGGTGAGCAGTGACAGGCTGCGACAGTCGAGGAATACCTATAGGTCAAAGCACACCTAAATAGAAGAAACAAGATAAGAGACCTCGTTGTGTGGACTGGAATTGAAGGATGCATAGCCGATATCATTTCTCTTGAAGACTTAGTTGTTACCCACCGAAATGTGGTACTTATAAACGTAGCGGCTGACAGATGTTGAAAACCTACGACCCGCCCCTTTCGGCTAAAAGGGTACTTAGTGTAATAGCTGATATGGATACGAAACGAAGAGTATATAACTGGAAATAGAAGCGAATTTTAAAGCCGCAAGCGAGATGATTAGCTGCACCGTGGAGACGTTTGCTGTGGCACGTCAGGTATGCGCAGTAGTTTGCGTTACTCGTACTTCTAGATTTTCTATTCTATGAGCTATGCAGATTGCATAAGCAAATACAAGAAATGAGCCTCTCTTTCGCCTTGTTTGCTTCCGTTGTGCTTTTAATGTATCGGGTTGTCTGCCAAGTTCGCTCTTGTGGATTTGTATTGTTTACCAGATACGAGATTCAGTTTGAAGGAAGGCTGCCATAATAGAGCCCTGTTTGTATGATGTATTCTGCAATAGATGTCCCCTCCTCGCCCCCTAAACCAGTATTATGCTCTTTAATCCGATCCTGATATGATTCTGCGATCGACTGATTTCTTTTCACAGATAGTGCTCTCGAATCTATCTGATTAAAGAGCGTTTTAAATTATCAACGGTTGTGTGATTTGAATTGGTTTTTAGTGTTTCTAAGAGGAGTGATAACTCTATTCTGGGTGAGGCTTTAAAACGCGCTCAATTGTGCCACCCTGTTTGGTTGTGGATTAGAGTCGTAGATACGACAAATTGTGAGTAAAAGAGGGCCGTCATTCGACTATTTTCGGATGGAATTTGAGATGGCGGGGATGAAGTGACCATCAAGAAAGCGAGGAAGAAAAACGTACATCTTAGACACAACAAGAAAATCATAACCAAGGAAAGAATTTTATGAATTGCTCACAAAATGTGTTTAATTTCACATAAGATGTAGCTTGAAGTGCTTCAGTACTATGTGAGAAATTTTGTTTAGCTCCTCAGAAATGGTGGCTTAACTTATGTGAAGCTCGGTGCGATACGTTGCTTAATTTCGAAGTCTGTGCAAAGAATGATCGACAAGAAGCTCAAAATGGCCAGCATAATTGATGCTTTTCTAATGCAGGTCATGAAACAGCATTACGAAGCGGCTTGTCAACTGCAAGCGAGTGGCGTTCAGTACCAAATGCGTATTAACATCAAAAAGCAGGAACACGTAGAGGCCGTCGAGGTATATTTCACTTAGCTGCGTTTGCCTCAGAAATCACTTCTACCATATTTGGTCGAGTATATAAGTCTATCGCAAAAACGAGGCTATTTTTTGATAGAGCGCCTTTCCAGCACTTCCTCAGGAGCGGACTTAAATTGCAGAGATCTTCCACACATCCGTTTTAAATATTTATGTTTCTCACAGTGTCATGTGAAATCAGTTCCATTCGCGTTAACATATATTAAACACATAAATAGTTTTTCAGCGGTTGCGTAAATAAGCGGTGGAACAGAAATTTCAACTCCTCTAGCCACCTTTTCTCTGGCTCCACAATCTTCTGATATCTGTTTTCCCCTTCCCTCCATCTACGCTCCTTCCTTCCCTTCTTTCCCCACACACAAGCATTTCCGAGCACTTAAAAAAGAGGAGTTTCATGGGACTCGTTTAAAGTAAATGTGGCGTTCACGAAGCATAGGTCTTTCAGTGGCAATTCGGAGTTTCTTTATCATTCGCATCATTGCATCATCTGCCATTTGCCTTCATTGCTAAAGGTTTTAAGTGGAGAAGCGCCACTGATAGCTAGTAAATCTTCTGCCTTTGGCGAGCGGCGAGAAGAGAGAGCTAGGGACCGAGCAGGGGTTGGAAGTATGAATTTCTGAGATTCGAGTGACAGTTGTAGTTTGGTATTTGACTTTTTGCGAAATGAATTAGGAATTCGACGATATTGTTGTGCTTCTTGTGCAAATATTTCTTCATTTTTACAGTTGCATTATCTTGCTTATGCGTATCTTTTCAAATGGCTCCTCGCTGATGTCGATTGGACAAGAGAGCAACTGTTGCAAATGCTCACATTTGCTGAGACTTTCAGGTGAGTTTTTGTTCGCTTGAAGCACGCATTTCATCGTCTCTTTTAAATTCAACATTTCAAAGAACTCATTGCAAATGAATTGCTTCATATGATCAGACGACACAAATGTTCGTGAATTCATGAGTTCGCCGGTGAAATGTAGCGCGTGATAGTGAGAGCTATTGTTTGGTCTCGAGAGATTTAAGATTTTTGAAGGTGAGCCGTCTCAGAAACAACAAATAAACAATATGCACCGCCTATTGATTAGACTTTACTCGGAAGATATAATGGGAGGTGATTTTGCTTGACGTTAAGGTGAGTTTCGAAGAAGTGAGTTCAGTTTATAGATTCTGCATTATTTTCATTTCTGTATCGTGAAAAAAAAGCGAACGTCAAGAGTGGTTCTGAAACGGTTCGATTCAAGTCGTCAAGTGAATAAAGCGCTTCATGCTCTTGAGAAACGGCAAGAAGTTATTTGATCTTATTCATTTGTTTCCCTTTATGCTCAGCAGTCTTCGTATATATGCAGATTTTCGGTTTATATTGATGCATTATCGAGTTTATGATCGATTCAGCTATCACGGTGTTTGCCGACGAAATACGGGTCATGATTTGTTTGCTGTGGCACCCGAGATACGCAGTTGTGTTGCCGAACTCATCTACAGGACCCACATCGCCCATATGGACGGTGTGGCTCGCTGTATGGAAAAAATGCTTGAAAGGATTCAGTTAATTGATTCAATTTTGGCGTTTTGCAACGAGGGGTTTGAAGTTTGCATTAAGAGGTGAGTGAAGTATTGTAGTTTTTTGCTGACTTCCTATACAGGTGTACTCCAGTTGTCTGTGAAGTTGAAAATGAGGATTTGAGAATCAGATTTAGAAAGGCGAGGAAGCCTTGCAAATAGTTCACGCTCATCTTCGATAGTCTATCCAATATGCAAGGGTACAGTCAGTTTATATAGGGTTGTATAGGATAATATCGCTACTGAATGAATGTAACACCTCTTCGGATGGTGGTTTATCGAATGTTTTATCGGCAATAGAATGTGAGTTAATGTCAGATGTTTGGACGTTTAGGAGTGCATCAGTGATAATCAACGCAGCTTTTCGAGTATGAAAAGAGTTCATATACTTGAGAGTAGCTTGTCGTTTGCGTTTCTGGATGTTTTTCATGCTCGTTTGAAGGATTTCGATCTCGATTTGCGTTATTTAATGCTCCTGCTTCATGAGGTTATATATGCAAAACTTCGATTGTCTGAGAAGAGTCTAATCGTTTCTCTTTTTTTTTCTTATTTCTTTTAGATTTCCTCATTTCAAGTCCTATTATCGTTTATCGCAAATCGCGTTCTATCGTGGCGATTTCTCAACAGCATCTGCGTTGTTTTTCAACCGTCTCTTCGCGAAGAAGAGAAACAACAATCCGGATAACATATTTGAGGTTTCTTTTGATTTTTTTATGCTGTCATAATGTGAGTGTTTGCTTCAGTAGTGGTAATGTGGTCCATCTTTGTTGTCAGCAAATCGGGCAGGCAACAATTAGCTGTTATAGAGTTTGGTGGCAGTAACGCAGAGGGATCTCCATAGAGGTGACTGTCTACAGTATCATGTCTGTCGGATCGCAATATTCGCCATTCAAGTCGCAGTAAAAACTGTCGATTGTGCCTCGTTGATTTTGTTGCTTCATACATTCTGTACGCTCAACTTCTGCGGCAATACGTAAGTTTTTGCCATTTTTATTGGAAGTTTTTGGATGGGAGCAGAAGAGCGGGAAATACGCGATGTGAAGAGCTATTAGTGGACTAGGGGATGAATATTGCTAACTTTCAGATGAAGAAACACTCACCAAGTTGTGATACAGTTTGGGCGGTTTAATGCAGCGTATCCCTTCTTAGGATCTCGATAAAATGAGAGAAGAAAATAGGCCCCGTATACTCTATGAGGGGTCTCATAGTCGGCGTTTTCATCCTCGAAGCTATTAAGCCATGTTACTATTTCACCAGCGAGGTTGTGTGAATGTAGAATTAAGAGCGTGAGCCCCCCATGTGCTACTTTCATTTATTAGAATAGTTAGATGTGCACAACCGTATGCCGTCTTTATGGCTCAAAACTGATACCAACGGCGAAAGACACTCGTGATGGAAAACCCTAAACTGAGGGATATGGGTCTACCGACGTGTTCATTTGATTCACAAATGATTGGCCCTCGTTAGACACTCTGACGGCCTTCATATTTCGAGTGTGGAAGTCGGCCCCCATTTTCCAAATTCTATTTCCTGGTTATCATTTTAGCAGTTCCATTCCATTCAGAACACAGTTCGTGGACTGATATTGTGGATTTACAAGCCGGAGTAGGGCAGCAGCTAAAATCCAGTTTTTTTTGTTCTGTACACGCTTGTAGCAGTTATCCATTTGAAGGTTACAGAATGCATCAAACACTATCTAGCGGTGATTAATTGAATTCGCTATTTGCTTAAGGAGGCCATATTTGCTCCTGGAGGAATATTTATTCGCGCTGAGACACTGAAATGAACACCAAAAAACCATAGGATGGTGCTTTTAGACTAAGACAACGAGGCCGGACTGCCACTGTATAGCAGAATAGGTTGTAATGGGGATCCAGCGGAGCGTTGCAGGCAGGTTTTCAAAGCATTTAAGCATCTTTCATCGCCTCACTTCAGGGACTATTTGCTACCGGAGGATCTCAAAAAGGTATATAATTTCGCTTGCCTGAGTCTCATCAGGTGCGTGAATGAAAAGATATTATGCTGTGAGGACATTACATACCTCGTGCCCGTTCTTTATGACCTCTATCAGTATGCTGAAAGGTTTGGTTTGTGACGTTGCATTTTTGCTGTGCACTCTATTAAATGCCCAATTTCCATCCGCCTCGTTCTGAAGAAAGACTGTCGATAGCTTGACCTAAGAATTACATATCGGTATGGATCAGTCGTCGTTAACGTCGATCTTTACATTTATTAGCGAAGCGGCGTTCACTGTTTTATCGTTCCTTTTTGTGTACTATTATTGGTCAACTAAAATCTCTATTAAAGCTTATCGTTTAGAAAGCCGTTTGGATGAAATTATTCGAAGTTTCTGAAAGCATTTTCGCATATTTCTCTTCTATAGCTTGAAAAATGACGCTGTCAGATGTCGGATCGGAATCCGTTGTGTGTAGAAGTGACATCCCCTGTTTCCTTTCTTACCTCTCTCTTTTCTTCATTTTTCCTTCATTCCTCGTCTTATTTTTCATTCTGTCGTTCACCGTTGTCCATCCACATTTTTCACTCGTTCTTGAAAATATTATCTTAGTGACAAGAGTTTGCCATTAGGACATGTCACTGTACATGTCAGTAGTTTTTTTTAGCTTCAAAGTATATCCCAAATCATTCAGTTTTTGCAAAATTGGAGGATTTGAATATGTGACCGAAACTATCTCGTCACTTTTGAGGTAAAAGTTTCGGGAGAGGGAAAGAAGCGAAATATCAGTTACCACTTTGTTGACCAGTGGGGTGGGGAGGATACCTCCTCCCAGAATCAATCCCGTCCTGTCGCTACCTCCTTCGCTCATTTATGCCAGCTCCAGTTATATATGTGACGATATGTTCTGGAGGCGTGTTTAGAAATAACGAGAAGACGCTGTGTCTCTGTTTGCGCAAATGCCTTTCAATGATGGCCCCCTACTTGGATGGATTCGTCACAGGAAGTGATCCCATGGATGTCGCTTACGTAAGTTCGATTCTTTTAATTAAATCTCGATCGTTCTGTTTACTGTGCTTAACGTCGCCAGTTATGCAACACTGAAGAAGGGAAGGGGAGGAAGGGGGGATAAAGGGGCACATTCTGGAATAAATGAAGTGTCAAAATTGCTGTGAAAACGAGTCGTCGAATACAGTAGATGTGCTCATCTCATTGTTCCGCTCTCTTAGGGGAGAGGTAATCAGTTAGAGGTGAAGTTACTGGAGACTGGTAGTTCTGGCGGTTGCCGGGGGATGAAGTGCAGCTCCCAGATTACCTGCATTCGTATTCACACGTTGTTTATGGCGAAGCTTTTCAACATTGAGTACCGGTCGGATGGTTCTTTGGGCTTATATGGATCAAGTCGCAGGTGCTTTAAAATCTCAAAGCAATTCCAGTACTTAGGAAGAAATCCTGAATTCGGGTTGCTTCATCCAATTTTCGAAGGAATTTAGAGGTCGTTTCCGATGAGGATTCGTCAAGATTGGTTGACGAAAATTTCGTATCTTTTAAAGTCTTCGTTACTTACTTTTTACGATACAGTTGGCAACGTTTTTTACTGTTATTTCTTTGCGTTTATCAATTGTGGTTTAAGAGGATCACTTGAAAACGTCAAAGTTCTCGGCTGTTGCTGATAGATTGAAATGTATGGTGTTGTTTGAGAACAATGCTCACTTGTTTGAGCAGTAGGATGAAATGTTCACTCACGCGGCTAAGTGGCGTTTCTGAATATCCCAATAGATCGAATTCCCCATGCTGAAGAGTCCATAAGCCTCGTTGGGCTCTACCGTGTAGGATAATTTAGAACTGGCAAATGTCAGTTTGCTCGATTCTCATTTCGGCGGATGTTGCTTCGTCTGTAAACCTTGAAGTAGAAGTAAAACTAGTTATTTGCAGCAACTGTACGTGCAGTCGAAGCAGAAAGTTACGAAAAGGCGTTCGAAACCAATGACAATTCCAGTAGTACCTAAGACTCCACGCTACGATACTCCATCGGTAGTATAATGGGTCATACCATCGACGTTCTGCTCGGCTACGCAACCGTCTATTCGAACCCGACATGACGAGACGCCCGGAGGTCATAGTGACCAGAGATGCCACACAACTTGTTTATTAACCTCTGTCGCCACGTTCTATAAGGGCGTTTCATCCGTCTTGTCTGTTTTTAGAAGCGTTGATCTCTTTATTCGTTATAATGTGCTTCAGATCTCCAGTGTTGTCGACGTTTGAGTAGATTCTGTATGTGCGTATTCTTACATCGTATATTCGTTGACGTATTCTTGTTAATGCCGTATATTCATAACGGTATATAATATATTTATGCTATTCGTTGTTGATGCTCTCAGTGTCCTGCGCCTTTGTTCTCGACATATGTATTTCGTTGTGGTGTACTAGAGGTTTGCACTATTCATATACAGCGTCCACCGCCACCTACGTCCTCGGTATCGTTGAGTTTTTTGTAGGGGATTATTTCCTTCTCTACAGGTACCGATGTCCTTGTCTGACTGCCTTATGCCTTCGCATTTCTTTTCCTCGTCTTTCGTGAAGTTGTTGGAAAAGCATTGAATTGGGGGGCTTTATTGTATGGTACAGTAGTATATAAGAGCAATATCAGTTGAATAGTGGGTTATAGGTAACCCAGTGCCCTTTAGGCCGCTTTTTGGCTTCTTCAGAGGTCGTGAACAGTGACTTGTAGGCAGCAGATGCCCTCTCATCATCTTGTATTGAAGCCATTTTCCGCTTCTCCGGCTTCTGTTTTGATGACGAATCGGTGTTTTCTGCCTTGGTTTGCTTCAAGTTTCCGTTAACGCCATTTTCTGAAAAGATAACATTTTTGAAATGACTATCTCAACGGCGAGCAAAATAGACACAACGCGTTAACATCGCACGCGACTATAAGTGATTGAGCAGATAGTAGGAAGGTGCACCAAGCTTCAAGAAAAGATCACCTGACAGGTATGCCGTCTCCCCGAAGTAAACCGGGTGAGTTTAGAACTGGATGGAACCTAAAACAACGGGTTCACTTCATTACCCGGAGCAAATCTGGAATTCTCCTCGCAGCGATTAGTGGTTCAGGCCTCCAAACAGCTGCTGACAAACTCCACTTTTGAAGCGATGATCACAGGCATGGCTCCATTCTGCATGGGATGAATGTTTCTAATCTCTAGGCTAGCTGTGCTTTTTTAAAGAGCGAAACCTATATCAAAACCTACAACGACACGTAAGGGACTTACGGTGTTGGGCTTTACGGTTCTTCTTCTCTCTTTCTTCTTCCAATTTTGCCTCATACACCTTCCGAAGTTCACTTGGTGGGTTCAACACAACCAGTTCATCCTTGCAAAACGGTCCACCACAACCATGGCAAACATCCGACTTCACCTCCTCGATGGCTTTTTCAGAAATAACGCAACCGCATCGCCAATTCACCATAAATCTATAACAACAAATCGTTCACGGAATCCCTCCAAGTTGGAAGTGGCGCTGGAAAACTTGCCCAGCGTTCAGTGAACGGGGCACTCTCTTCTTATAGTTCAGGATGGGGTATTTTCAAAGAAAGGCCGTGCCGCAGCATCTTTTCCGAAAGAAGATAGCGTTCAACGAGTACAGTAGTCAACATTAGAGGCCATCAAGGTTAACAGTGGCTAGCGAGTAGGATTCTGGTCGGTGGAACCAGTCTACGTGACCATAACCACTAAACGAAATTAAACATGCAAAGAAAGTGAAGATGAGAACTTTTAACTGAAGGTTACAACGAACGTGTGGTTGCCGTTCATGGTGAGTCCACTCACGGGACAGCAATACGGAGCAACGTTGTAGTCCTTGTACACATCCCCCTTATCGGCTCCAGTCTCTTTATATTCCTTATTGTCGCACAACTTCAGTTCCTTTATATCTTTGAGTGCACGTATGTGCTTCGTACTTTCATTTTCGCGGATGGTTTTCAGAAGAATCGCCTGCAGTACCGCTTCTTTATTGTACAAGCTGAAATAATTACAAGCATAATCAACGTAGCGGATGGATCACCCTCTAAAAACAGCAGTTGGATCTGAAATTACAGAATGCCGCTACTAAAATCGTGGTACCACGGCTTCAAAGTAAGCACTTAGTATATATTTGTTAGGTGAGGATTGAACTTGAAATGAAAAAGCTGAACCTGCCAAGGCGACAAGCGACGATCGGCTTTTGTAGTGGTTGTTGTGAGAGATGACAGAGTCGCCAACGTGAAGCGTTCCTCACGTTCCGATCAATTTTCTCTTTTTTCTTCTTATTTTTCACCAATTCGCAACGCTTCGGAATCGTTCCGCCATCCGCTCCCATATTTTATTCGTTAGTTGAATCTCTGCAAAGCGAAACGAGCAAACAAATTACCCACGCATTCTCAGCAGACGGGTTAACTGAAAACCTATGCAAGTATAAAACGTCTAAGGACAAAGCGGTGTCGATCTCAGGACAATAGGGATCGATCGAAGTCGAGGACCGACGTATGTGGAGCGAAAGTTCTCTTGGATGGAGGCGCGAGATAAATTATACGACACTTTTTTATGCGGCTTATGAATATGGACTCCAGAGTGAAAGTACGCACGCAAGATGACGCCAACGAACCCACCTACACGACCTCACCCCTTAGTTGAAGCCATCAGCACTTCGTCGTTATGGGGCGTTGCGTGTTGAAAGAAATGTCACTGAGGCAGCGTTAGTTGTTGGCATCTGGCCAAGACATCTTACAGCTCGGCTCCAGAGAGTTCTCTCGAGGCGTGGTTGTTACAAATTTGGGAAGGGAAGTTAGAGCCGTGGGAATTGGCTGACACATGGGGATGCGCTATGTTTCCTCCACTAAGATATGTGGTATTTTGCTGTCTATAAGTGATATTTAGGTGACGCCGTTTTTGGAACTCGGCGAACGCTATGCATTATACGTTTCGAATGAGGCGGTCATCCCCCCTCACCACTATAAGAGGTTGTCTTCAACGGACGCACATAGCAAAACGAGGGGACCAATGTCCCTTTTTCCGACTCCCCCCTCTCCTCCCAGTTCCCCATACTTTTAAATGGACGGAAGTGCAACTGCTTGTAGAGGTTCACCGACCCAAATCTAACGATGCACGCACGGAGCTCAGTGTTTTGGGTACTTTTGCGATCGATATCGATGTTCGAAGAATTGTTCCACCTTTTCGTTGGCAGTTTTCTTTAACTATGAGTATAACTTCGCTTTTAATTTCACCTCGAATGTGTTTCCGTTTCGAAATCTGTAAACAGCGATAAGATGCGCTGCATTAAAATTGCATATGCAGAGCTATTGGCACGTTGTCGTTGCTGTTTCTTTTAAGGTCATCAGCCGTTTGCGATATTTGAAGTTTCTGCCCATTACGTGAAATAGTTAGTGATGAAAGAGACGCAAAAAGCATCGCTTTTGAGTGATTGAAGTGCCTAACCCCCTTGATTTAGCTGGCATCAAGTGTTTTCTCCGGACCGCGCTGAAATGCGTTGAAGAAGGTGCCGATCGGCGATCCACCTCGGGTCAGTACTCAGATTGATGCTGAAAAATGCATTCCCGTTAACCTTTGCAGTTTCTTGTTCAGTCTTACTACTCTTCATAGAAAACTTTTATTGCGATACTTCGCCGTTCACTCATTCTATAGGTGTTTTTTCTGCCGATAATTTGGCAGAATAAGACAAGAAGATTTGGAACTGTGGTTTCAGCTTTATATGTGGTTTTTTAAACAATAAAATATACGGGCGATTTTACATTTCCATCACCAGTTCTCGCCTCACATTTATCCTGCAAGTTTATGTTATTTACCCATATTTTTCATTTATTTGCCTTCCCAGTCGCAAGAAAATACTCTCATTTAGCAAATGTAATATGCTATAGATTTTCTCTCGATCGGCTAAGACTTAAGTCTTCGCCGATCGGTTACGCCATATATAGTATGCCCATTTAACCATTGCCCTTTAAGTATACATATTTTTTGTATAGAGGTTTATTTAGCTATCGAAAATGCCATCCCGAGTGCGTGTTGATAGGATCAAACCGATATACACGGCCGCGAAAGCGCTCAACTTTGGCTGGAGGCTGAGCGATTTCCCGAAGACACCGATGAATAATGGTGTCACATCATATATTCCACAGGCACATCGAATAACACTACGCTTCTGTAAACAAAGCGAAAGCAGCGTTGGTATGCGAAATTTCATCGAAAATGACATCAAACGATTCGCTCAACAGAATCCTTCAATCGTCATTTACGTGACACCGATAAGGTTCGCCTTTCGATATATGAGAGTGTAAATCCAGTTTCATTGCGTACCTGTGAGTAAAGGAATTACTCGTTCCCTCAAACGTTCATTATCCAGTGAGAAAACGGGATAATTTAGGAATGTTCAAAAGACCTGCCGCTTAGAAACAATACGGGTCTTGGAGTTTACAACGCTTACTTTTAGAATCGGTGGGATTTCCGCGAGTCGTCGTGAGGGTAATTTTTTGAACGTATCAATCAAAGGGATCGTGACATTTGCTTTCCCACTGTGGGATCAAAAACCCTTCAAAGTGCCGATCCTATTCACTTATCTTCTCCTTCTTTTATTATCTCAATAAAGAAATAGTGGCTGCATCGCGTTGCTGCTATGCTTTCGTCGTTCACGTATTTTTCTTGGTGCTATGAAGATGCTTTTTTCGAACGTGAATTCGCATATGTACTCTTTGTGTTTGTTTCCACCATGTTTGTACGTAATGAAGTCAATTTCAGAAATAGCTCTCCGACACTACGTGCTGAATATGGCAATGGTCGTATGGCGCATGTAAATGCGACGAATTTTAGTGCCGAACAAGTGGCAGTACATATGAACCTTTTGAGGACGCGAAGTGGATTACCGATAGTTAAACTAGAGTCGAGGCAAACGGCGGCCGTCAGCTCTGTTCAAGGCGCATGGAATCCATTGCTTAATATCGATAGCGAGCAGAATATTGCCGATTTACCGCAGAAAAAGTTTTCTACTCATCGCTCAAATCAACAAACAGCAACCGAGTACATTTCGTCTCTTGTTAATAAGAACTGATAGTCATATTGATTTAGAGGACCGGTAATGCGCATCACGATGCGCATTGCGTGGTGGAACCTCGATGGCTTTAAGCCTGGAGTGCCTATTTTTTTGTTTCATTGTGTTAACATTTCAGCTGATCAGGATATTCTCTCGTTGAACCAACAAAAAAGAACAAAAGAATATCTTTAAGTGTATGCATAGTGTTTTTATTAGATTGTACTATGGGTGATTCGCTTATGAATTGGATTTACGTCGTTCCACGTCTCTCATTTCGTTTTGCTTTTGCATGCGACAAATTCTGTAGTAGTTGTAAGAGTTAATGTCGTAGCTGAAACAGACGCAAATGCCAAATTTCATTAGGACCGACTGTATGAAAACAAAGCTGTGAAGTGCCTTCAAAGATGCCTGCTTGTAGAATTTCTTTCATGGTTAAAGGAATGGGGGGAGGTAGGAGGGGAGGGGTGGAAGGTGCCAGAGATGATTGTTTCTCCGGAAAGAGGTATCCAAGAGTGGAAATAAATCCAACGTTGTCTCAGCGTAAGTCCGATCGGTTGGCTTTTTGTCACGTATGAAGGTGTTACGAAAAAATTCCCACTTTGCCAACGTTGCGTGTGTCCCGAAGAATATCGTCATTGGCCCGTCATAAAGGTATATGGCAAAGTTCCATATGTTACTCTTTATTTTGCTGCAATAATTTGCAACTTTTCGCTTTTTCTTCGTCTGCATTTTTGGTATTTGGATAACGTTACTTTGATATAGGTGAAATTTGCATTAAACAGCGTGCATGTTAAATTTATGATTCTTATAAATTTTCACCTGGCAATGATTGCTTTGGGGTTTGTTACTGCTACTTACGTTCGTAATTTGTCATTTTGCATAGGCTTCTCTATTCACTTTACGTTTGATGGTGAACAAATGTACGTTAAATATGATTCCTGTCGGAGAGACCATGTATCGTGATTTGTTTCTGATTGAGGCATTAGCAGTTCAATCGTTAATCAGCGTAGAATTCTTCGAATC
The DNA here is from genome assembly GCA_037576465.1 of Parascaris univalens. Classification (NCBI taxonomy): domain Eukaryota; kingdom Metazoa; phylum Nematoda; class Chromadorea; order Rhabditida; family Ascarididae; genus Parascaris; species Parascaris univalens. The sequence goes on along the minus strand of CM075173.1, from coordinate 53,744,973 downwards.
GTTAGGGAAATTCACCGTTGCTCTTGTTTTGTGTGAAATACGGGTGTACAATCTTGAATGAAATTTTGAAGTCGATAAGCAGCTGTCTATAACATGGCTTACATTGCGAAATAATCTTGTGAAAGCGTTCAGACCTGTAATTATTGCTTCGGAGCCCAAGCGTTGTGACGTCTTCCCCTTATTCGGAGTTCTGTCGAAAATAGCTCCCCATCTTTTTCCGCTAAGATTCGTCTCAACCAGATTGTCCAGTTAAGAGTTCTGGTCCGCCGAAATTCTCCGCGACAAGCACCTGCCTATTGGATAAGGAATTTTCCGCCCAATTTTGAAAATCCCAAATTCCTCGTTCGGTCTTTCTAATTCTCTCCTATCCGTCTCCTCTGCTAATTTATACCCTCACGTGATGACTGACCAAATCCCTACCATCTTCCTGTCAGGATCACCCCGATCAAACGTACTTATGAAGGAAGACCCCTTAGCCCTCTCCTAATCGTGGACGCGGCAGCGACTGAACGATTGTCAGCCCTTAGATACTTCAGTCCGGTCTTCAAATTGTCACAGATGCATTCATTTGTCAAACTCCATACTGTACTAAAGTTGTTGACGGCTGGCTTACCAACAGATAGCCCTCTCGCTCTGCGCTATCTAAAGAAATAGATCTTTGTCGTTGCTTCATCTGACCGAAGTTAGAATCAAAAGCACCCAAGGGAGCTGTCGTCTAGCTGAGGATGCATCTCTCTTTTCGGGAGACGTGACGCCGGAAGCTGCAACGAATTTTCTCTGGGTGGCATCAAGTGCCGCTGTTTGATGTCTGATGAGTTCATCACGGTCTATATCGCCTAACGGAAAAAATGCATCTTCCACTTACAAATATAACATTTATTTTACGCATAGGAACACAGAATTTTTACACAAATCGTAAGATGCACTTCAAAGGGTGCACAACATATCGTTTAGTTCTTCGTGAAAAGATGTTGGGAACGGGGAACTAAAAATATGCCACTCTGATGAATGCTTCTTCAACGGAAAGTGCGATTCATCCACTTCCGCTTAACAAGATTGTCTGTAAGTGGAAATAATTTCCGGCCAGAACGAAACCGAAGAGAGCGACTAGACGGGTGGTTTTCCTCTTGCTAAGAAGTTTTATGTTTAGTTGTCAAATTGAATCTGCAACTGCTAATTTTTACGTGCGGATCATATGCCGCAAATAGAAGGAATGCATCAGTTTTACCGAATTAAGAGCTTTGGGACGTGTTTAAGGGCTTTCGCACTCCCAAAGCCCTTTTCCCCATAACAACCGCAAAGCGCAAAATGAGGAGTGAGAAGGTCATCTTCATCTCTGAGCAAATTGTTCGGCTGCGTTCCACTGTTCGGGCCAGGTAGCCTGCCTTCTGCTCAAAGGTAATAATCCGTCAGTGGTGAAGCCGGATGCCGCAGACCAGTCGCCGGCCGCCGACGGATCAAATTCGGCATTTTGTGGACCGTGTTGAAAAACCTGTAAACAGTACAGCTATTCAGCTTCATGGTTGCAAATTTATTTATTTATTTTTTTTGCAGAAATATGTGAAAACTTTTTTGTGTGCTGCTGAAAAAAGCATACCACCATCTCCTGACTCCCTCCCATCCACTAAAGTGGAGCCCATCACGAAGGAATAACACTAATATCCACATCAACCAAAGCAAAGCTATCCTCTTGTTAGCAACGCTCATCTTGGATTGTTTCCCATGTGTAAATGACGAGGAAACATGACGACGTCAAACCTTAATGTCCTCCTTCCTCAGCTGTAAAAAGTTTTCCCGCTTTTTGAGCACTAAGTTAGTGTCCGCCGCAAGCACTAAACAATCCAAGCATCTGAAGCAGTTGCTTTACTTCTCTCATCACTTCCCGATTTGCAAGCATCGGCCAGACAAGAGTGTATGACCGATTTAAAGAGTATCATCTGTATAAAAAAGATATATATCCAAAAATCATTTTTACAAAGACGGCAGGCTTTAAAAGTGCAAAATTACAGCGACTGCCGAACAATACGAACTCGATCACCTTTAGCGTCACCTGGGCCATATGGAAGCGCAAAAACGATGGATGAGCATTTAAAGAAGGTTAACTAAGCAACACGAACTAAGCCAACAAAGTGATAAGCAAACGGCACAAATTGCATTCGGCGCTGAATTTGCCCCTCTCCGAAGGCCGTCTTCACAACTGTTTCTTGTCAATTTCCGATGAGTTCTTTACAACGAACTTAAATCTATGGCATTAATATTTTGCACGTGAAGTCACTCGCAAATGAATATGGGCATGAAAAGTTTGCTAAGGATTTAAAGAACATCGGATCAGTCAATAGCAGTATTCAATCCTCTCTAGGAAAAATGTTCGCGAAACCACTTATCCGTCACCTATCCTCCAATTACAACAAGTGATGCTCAATAAAAATAAGCAAAACGAACATTACTATCTGTTAAAGACCACCCATCCACCGTCCTACATTGTTCTCAATGATTTCCACTCCTTTAGAAAGTTCTTGCAAAATTGTTTCGTATGAAGGAATTAAATATTATCACAAGAACAGAGCCCTAAGGCTTCCTTCTTGTGATAATACTTAATTCAGTTTATCTTGCGTTCATTTCACATTTTATAACACTGTTCCCTGTGCAAAGCTTTTAAAAGGATATTCCACCCCACACATGCACCAGTGCACATGCATCAACCTCTGCAACCATTGGATATGACTCATACTGTCCCGTGAAACATGCTATCCAACCCGAATGTACACTAAGAAAGCCGCACTGATGTGTATTGCATAGCAGGGAGAGCAGTTTATATGGCGTATACCTGTGAATTCGCCTGCCAACCTTCATCGCTGGGTGGCACCAACATATGCGTTGCAACGATATATTCGAATTGCTCGGAATATGGATTGACGAATTTGCTCGCAGATATCGAGCAAAAAACAAGATCACGTTGTGTGCGAACACGAACAGTAATATGAGCCGGCTGGTCCTTTAAGTGAAACAACCCATCACTTATATCATTCCATGAAATGACTCTTCCAGCGTTTCACACATAAATTATCACTTTCCTCAAATGAGGAAATAACCGATAAAAATGGTGCACGTTATGTTGCTAATATATGAGAAGCAGAAAGCGTAAAAAACAAATATTCGTTTTTCAGTGCCTCGACGATCACTGAAGCCTCAGAAAGTGCAAGTGGAACTCTCAACAACTGCTATTTTCACAAAAACGCCTTTGAAAATTTAGAAAAAAGCAACCTAGACGTATATATGCTTACTAACCAAAAAGGATTAAATATCCAATAAGAAAAAAACAATTGGGAAACGGATGCCCAGGTTGTAGGCTTTCAAGCTAGGCAAAATATGCTAGAAGTGGCGCTTACGCAGTGATGTTACTGTGAACGTTGGGCAGCGGCAAGAAATACTTTAAACCACTTCTAAGTAAGCTCTTACTTTATATGAGATTGCTTCAGTTTCTATATAAACTTTATAAGTCTGTCCTCTACGCAGGTAGCCCGTTTACCTAGTACAGGCAAAGTTCACTTCAATAGTGCATCAAGGAAGCCTCCAAATCCACAAAAAAAGGATGCGGCTTTTTCATCGTTCTTCTCAGCTTGTCAAGTTATGCCATTGCGCGAAGTTGAAGGCATATGCATGGACTCAATTTTCACGATTTCTGGATTTCGATAAGTACTGGATGTTAGAACATGCGATCTTAGGAATGTCGAGATATTTTTCCGGGATGATCTCAGCAAATACCCAGATAACGTTATGATAAGTGAAAGACAGTGTACGGCGATACTGGTAGTGCCCTAAGAAGTATGTTTCTTCAAAATGTGCAAAGACCTTGGGTTCCCACCACTATTAAAATCGAGGTTAGGGGAAATCTGATTGATGGATTCGAGGTAAGGACCGTGCAGGGATGTGTTTAAGAAACAACCACATGAACATGCGGTAGAAAAAAATTATTGGCCATATGAAAGTTTGAGGCTGGCAGCTTATCAATAAAATCCTACTGTGGCCAGTATGTTGTTCAGATATACTTCTGAGAGGTGATAAAACAAAAGCATGCGTGAAAATCAGCGGAATCTGAACGGGATCATGGTCGAAAAATTCCGAAATGACGATGCATCTTCACATTGCTTGACATTCTGGGAGGAATTGTTGGAGGAAATCTCCGGCTTTACATAGCAAGTTTGGGGTGTTTTGTGGTAATGCATGAGTGATGAGATGGGAAAATACACAAAAAAAATATTTTGAAGGCTGCCATCGGAATTAAATTTTGAACATTTGCACAGCTTGATATTCTGAGAAGAATAGCTGAAGAATCTGCATCTTCTTCATGCAAGACTGGGGCTTCTGTTACACCATGGCAAACTCGACCGCAGTGCAGGATACGCTAGTGTTGCTTGTCCTTGTGCCGAAAGAGCTCCCAGCTCGGTTTGCTGTGGCTGTGCTCAGCCCACAACTGTGCTCCTTTTCATATCCGCAACATCGATCGCACAGATTCTTTATTTTGTCCCACAGGATATTCTCCCAATTCTTCATATGCTTTCGAAAACTTCAGCCAAGAAAAGCGTGCCATCTTATACAAGATCCGAGGAAAGCTCGCATACCCTCAGCCTACCAATAAACAACGAATTATTAAAACACGGTCGATGAATCCACAATTCTGAGGCGCCTATTGATTAGTGAACGAATAAATGAGATTCTTCTCCCCTTTGCTGATAAGCAATGCGAAGCGAACTTCTGCAAGAAGGGAATTAACACTCACCTGCATAATGTGTACGAACACTTCGTGAAGGGCTTGTTCATCAGATGGGTGCACTATTTCCCACCAATAACGTCCCAAAAGTTGTTCTGTAGGAATCGAGAGTAATGAGGATGCTTTTTGCTCAACGAAAGTTATCTAAAAATACATCACATTAGTATAATGCAGAGTGCAATGAAGAAATTCAACAACCTTTGGAGCGAAAACTCGATCAATCTCAATTATATAGAGGATAAAACAAATTTTTATGTTAAAAATTAAATAATACTTCTAATTATTGTCTTTTTTCTTCACTTTTCTTCCCCGTACTCGTTCTCTGATATTAGCAACGTAAGTGAACACTTTCTCAAAGCACACGTTCTCAAGGTGCCTAATTTTCAAGCCAAAGTCCATCTGAAGTTCTAGAGGTAAAGTATCACCCAAAAACTTGCATTATAATAACCTTAATTTGGCAAACCTAGAGAGATTCTTCCGTAGACCGCACTCATATGAGATTCTTCTCAACAACCTTCATCTCGATAGCACTCAATCCCAGCACTCACGCTAACAGCAACTACTTTTCAACGCATTCTGTTTTACTATACTGATTCATGTCAATGCCTGATTAATTAAACTATCTCATAGCAACGCAAAAACGAAAATCCTTAACGCCTTATCAACAGAATTTTGAGAACTCAAGAGAACAACATATTTCGAAGTATGATATGCGACGACAAGAAAAAGCTGATTATATGAATGAAAGGCAATATCACCTTTCCATCTTCTGCGAGGCGAAGGGAGAACTGCGGAGGGCTTCCAAGGTCACTGCTGATAGACATACTGGCAACTTGAAGACGTCCAATCGCAACTAAACAACTCGAAGGTGGAGCGTCGAGACCACCTGGCGGTGAGTTCTTGACATAACCCGTACAATGTACCACAACGTAATGATGGCCATTATGTGTAAATAGCGGCCTTCTGTTGCATAACCTGTGCAGCTGCTCTAGAGGTCCTAAACGCATCCTGAAATACGCGAAAATGTTTCTCATATATTCTGTAACATCGTTCACATTCAGCTTTAAAAAAACGACTTCGAAAATTTAGCTAATCAATCTCAGAGATTTTAAATCCGAAAGTCTAACCTGATTATCGTCAATAAAGGTAAAAAGCCATAGCTCATTACTTTTGAGCAACTTTAGCAAATTAAAGCAAGTGTTTAATGCTTGCGAAAACAACGCACCTGCATATGAAGCCACGTCTGCAGCTCATGTGAACTCGTACAGATCCTTGCTCTTTCTTCACGGTTCCGGTCTTAAGATCAAGTACCCTGTTCAGGCTTGCGTCACTACCGCACAGCTGATCACGAACTTTCTCCATATCGTCCGGGTGGATGAGCTCGTATATCGGATGATGCAACCAATCCTCCTAAACGACGCTTATTATCGAAGTGCATTCATTGAGAATCGCCTTGAAGCGTCAACAATGATTAAACAAAACATACTTAAAAGATGCAAATGCAACTCGCCTGACTAAAAAACGCAACACTGATACAGTCTGATGACTGTAAACATTTCCTCATAATATGGAAATCTCATCATTCGCGAAAATACACTAATGGTGAGCGTAGTGACCGACGTCCACTAAATAATGACCATCAGAGAACAATCCTAAGGTTTAAAAGAAAGCATCATAAGCTAAAAATTCATAAAACACCGTTCCCTCTGGAGTCATTACAGGAGAGCTGCAACTACTAACTACTATTGTATTCAAAAGGGAACATCAGTAGAAAACGCACTTTCCTCACGATACGACGCAATTTTAAAAGATTTTACATTTCTAAGAAGGCGAATGCAGATCGGTTCTATCAGGAGCAGTCAAATATCTTGACTGCTTGGTGAGAACGGATTCTTTTAATAAAGCAGCAGATAAGCATTCAATTAAAAGGTAAAAAATACAAGGTTTCAAAATAGCTTACCTGTCGTACATTAAGTACTGGTACAATTGAATCGGCGACATAGAGCACTCGCCCTGTATCACAACATACAACGAAAAGAAATCCATTCGCTGCTTCTAGTATTAGGTGCTTCAGCTCTTGGTCTGTCAAGAAAGACGGCTTGTAAGAAGCCTCTGTACCGGTCTGAGACGTACCACGGATAGCCTTAACGATCTCTTGTAAAAACTAAATAAAGTGCAAATTAAATAAAGAAAACATTAAAGATGAAAGGGACATAAGAGAAGAACCTAAGTAATAAGTCACTTCATTTGATCATTCTGATACAAATCTCATAATAACAAAGATCGAGCACTTGAAGTTAGTGACTTTTCAATTTTTTCTTACCACTCATCAGCCTTCTACGGAAACCTTTAGGCGATTTTACAAGTTCAAAGACTGAGCACTTCTTCATAAAAGTTAAACTGGAGCATCCCGTTGCATATAAGAAATATACAAAACTATAGAATCAAAATAGTAAGCGTTGCTCTAATTCAACAATGAAGTAAATCAATTGTTGGCTTTTGAAGGAAACTATTCTCATTCGTAAACCTCCACCAAATAATTTAACTACGGTAGTTAATGGGAAGAATTTTCTTCATTAAACGGGCACAAAGAAACTATATGGTTGAGTGAATAGAGCGAACATGCTTCCCCAAAAACAAAAAAAAAGTAAGAAGCGAATATTAAACGAATCAATGGAAAAACCTTCATATGCGATACGGCCATACGAAGAATGGTAAGCTTATCAGGTTTGCGCCCGAGGGCTGCACATTGTGGTACCATTTCAGCGAGTTCATTGATGTAATGCGTCATCTTGTTACGTCGACGACGTTCGATTTCGCTATGGTTCTCACGAGCGAATCGCTCTTTTGTATCGTTGCCTTCTTCGCCTTCACCCACCTCCATTCGTGCATATTTTGACATTGAAACTCCCAAATCGTCTTCCTCCGAACTGAAATACCGTTGCTCAAAAAAAAAAGGGACTACGAATGAAACTATGCGTTATATTAATCAAAAAAAAAATCATCAATAATAATCTTGTCGGACAATAAGTGATCGGATGGCTCTCCAAGTACGATCATAGATATTAGCGATGGACGAGATCTGCTTGAAATCATGTACTTCCTCCCTCGCAAACAAAAACTGAATAATGCTTACAGCAACTATAGCGACCACTGCAAAGTCAGACTAATCCGAATTCATAGGATGGAAATTTATTCGCCTAAATGAACTCTCACGGCAGCAAATATGTGTCCTAAGCTTAGGTACTTCAAACTGCGCACCAATCTTACGAGTGAATGTAGATGCTGTGCAACAACACCGCAAAAACAACGTTTAGCTATAAAATCACGCAGGCTGCATCTAAGTGATTGCCCATGTGTCCCAGCAGCTTCATGAACCCATCGCTTATACCCTCTAACAACAAGTTCGACTATAATGTAGGCGTCCGATTTTTAAATGGGCAAACCACTTCTACAAGTCTGGCCATGTCGAACAATAATTCTTAGGAAATTTCGCTTCAAGATGAGATTTGACTATTCGATCCACGCTAGAGGAGACAGAAAGAAGTTTAGACAAAGTAAACGGATACTACAAAAAATAGAACCTATTTCAAAGATACGATCTCCAAGTTTTAATTTCGAGTGCGAAGGCTATGACGTAAGGAATGATTTACACGAGAAGCTGCTGAGCTGTGAAGAAGTCTAAAAAAACACGCTGTATCACCCAAGAATTCAGCAATGGTGTCGTCAGTCGCAATGCTTTTCCACATAGGACCCAAATTTGAAAAGCTTCCCCTATCGGAATGATTTAACGCGTCATTCCTCGTGCTATTTCACTTCAACTGGTGTAATGCAAAGAGCTGCTCACCTTCGATACACGAACTTCGTTAAAAGATATATTGCAGTTTTTATTTTGCTTTCAAATCCCGTTTTCCTCTTAGCAATTATGCAGCACGACTCATTTCCCTCCATTCATTGACCAGCAGCGGTGGCGCTACACAACCGAACAAGTTTCGGTCCGTACTCACCGGCCAAAATACAGTTTATATCTGTTTCCGTTTTTCTAAACAGAACTGAAACTTTGTTTTCAAATTCATCGATATTTTCGCGGTTAACTCCATTTATCCGGTGTGACAGAAATCCTATTTTTCTGATCATCCCTTCGCGATAAGCAGCCGATATTTTTAAAATATCTTCCGTTTCAACCGGATACTCTGTAACCGTTACCGACTGTTATCATTCCCTCAGAATAGGATTTCTGAGTGCAACAGCAAAATTCTGTAGTATTTAACACGTATAGAATTCCTTTCTTGCCGTGGTACGATAGGCACATGATGCACTTTGCTGAAAAATTCAAAGGTACGTCTTAAAAACGTATATATATATATATACGTCTATAAACGTCTACATATATAAACATATATATATACGCCATCACACGAAAATTGTTTTTTAGAATTCATTCATGACGGGCGGATCACATTCATCGTTTCGTATCGGTTGCGGTGCGGGGCATTAAAAGTGCACTGCGTTCAAACTCATCGGCTCCGTCCTACCGAGCCACTCCGTCTAGCACTCTCATCGGGACAAGGACCGCGAAGTCTCGACCCTCCTTTTAAACGGAACAGCAGTGCGCCGACTCGTCAGCTTTGATAGGCAAGAGATGAATCTAAGCTCTAACCCTTCACACGAACGTAGAACTTCGCCTCACGAGAGAAAGCGGAGGCAACATGAAGGTACATTTGCAGCGAATACTTTCTAGGTACGGATGAAGAAGTGGAGCTCAAAAAAAAAAAAAAAATTCAGCACCGTAGACACGCTCGTTGTAGCAGTATTTGTAGTTTTATGAGCGAACGCCGCACAGAGCACAGCCTCACTTTGCGAGTTTGCACAAAGGCGTGCTGTTTTCAAAATAAAAAGGGTCGTTAATTCAAGTTTTTTTGCACGGTGTGGGCGAATTCCTTCAAGTGAAAACATTCGACATTATTATATTATCTTTATAAAGCGAAACTTTCAAAAGTGTCAGCAGAATGACATTCTACAAGAGAGAAGAAGAATCCCTTTGAAGGTTTACATAATGTACAAATGGGTCAAGTCCTTAAGCTGATACAAAACGACTGCAAATAATATACGGCGGCACTTTCCTTATTGCTCGGTTAATGAGACGAAAAGATGAGAAACGTCGACAAACAGAGAAAACTGATCGTTTCGAATGGTCCTAAAACTTTCTGCCTACTCGTATAGGTTCTCTCATAACAGCACCAGGAACTAAAATAGTCTGAGTTAGGTCCCGTTCCAATGCGGCTGTCTGTCAGAGTCGGGCTTGCACTATCACCGTATAAAGATGTGCCAGACTTTGCCTTGCCTCTAGTATCGTTTACTACCAAATTTTACTCTGACCGATATAAGACCACTTCTGTATCAGATGCGTCGGTATTCAGAGCACGTCACTCCTAAATCACCGTCCAGTTGATGGGACATATGATAGGCAGACGAAACGAGCAAGAAGGTGGGAAACAAAAACTTACGCTCCATGTTGCCATGGGTCGATGAACGTGGGAGCTTGACTACTACCTGTAGCCATGAGCGTTGTCCGAGGTGATCGCTATACGGAATAACGCAAGGAATTCGCCCTGTGTGGCTCCTCGTAGCGACGGCCGGACACAAGAGCAGACACAATCCGCTGCACGCTGCGCTCTCTGGCGACCTCCCTTCGCTCGACGCACACCTCGCCGTGTTCTCTGGTCGTCTCGGACTGTCGCTCTCACAACGCTTCAACATTTTACGCATTTTCCGCTATACACACTAACAAAGCCCACACAGGCAGCGACGTATCAAGCATCAACAGCGTCGATGACACTGCGCACAAATGTCACTTGCCCCTCGCGGATATGAGGGGTGGTGCCTGAGCGGGATTTCAGGTTGTTTGGGCTCTTTCTGAGACTATAAATGGCGTCTGTTTAGACGATTGGGTAGGATTTAGATGTTGTTCTATTATAGAACGTTTCGCCCGAGAACATCTTTGAAGCAGATAATCTTTCAACGTTCGTGTATTGCCTAAATTCTTTTCATCTCACATAAAAATTTATCTATTGTCGCTCACACCTACATTATTTTCCCGTTATTATGTAAATAAACGGTGTTTTATGATCTTATCGTTTAATATATATATATTTATTTAAATATATTTCCTCGGTAACTACGATAATCTGTTTTGTTGTTCTACCTACGGAAATAAATTACGGGCCAACAGCTATAAATATGCCACATTTGAGAGCTTTCTATTTTATTGGCTCTTTTTTGTCCTCCGTGTAAATATGAACTTTGCATGTACTTATGGTTCGTCTAAACTGCTAATAATGCAGTCTGCATTATTTTCTCCTGATTGTACAATGACTTTTGTTCAGGCAGGTTTGGTCGCCAAAAAATAAACATTTATGCCCTTCTGGGATTGCAACTCAATTTTAAAGAAAGTGGCAAATATATAAATCGAGTAGAAAAAAATCGGTTGCAGCAGTCAAGTAAAGGGTTATGAGAAGTTGACGCTTTTCATCTGCAGATATTACTTATTCAGTGTGTCCATTAGAGATTTTAAAGGCTGGATCGGACCTGGCCAAGCACAAATCAATACACAACAGCAGATCACTCTGGCATATCCGTTGTCATACTCTCCAACAAGTTCTTACTCAGCCTAACTGATGCTACTACCTAAGTTTCCAGACTATTCCTAGTAGAGTAATTGGTGTCCATAAGTTATTCAGGTGAGAGCACAGCCCAACGGTAGGCAAAGTCTTGTCTTCTGGCAACTGTGCGGTCAAAGCTTAAAATTGCGTAGCCTCGTTTAGATTATTTAAATTCACCAGCTGCAAGTGAAAAGAGCACTGCAACTACGTTACAGCAAAGCGAGAGCGTGTGGTCCTTTTGAGTGTTGCGATCTCTACCCTTTATCGTTACCTCATTCAAAGCATAATCTGGAACCTCAGTGAATTTTGTGGGAAAGTTTTTGCAACTCATTTGCAAACTAAAGGAAATTTATTTCTGCCAATAGAGGGAGCTAAATTTTCTCCCTACTTATATCATTTGACATACATCAGTGGAATTCTTTATTGACCTTATTAGCTTTAATACCAACTCTTCACTCGTCTGTCCTTCCTTCCGCCTCTTTAAAATAGACTTACAGCTCCTCCTCCCAATCATAACTTTTGACGGCTGAAAGGTGACAGTCGTAGTACGAAACTTTGAGGAGAATCTGAACTACTTTGAATAGTTCTCCCTCTAAAATCTCGGAAAGATCGCAATCCAGATGTTTTATTCAAAGAAATAGGGTGGAATACAGAGGTTCCGCATATCATCTCTCCTAACTCCAAAGTTTCCGCTCAGCTGCTTTCCATAGACCATCCAAGGCAACACATCTCTCCCTACTCGCTCGCAAGTCTTGCGCACGTAAATGCCTCCAGCAGTAAAGTACGTAGTACAGCACCTCTGCTGCAGTATTAAAGGCAACACTTCAGCGATGCAATTACGCCGATACTTTCGCACTATCCACATTTTCGGAGCGACGTTATGAGCTCTTGTATGAACTCGAGCTGGCAGTAAAATTGCCTCAAGAAACGAGTCCAATAAGAGCGATAAGCTGCAGCGTCGCTTTCAACGAGGTTAGGATTGTGTAATAATTAACTGCGCCGTTAATAGAGCACTTTAAAACTTTAAAAATTCATAATCACAAAAAATGAGCATTAAGATCACATACACTAATTTCCCGTTCGAAAGCAGTATTCGAAAGATAAAATAAAACGGCTGAATTAGAACACATATTCGTCCTTTCTCTTACAATCATAGATTTGAAGGAAATATACGTGACGTATGCAAAATTACCATTATCGGTCGTCTAATAAGCTGAACTAAAAGACAAAACAAAACGTCAATTCTTCAGAAATCTTTCTTTAAAATGAATTTTACTAGTAAATATCCTATCAGTCATGGAATGCAAACTAGACGATACCTAATGCTTCATAGCATCGAAATTGCGGAAACTAGAAATGAACTTAAGATAATCGGAGATAATTTTGCAATTAAAATTTATTTGCGCTTTTTTTAGAGATAAACATCGATATCAGATTTTGATAATTGGAGAAACACCGAAATGAAACGCTTAAATTTGTAAATAGAGAAGTGCAGCAATACATTAATTCTGGATCCGATGGAATCCGAAGTATCACTTTATAAACGGATACAATCCAAGAATGGCACAATGTACTTGCTGTTTTTCCAAGAAAATGAGTCCAAATTTATGATCTTTTACGTCTATTATTCTTCAAAGAACAACCTATATAGTAATTTCAGATTTGCGTAATATTTAATGTAGGTGCAGTTACATTGCGGGAAGTAGAGTACTTTTCAATACGATAGTATCTTTGAGTAAATCACTATAACGTTTTATTTTTCTGTAATTTAAGAACTTTTTATGCATTATGCACGGAAGAAAACAATGCAACCTCCATTATATGAATTGAGATCAGCACAACTACTGAACCATCATTCATCGATTTTCACGCGTTTTCTGAGCGCAAATATGAAGCAAACATGAAGCGTGAAATTGGAACTTCATCGCAAATGATGATTCTGTATCTACATGGTGCCAGTTGTGGCAGCGACGAGTCAACCCAAGACATCTACTTGTCATGCAAAACTGCAGTGATCACAGTTACTAATATGGTGATTTCTCATTTACTGTTCTTCATGTAATGTTCATGATCGACTTATGCGCGCTTGTGCGACCCTAGGCGATATCCGGGGCCTATACAACTGGGTTTCGGCATTTCCGAATATCTTTAGTTCAACTTGTTTTCGCTATAGTGCTACCATATAAACTACTCCCTCCACATGCTGTATAGACAGAAACCTCCTCGTAACTAAATTTTCGTAAATTCCTGTGACGGTAAAGCGACCAAAATCGACGGTTTCAAAAAATTTTGAGGCTAGATTTCCGCACTTTCAACTCAAATGAAACTATTAAGCTGACGCTGTTAAGGAAGATCTCCAGTGTCAAATCTGTTAAAGATGCACAATCCTTACAGACGACGGAGTACGACTGAGAGGTAAAGAAAGTTGCTTAGAAAGGCAGCCAAGAACATACCTAACACACATCCTGAAATTGTTCAGAAAAGATGAAAATGAAAGCTAAATGAAGGCTCTCAGGAAGCATAGCCTAAAACGTGTCCAACACACTTTAGTAAAACAAAAGATTTTCTAGCTGAAGACAGAGTGGGTTGATGCCGAAGGTTTGACACTATAGGCTGAAGAAAGGCTATCAGAGACTGCAGCCAGAAATGCATTCAACCACTCTGATGTTCGTGCGAATGAAGCTTTAGCTGCAGCAAATGCTGCAACGAAAACAGCAAACTGCATTGATAAAGAGAGCCAGCCTTCCACATAATTTTCGCCCTTGTAATTATGAATAATTACTACACTGAGAGGCGAAAATCATAACAATAATCAGTCTGCAAACGAGACGAAATTTATACAGAACCTATTCACTTTCAGCACCTTCCTATACACATTATATATCACTATGCTTTCACCACATCTGTTCTTCGAATGCTGGTCCATTTGTTCTGCGATCTGACGTCGTCACGACGCAGAGATTTATATCTATCGATGCAGATAACGGTCAGGCGAATACCTGTGTGTGGAATAACGCAGCGGACGAGGGCTGTGTTGTCAGCGATTCCCGTCGTTCACAGGTTGGGATTTGCAGAGGATAATAAAGAGATATTTACCTGCGGTTTGATGAGCAATGATCGTAATGATTTCGCAAATGAATAACATGTTTGATCGAAGTTCCAATATTTGTTTCTACCTGATGAAACAGTGTTGAAATGGCGCCAGGAATCCAAAGCTTCATTCTTATCATAACGAAGACTTTGCTTGATTGTAAAGGATACTTTCTGGGGTGGAACTGTGCCTGCCGAATTATCAGACCATTCGTTCACAACGTGGAGACGAACATTTATTGCGTACACGACGACGCAGTCGCAGAAGTGCGTTATGTGGAAAGGAAATCGTCAACGGCTTGCTGGAATGAGTGCTTGATTTGGCCCTCTTTTGCTTATTGTTGCATCCGCTTGACTATATAGACGAAGTTGGTGGGGAGATGGTCGAGAACGTATGGTAGCAATAGCAAGTGCATAGTGTACAATTTTGAGAGAATACTTTGATAGATGCAAAAGTAAAGGATTGCCATTATCTGTCATAGCCGTTTACGACTGCCTATTACTGCATATGAGGTGATACGTTCCACTGGATGTTGCATCACTTACTAACAAATAAGGGTGGGCAACCTAAGAAAGAATCAAATAGGACAAGGAGGAACGACTGTCGGTTGGTCTAACATAGTCCAAGTGCAGACATTGCCAGAGCAGTAGGCATTATGACCAGGATGCCAGGTCCATAAAGCGTGGAATTTTGGCAACATTATTAGATGGAATGCATTCCTTGAGAAAACTTCTATCGGAAACAATATGAAGTATGTGCCCGCAAAAATTTTCATACGCGCGGAACCGAAACACAGCCTGTCATGTCGTATAGAATTACCAGATTTTTATTTCGATTACTGCTACACGTTGTGATAATGAGATTATTATCGTTAAGTATTTCGAAGCATTTTCAATCGCACTTCTAAAATACCTTCGTAACAAAGCAACGCGAACAAGTACGTACAAAATCGTAGTCGATCTGAAAAAAAGAGACTTCTTTTAGGAAGATTTTATCAGAAAGCATGCCTTTTTTCGAAGACAACACCCATAAGTCTATCTAGCATCCCACCAACCCCTTCCTCATCGTCTAAGAGACCGAAGAATGGCTAGGATCCCATAATCACTGACTGCATCTTCAGAGATGCGCACTGTTCGCTTGCTTCGTTTGTTAAGCGAGGTGAAAAACACGGGAGGTGTAGCGAAGCGAATTATCCGGGAAGGAAACTGAACGATACGTAAACCAAATCTCATTTCACGATAATAGAATTTATTGGGAACAGGTGATGGGGAAATATTAGAGATGAGAATGCTAATATTATTATTATAAACAATCGCAAGCATCGAACCTCTTGCGAGTTTATTCTGGATATAATCGTTCTTCCTCAAATTATTTCTCCAATGTAGCCAAATTGATGCTTGTTGCTTACACTCCATTTTGGACATTGTTATTGCCGACAGCTCTTTGAATCAAAAATATAGGAATATTTTTTAAAGGAGACATTCATATGTTATCGCCATCTGCACCTTCAAATGACTCGAATAGACTATTCATTAAATTTTCTAGCTTCGAAAGAAGCAACACCAGATATTCAAAATTCCCATCCTTGTAAGCAGACTTGGGTATGATCGTTGAACTGTTTGTGTTAGCGTAAAGGAACTGAAAACTATAGCCGTTTTGTTGTATAAATGCTGCTCACAGAGTGGTGCAATTATGATGTAGTTTAAAATTGAGCAACGGATGAGATGTGATGCGTTAGCACAGAGCATAAAAAAGACTCTAAATGACGTACGTGAAAATTGGAAGTTGAGAGGCTGGAGACACCTCACTTGGCCACAGATGTACGGAAGACACCGATGGGACGTGACACTGACGATGTTGCTTCAGCTCCTCAGAGCCGTCTATTCTAAAATTGCCCGAGAGCTGATAGCTTGGTGCATCATATGAAATGCACAAATCCAGCTGAGAACATATGCCCTTAATAGATTAATAAGTGATTGAGTAGCTGTGAATGAGATTTCAGCGAAGATTGCTCCAGGGTGAATTGGAGATATACGAGAAATCAGAGCCACAGGTGGTGGAAAAATGAATAGCGTTGCCGGGTCAAACGAATGTAGCGGCAAAAACGCAGTGATTGCTGCCCTTTTAATTGGTTAACGAATTTCAATGAAACCGACGAAAACTGTATGCTCACAGCTAAAGAATGGCCAAAAATTTGAGGCTATTGTTCTCTTTCATACTTTCTTACCGTAATCCCACCTTCCTTTTCAAAATTAACTTCATCAGTCATTTTTTCTGAGAGTTATATATATATATATATATATATATATATATATATATATATAATGCTCGCCACGGAAAATTCATTTAGTGACTATCAGTCATCCCACATCCCAGAATTCCCGAAAAGCCTGCAAACAAAGGAGTATCAGTGGTGACGAGTGAAAATGTTTTAATTCATTGAATGAGAATTTAAGTCGAGATTTAGAAGCATATGTTAGTTATTTATAAATTTCCACTTGTGTGATTTTCGATGAGCTAAAAGTCATTCAAGCGTGTCTATTATCTTATAAATTTTCTAGAGCAAGTTTCCTAATTCGTATCCATCACCAAAGATAAGTAAGTCTAAGGATTCGAATCCCGATTGTTCAATTCAACGCATTTAGATTAGAATTTATGGCAATTCGAAAATGAGAATTTTCCAGTGATTATCGCCTAAAAGAATATCAGCATTCTTCGAAACAGTAACCTCTCTAGACGTTCCATTCAAGCCGTAATGGTTGTTTTATTTTCAGTACTGGAACTGCTCTCAAAGACGGCTATTAACATTTATGAATCTGAAAATGATAAACTTGTTGAGAGATCTTACATTTAATTAAGCGCTTTTTCCACAAATATATTGTGAAGAATTGTTTTGCATTTTATATGAATGCACTGAACGCATGCTTTCTTTCAGCTTTATACAACATGTAGTTTGACTAAATGGAACGCTTTCCAGTAGCAACGTTGTCTCAAATAGATTGAGGTAGGTGGCCGTCTCATCAAGAAAAAGGGATTAATTCCCATTTAAAATAATATATGCGGTATGCATCATTCGGTCTTTCATTTGAGTATCCAGCTTCCGGTAAGGGAACGAAAGTTGAGGTCAACAGAATGGTTCTCCTTTTTTTGTGTTTTTTGCTTTATGTCAAAATGAATAAAAGATAGCAATCGGTTAAGAGAAAACAGGAAACCACATAGACAACTGCGGAGGGTTTTTTCAGCATTCTAACATCGTCAAACAACAGAGGGGATTTCATCACACAACATTGCAAATATTGTTCCAGTGCAGTAAATTGGCATCGAAGGGCGGCCTGTGGATTCTTTGTTTAAAAGTCCTCAAAAAAACACCTCGATCCGTTCGAAGCATCTTCAGCGACCCAAGCTTAGGCTCGAAATGAGCTCGTGTCGTTTCACTTCTTTTGATTACTCAAAACGGATAAGTTTTATTTCACTATTTCAACGATTAATCACAATTCTTTTCAGACATTATCATACCATAATAAGCATTTAAGTAGGAACCAAAATTCAAATTACTAAATTTCAATTTGCCTGTTACTTTATTTAATTTCCAAATGTGAACAATCCTAAACGATGCTTAAAATTAGCTGCTATCAGCATGAAGTATAAATTTCGTCGTATAAATGAATCGACATCGTTCTGCAAGCTTATATCGTGTAGTCTACCTACCCCTTCTCCCTTTTGCTCTCGTGTATACTAACGTCAAGTTAACGATCTATCACTCTATTGTTTAGCAGGCTTCTCAACGACGGAAACTAGTTTTTTTGTTAAGTTAAAACTATACAATGCAAAATGGGAGCTGTAGTAATACTTTACACTGTATAATGACGTTAACATATATTAGATTTTATCAGTCCTTTTAATTTGTTGGGGGAAGGGGAATATTTGTATTTGCAGGAATAAAGTCTTCAATTCTTTTTTTTTCTTATAAACTTTGAATTCGAAAGCTCTGTCAGGCATCATTTCATACGAATATGAGAGAGAATTTCGCAGCTGCTTTTCTACAGCGGTTGGTTTTATATCGAAAAATGCTTGCGGTCGCATCTGCAGTTAGGTTTTTCATGTGTTCACCTACACAACATTAGCTGACTACGAGGAGAAACGGCTTGGGGATGAGGGAGAGTGGGGGTGAGAACGGTTCGATTTCTAAACGTCGCTTTCGATTTAATAATGTTCATTTTACGACGATCTCAGACCATTTTCGAACCTGCATAACCATCGTTCTTCTTTCGTCGATGACCATGGGATCACTCAAAATGAAGCGCATTGTTAACGAAGCAGGTAAGTTTTGCACCTGTAACCGAGAGAAAAACACTTATTGTGTAAGTATTTGAGAGGTGGTGACCTGCCACGGACTGCCCGTTCAAGAAACAAAGCTGCGAATATGCCAGACGTGCGACAAACATACTTTCATCGAGCACGTGTTTATCAACAAAATGTCCGGTTCATAGAAGGTGGCGCTGAATTTGTCGCTGTCTGCCTTAAAAGGATCGCAGGTGTGAGCGTCTACAAGCGCGACATACACTTTCGCCGTGTTCCCCTCAGCCAGGTTCAATTTTGATCGTTGTGCCACTTTCTGAAGGCACTCTCTTCATGGCAGCTCTCATTCTCTTCACTTGCTCTCGTCGGTTTCTCTTTCGCCGTCGTTATCCTCGACCGTGCTTTCAGATGTGCATCAATTACGTACGTCTCTTTCCGTTGTGCAATGTTTATTTGAAGTGCCCTCTGCTACCTTTGTACATGCACAACTATATTCATTTGTGACCTACAATTTGAATTGTTGCCAGATTGCAGTTTGCAGCCGTCACAAACAATCCTCGCAGTCGTACCATCTTTAGCCCGATATTCGTCACCTTTAAGTGCGAGCGACCGCTGAGAACAGTCCTTTTATCTTTGCGACCTATATGTTGTTTTCACTGTCTTAACTTCAGTCGATGCAATATCGTTTCGAGATCAACCTTATCGCTTTCCACCTAGTGAGGGAATTTTCATATCCATGTAGAATAAGTGCCTATAGGTACTCAGAATAAGTGCTTATGTGCACTCATTTCACTTCCACTGAGGATGCCTTGAAATTAGTGTAGAACAGGAGAGACGAACTCTCGCCATGAACCATTTTTCTTGTGGGAAGGGAGTTGAGAAATGAAAATTCGAAAAGAATCTTCGCCTTTAGAAGCTCCGGGATTGTGAAAATTGCTATGTTTATAGCACGTTAAAACCACCTTGCTAGCTTGCATTTTCCGGCACCTTTAAATATCTCTTCCACAGTTTCACCCTTATAGGGAAGAGAATTTTCAACTGATTCGTTTGATCACTTCATTATTTATGTTTTTTTCTTCTTTTTAGCAGCGTAAAACAGCGATAGAAGAATATTTCATCTGAATAATATGCTTATAAATATGCTAAAAGAGCAAAATAAATCTCACAGAAAGTTGCCCAATTTTGCGGAAGAGACTGAAATCATTTTAGCGAACTCTTTCATAGAAGCTTTTCAAAGAGATAATTCACCTCAACAAAAAAAAACCCCACTAATTTTCCACTGGAAAAATTGCATCGCACCGCTCTTAGAAATAATAAAGTCGAATATGTTTTCATGTCGTCAGTAAAGCGGCAAATAAGCAACGGTCAGTTGCGTCCATTGCCTTAAGACAGACCGATAATTGCTGCAATGAATCGATCAGTTGTTGTTGCACAGTTGCGCTGTTGATCCCATTAAACTTGAGTGTCATAGATTTGATGGCACACTTGATTTATGTAGCATCTTCCATAAGTGAGTGCATCATTTGCACTCATAATTACCAAATCGTTTATGTAAATCTCATTTATCGCATTATCACATAAAGTCGTTCATAACTCATTTCTGCTTTCGTGCATATTTCATTGCTTTCGTAGAAAATTTATTCCAACCGCACCAACTAAACACGATTCTCATCCCACTTGAATTGCTTTTTATCGTAGTGTTTATTTTCGACCAATGAAATACCTGCTCAAAGTCATATTACCTATCTGCAGGTAATATGTTCGTATCATAACACCTGTTCGTTCGAGATCATTATCATATTATATGTTCAGTTTCCTTCCTGTGAAGAGTGCAGATTTTACTCGCCTATTGTTTTATTTCACAATGAAACATCTTTTTGTCCATGTTTACTTATGGTTTCTATAAGACTAGCGAAGCACGTTTTAATTCTCGTTTCGTTCCCGTTGAATGGAAAAAATTTTTGTAAATTAAATGCGATTGTTAGATAACGCTTGCAACGATTTTGATGTGAATCCAGGACAGCATTATCGAAATTATCTTCTTCCTGGCCACATGCGCTAATTATGTTAAAGGACATACGACAAGGTGATAACTGATGGAGCGGAGGAAAGCTGCATGGGCGGCTTCGAAGCGGGAACGCAATGCTGCGGCCGCGCTAGAGGGCGCCGAACTTGACGCATTGCAGTGCCGATGCACCGCCCTCTGCGCACCACATCAGCCAAATTTATTCAAAACGAAATGCAACGACATGCTAGCGCTTTGTCCCCAATCGGCGGCCTTCAGATAGCTTCAGCTCTACGGCTGTTACCATTTCTACTGGGTTACTGCTATTCGCGAATCTTTCCCTCACTGTGTCCTTATTCTTCAACAAGATGCATCCGGAAAATTCCGCTTCAAGTCTTGTTTCACTGCAGTAAGAATGCATAACGTATCATGACTTAATCAGGTGAGGGACGTGCCTCTCCACTGCCATTTTTATAGAGTGCGCCTAATTCGACTTCAACAGCGCCAACACCTAAGACGACGAAAAGAAGTTCGGTGATCTCATGCTGGCGCCATCGCTGAATTGAATACCAGCCTCTGATGAAGCTTGTTTGATGGGGTTCCCAGTGATCATCCCTCCTCGCTGTTTATTTCCTTAGTACCGCTTAACGCAACACTCGATGATTGCCTTCTCATTTTTCCATCCTTTGTTCATGAACGCTGACACTGAAAACTTTTTTACTTACTGCTTTCACTTATCCATATTTATCCACCGTTCGACTATGCTGTTACTGCTTAACTTTGTTGGATCATTATTTTGTCAGTTTTGCAATGAGTCGTTATTGCTTCTTGATGCGTTTTTTCTTAGCGAATTCTAGTGGTATTCAGATCAGCAGCCTTTCAAAAAAGCCCAACGTCATGTTGGCTCTCGTGGTGACGCTCTTTCAAGTATTTATATTTTCTGAACACTGTTCATTTTTCTTTGTAGGTTTTATTCAGATAACAACCGTCGGAATATGATTTTACTCTTCCACTATATAAAATAGTATATACATCATATATATTCATTCTATCTTCACGATATTCATGTTGCATGTAGTTCATTGTTTAAATCCCTAAGAAGTATTACACATGTCAACTTTACTGTGATCTCACTTGATGCTCATATACTTCAAGCCATATTTTGCTTGATCAGTAATTAAAAGCATAATTTCGATTTCAATTTTTTGACCGATAATTATAGGTGTTGCGGTGGATTAATTCTCGTTTTGCTAATTTGATGACCTTGCAATGTCAGCTCACGCTCATACATTAGTGACCTTGCGCAGTGACCCCTTAGTGCCAGCTGCGCGACGTATCTAGGTGACCCCCTCCCTGTTCTCACCTGTCGGTACCCACTTCATTATTTTTGTGAGACCTTCCATCTCATTCGTTGCGCAAATATTAGCTAATATTCAGCTATTCTTCCTATTTCAATTGCAATTTTTTGATTTCTCTATATTTTTGCGGTGAATGAATACGCCACAAAGAGAGTAAGTCGGATTGCGTAGTGAAGGTGTTCTACTGCTTTAGTAAGCACTTCCAAGTAACTTTACTATACTTATAAGCATTCAAAATTTGAGTGTGTCCTCAAATGGCAGTTTTATCTCCTTAGACAGTGTTTAGTTGCCAGAAGATTTTTATTCACCGTCATTCGCGTAACTATTCATCATCATTTAGCTTAATATAAAATGCTTATTTGTATAGTCGAATATGATAGAATATCGAATCATCTTCAGAGCATAACAGCTATCAATATCCTCGGTGATATTTCGGCAAATTACTTTTACCTCATAAACGTTTGTATAAAAGCAGATGAGGCGCCGTCATTGTATCGCAATCATCAGTCAAGAATGCTGACTATAGAAATGCGCTGAAATTAATTTTTCGTTTCATTGGTGGATGGGTCCTCTAACAACTACAAGTCATTAATGGTCATCAGGACAAAACTGTATATATCATGTGGACGCATAATTCGGCTGAGAATACGGAATGAACAGATGAAGCAATAGCTGTCACTTCCCTCCGTACCTATCCGTTTCCGTAGCCGTCAATTTGCCTCGATTGAAAGTCTGAATTTGGATATTGCGTTTGTTGTTGCGTGACGAGTAAACGAGAAGGAATAACGGCGAAAGTGTGCATGTAATTAGGTCAAAAAGTTAACGCTGGCGAGCGGACTATGGTGCGGTCATGAAGCGCGACCTCGTGATGGCTGGCCCGATTCCGTTCACCTTGAGTGATATGCTGTGCGTTCCCTCCAGACCCCTACTTGGCAGTTACCACCGTCTTCCTCCATTTCTCGTCCGTTTCAAAAAAAAAAAATCTCCCCTTAATGCTATCCGAGAGATTTAAATCGCCTAGCCCCCTACCGCTTGATACCATTATTTTCCTCAAACATTGCATGGAACGTCGCGCCAAGATTTCCCATATTTCTTTGTCGCAACAAATCGCATTTTGTTATCGAACGTTTTCCTTTCAAAATAGGCTTTTGTTGAGCAATGCTTCTTCATATCTTTGCTCAGAATACAAGTAAAATCCTAACAAATCTGAAGGATGCGTGCATAGGATAGTAACGTTGTTGTTATTTGCACCAATGTTAACTTGTTGTGGGTTTCCCTAAACACACTACAATTCAAGTCAGCGGTAGATTGAGATGTTACTCGTTTTGCATCATACTATGCACAAAAGATGGTGGGTGATGTCGTTGTCAGAAAAACTTGTGAAAAATGTCGTCTTTTTATTTTACACTTTACTATTATTCCTTTAAAAGACTTCCTCGCATAGAATTTACCAGAATTTCGTGTGGATCGAACACTCGGTCCGCGTAGCGTCGATCGTAAAGAACGTGCCTTCAACTTATGTCCAGCATTCACTAATATTACTTCTTTTCGAAGTCTTCCAACTGATTTGATGTACTACTATTTAATTTTCATTGGACCAGTGCGTCCACAGCATCTTACTTTCAAGAGCGGTTAAATCAAAAAATAATTATTCGGGGAGGGGTAGGGAGGAAAGGCAAAATGCTGTTTCAAGTGACCTGCCTTCCGCTTTTACCAAGGGTACAAATCAGTATGCATAGCGAACGCCGAAAGTGTGTAGCAGTCATACCGATGAATTAATGAGAAACAACTATAGTAAACACAAAAGCCGAATCATGAATGCCCTCATCATCCAAATTATTACTACAGGTGGATCCCCAATTCCGTCGTCTAATGTACGAGAGCGCGAACTAGCTTAAGGCCCCATCGTTGGTGGGCAATGTTCGTTTAGTCGATACGGTAGTGTCTGAGAGAGAGAGAGAGAGAGGGTTCATTAACGGAGAGCTTTGAGAGCATCCAATCGCTTTTGCTAAATGTGTGTTTTATGCGCATCCGAGATGCAGCAGCGTTTTCATAGACATTGATTTCTATTTAGGGAAGTGCGAGCTGCTATTGAAGAGTCATTTCATTGCGGCAATTGTGTACCATTGACTAACATCCATGAAATTGTGATTTGCATTTTTATCTCTCAAATTCGTTGTACATTCATCGAATGTGATCATTTCATCTACAATAAGCACACTACTTTGAAGTTGAAATATTGGAATGCAATAATTTTGTGAGGATTTTCGACATATACGATTTGATTTTATCGTATAGAGTTGAAGTAGCATAGAGAAGGCGTTTCAAATGTGGTTTTTTTCTTCTCGCCAGTCATTAGCAGTATTATTATATGCCATCAGTAACTAGAGCTGCTTGACGCTTTTCGACTATCTTTGTTGGAATTCTTAACGATTTCTTTCCCGAATTATGATCCACTTAAATTCCGTATTTTTATCTTCATAAGCGTTTAAAATTCCCATCACCTCAGAAAACGATATATTACCCTTTCGCTATAAGTAAATATAAGAACATCTTACTTTTCCAGGCATATCCATAGTGTAAGAAATGCGTTCACGTTTCTGGAGCCAAGAAATTATCGATCGCATATGTGAGATCCCACACCAAAAAAAAAAGATTTGTTATACGATCAAATATGCCTTTTAAAATCCACCGGCGAATATAAAACCGCAAAGCCCCGATGATCGTTGTCTTCGATTCATTCATAAATTCAAGCGATTTTATGGTATCTATCTTCGAACCTTTATTTCAGTATATAAATTTTGATCGCTTTAAATTCTCAAGTCGTCACTTTTTATCGCCAACAGAATTTGTTGTGATTTTCAAGTTGGATATCTATTTCTGTAAGTATTACTTCTCATTATTTCCGTTCATTGACGCTGAAAGATGAGAACATAACGTATTTTGATGGAGCGTTTGTATAAATTTAGCCTTCATTGGCAGCCCAATCTAAGTCACTTTCATTACGTCTTATGTGTTTTCATAGAATCGTCTATTTAATATCGGTTATGTTTTCACAAAATGCCTCAGTCAGGAATATATTAAATTGCTTCTTTTATGATGATTCTTCTATAAGTGAACAAATGGCGCTACTCATAATGTCAGAGGATTTCATTGTCTAATGTTTGTGGCAATATTTTCACTGCATTCCGTATAATCCTATATAGTTGTTTGTTTATTTTTTCCATTTTTATTTCTTATTTTAGTTGTTTGAGAGCGCAACGTCGTAGGGTATATTGGTCTAACAGCTCAACGGAGAACAAATAAACTTATTTGGCCGATTTAAGCCGAAAACCACAGAAATATATATATTTGTAATTTCTAGTGCAGTTCACGTCAGTGGCTAACATATCGCTGTTAGTAGAAAAGAAAGTGAAGCGAAAAATGAGGAGATCAACGCGCAGTTGCATATGCTTTTTTTCTCAATGCGTGCAGCATTCATCATGCTATACATAGCATTCTTTGCTTTATTCTTTTATTTTTTTATTGTTTTCATAGTTTTGCTTACGCTTATTAAAAGAAATAGCTTTTTTATCATTCCACTTATCGCTCCTAAATGCTATTGCGAACAACTGTAAGACCTTTTCTTGCTGATGAACCTTTGAAAACGTTTCAAAATGACTATTTGTCCATATAGTTCAACTCATATGGCAAAGTTACGAGAAATGTTGGGGAAATGATTTTGTTTTTTCATATTTTGCTAATGCTTAAAACAATTATGAATTCATATTTTCTTCAGAATATTTAACGAATTTTTCTCCTATTTTTTCGAATATTTTGTCGTCAGTAATTATAGAGTAATAGATTTTATTTTCCACAGATAAATTAATTTCTTGATGAGTGATAAATTAATTTTTGGATGAGTGAATAATAGGTGAAAATTTTTTCCATTTCTCATTTAATTAAGAAATAAGACAAAAATTGCATATTTTGTTGAAGTTTCATGTCGTTGACCCGCCGCATAATTCTTATATCGATTTTACAAGTCGAAAAGCTTATGTCGTTTTCTTATTTCCCCTCCCCCCCCCCCTCCCCCCCCCCCCACACACACACACACACAACGTCACTCATTTCGTCGAATAAGTTCTCAAAAAATGAATTTTTGAAGCACTAATTTCGTTGCCATTTTTGTATTTTATCATTTCCATTTTAGAGCGAAGCATTTGAATATTTCCAATGGTCGTACAATTGTCATTTCCCTCTTCGTATCATATTGATGAATTTGCATAAAGTTTTGGCTAGTTAAGTTTTCACAGGCGATATGCAATTTTGATGGTTTGATGGCATATTTGTGCAACTTATGTTCATTAGAAAATTAATTGCAATATTCACAATTACCGCGTTGTTTCTGAGCGCTTATGAAGATATAATAAATCCAGAAGGGTGCATAACTGATGCGCTTTCCCATTTTCAGATTCCTAAGGATTCGTTTGCATGGAAAAGTTCTTATTTTTCATAGTGAGCGTAACCGTTGAAGAGAATTCCACATATAAGACAATAAATTTCTTACCGGTATTGTGCGCACTGTTGGGTGATACTCTAAAGAACACAGACAATGCGTTTATTGATTTGAAATTCGTAATCTTCAGTTACAACAATGCAGGAGTGCAAAATTTGCAATTGCTTAATGTAGAAATTTGAACGGAAATTCCAAGACGTTAGTATTTGTGTATAATTTTTGCATACTTGAAAGATATACGATGTGAATTTTTTGTTAAAATAGATATTTTAGAGAGAGGAAATGAGACTTCTAAGGCCCCCAGATTCGGAAAATCAATCAGTCTTCTTCAGCCCTGAAGCGTTACCGTGCAGTTTAGCTGCCAACACGTCCGTTTTTCAGTGAGTGATCCTGATGGAAGTAACACTGTCGTAGGTGATAATCGCATTTCGAAATGTGCTTGCTCGGTGAGCGAAATCGAGCCGGAAACTTTGCGCCGTCGTCACGTTCATCTCCGCCTTGTTTTGCAGTGCTGGATTTGTGAGTTGTAGCCAATAAATTTTTTTTACAAAGCATTCATTTGAAGTGTTACGACAATATCGCACGATTAAGCGCAAAACATTTTCATTACCATTCCTTTCATTTCAAAATGCACACTGAAACGTAGGCAGATTTTTCTCCTTGTAATTGGAGAACAATCAACCGCAGTACTGCGACTGTTCTCAGGAAGATGAGTTGTCCGATCAAATTTATTGCTATTCGTTACCAGTTATACAGGACGTGGATGACAGGCGATTTTGAGAACAGAAGAAACAAACAATGGGAATTTCTTACTTCCATGCTCCTTTCCATGAAGTGCCGATATCCAAGGCATCGTCCGTCCTAGAATACCGTAGATCTTGGATTACTGCGCTGATCCTTTCGTTTATGTCCTTAGCTTCACC
The DNA here is from genome assembly GCA_037576465.1 of Parascaris univalens. Classification (NCBI taxonomy): domain Eukaryota; kingdom Metazoa; phylum Nematoda; class Chromadorea; order Rhabditida; family Ascarididae; genus Parascaris; species Parascaris univalens. The sequence continues at coordinate 53,717,366 of CM075173.1, read as the reverse complement.
CATATCGCCTCTACAGACGGGAATTCGCTTCCTCTCCCTTTTCACTTCTATCTTTACTTCTCACAGAAAAAAATCTCAGCCTTTGGAAAAGTTTTTTTTGCATAAGTCATTTGTACCTTTGCTTGTCTTTCGAGTTCCGTCATCTCGAGCGTTCGAAATCTCTACCTTTCAATAGCCTTAGACAGGACGTCAAACTCTGTTGATATGATTTCACCTCAAAGGTCACCTGTGCGGATTTCTTCACCTCTCCTTATTCTTTTCAAAATTAGTTGTAAATGTAAAGAATAGAAGGATTGTTGGAGGAAATGTTGAGGGTTTCGTAAGGAAGATCGGATTCGGACATCATTCGAATATGTTGCAACCGATCAGTGAGTTCTGCTAAAGAGTGACAAATCGTTCTCGCAGCCGAATGCATTTATTCGGCAATAATATGAGAAAGTTTTCGTTTTGCTGAACTTTTTGAACTCTCTGAATAGTGAGTGCAGTGATATCGTTTTAAATTTAGTCCTCGATGTTTTCGATGTTTGTGCTATATGAAAGTCAGTAATAGGATCAAATAAATTCTATTTTCATATGTTTCATTCCTAGAATAAACATATTTGTGCTGAAATTTCATGCGTTCTTTTCTTCGAAGAAATTATGTGGGAAGATAGTTATGAAGACTCATATCTCCAAATATATTGTTGGAATGATATATGTGTGATATGTGATAATATCAAATTGCAATTCACAAGTTGTTTGCATTGATATGGGTTCTGTGGATCGAATTTCAGTGAGCGTTCAACCTTCGAATTGGTTTTGCCTTCGCTGCTGTTGCAAGTAGCTAGGGGCAAACTTTTTTTTGTGCAAGTACTTCCTGCTCACGCTCACTTTTCTACCAATAAAATAGTTAACCCTTTCAGAAATTAGCAGAATATTCGTTTTGACGGCTGGTAGGGTGGTTTGATCACAACGAACATCTTAATAATACGTCGCAAAATGTTCTTCCAAATTCTTCATCCGTCCCGCCCTCAGCCGTTGCGGTTCGTCCAGCTGTTCAGTGCATTCAGAAGGTGGTCAATCAAAAGTTTAGCTGCGTGCCCTTGTGGTCGCTCCCTTTTGACCTCGTCAGTGCTCTAGTTGTTTGCATCTCACGTAGGCCCTCAACGGCTGCGCCATTCCTTCTTTAACAAGACAGCTCTTTTCCATGCGCTCGTTATGGCCGCATTTAAATGCGCTTCTTCCCATCTGCGCTTGAAATGCGCAATGGCCCGTGGCATTTATCACCACCGATTTCGCGCACTGCTTACATTCCTCCTCAGCCACTTCAGAACTGCTATTAATTGCCGCATTTACCTAGCTTCTTTATGAAGCAGCATATGTGACTTTCTTATATCTGCGTGTTATCGCAGTCTAATGGTGATATACTGCAACTAATGCCATATTTGTTTCGCGTATTTCATGCTGACAGCTTTACTACAATTTCACTTAACTCCATACAAATAAAAGTGGTAATATATAAATATATATATGCATATGTATTTATGTATTTATTTATTTATTTACTTATGTTTACATTTATATATTTGTGCACTGACTTTTATGTTCATATTTAATTTGTGTTTGTAGTTATAGTTGCATTTATGTTTATATTTATTTCATAAGTTTGTTTATATTTATGCTTATATATATATTTACCTGTGTACTGATAGTTATATTTATAAATATATCTAAATTCAAACATATGTAGCTGATTGAAACTTCTTTTCAAACTGAACTTCATCGATTTTGCACCATTTAATGCCCTTCCTATGTTGATACCTGACGAGTCATGCAAAAGCATAAGAAAGTAAGCTCTGAGCTGGCTACATATTACACGTTGGCTAGCCAGTGTCCTGGATTAGGTGTGTCCAGAATGCACGCTTTCGAGTGGAGGAGTGCACTGCAGATAACATTACGGTAGTGAGCCGGATCAATACTGCAGCATACTAGCAGCCACCGTGCTTATTGGACACGACGTAGTGGTTGGTTCCGCCCCTTTCGAAGTACCTCATTGGCCAACCGCCAACTAGCGGCTCTCACTGCTTTCCGAGAGGCACGCGGCTTGCTTTCGTCATTGTTATGAAGGAGGAGAAATGGAAACACGAAGATCACATCCTGCCAAGGGAAACATCTCTTCCGGTAGTGAGTTCCTCATGGATCGATACATCGAACTCAAACAATGCGGATACCTCCGTTCAAGTAAGCTTCCCTACTCATCTCGCCTTCTTCTAAACTTTCCGATGTTTTGAGGTGCAGTAGTAGGTGGCATTAACATTTGCAGACGCATTGACACCCTCCTTAATCATCGAATTGAATTCGCCGGAAATTTCTGCTTTATTCTTGCTAATAAACAACGGAGTGCACTGTAAAATATCATCGATGTGTTCATCAAAAAGTTGCCCCGTTTACTTGGCTTTTTCGGCTTCTTTGTTGCGTCTTTTTTTGTTATGGCAGTTGTTGTGGCAGTTGCTAGAAGTGCTTGGAGAAGAGCTTGAAAGCTGCAGATTTTCAAAAAATATTTCATCAAAAATCATTAAGTATTATTTGTTCGTGAGGCAATAATATATGCGCCAATTTCGAGCAGTGCAATTGCATTTTGCATAAGCCTTCGCTTGTTTTCCACTCGAATCTCATCTCTCGAAGTAATATGCATCGTTTTTGTTTTGTTTTTTTAAATTTTTTTTTTGTTGATTTTTGGCCTTTTTTTGTTTCTTTTTCTCTCTTTTACATCAGCGCCAGATTGTCTACAGCGTTATGTTGTAGAGGAGAGGAAGCGCTCTCTCACTTAACTGAGTGTAATTTTCGAAGGCGTTCTCATAGCGGTTAAGGACGACTGATAAGTGTCTTATATCGTTGTTGGCTGATTTACATTTATTTTTTCCACTAAAATCACATCGTTCATATTTTCCGATCAGTTCTTTGAACAAACATCTTTCCTGTCAAAGAAGTTTTTCTTCGTTTCATTTCTTTCTTTTATATTTTCAAACTTACTCTCATATTTGCAATGTTACCAGTGTGATAGAATTTCTAGCTGGTGTTTTTGCGAGTGTTAATTAAGCAATATTTTAAGATTCCCATAAGAATTCCTAGCTAGCTATAGCTAATAATGCAATTCGCGTTGCTAATTTATCGAAATCCATTTATGAGTGCCATATGTGATCGTCTTTATTTAAAGGTAATATTATAATTTGCTCTTCTTTTTTTTTGTGAAAAGCATAAAAACGATCCATAACTTGAATTTAGAAACAAACCCGGTGAGTTGAAATATCGGAAACGTTTAAGTTATAGGTTGCAAAAATACTGAGATGATATGGCTGTATGAGTGAAAAATTTTACATCAGCGGAAAAAGCTGCATATTTTTAATTTTAAAGTAAATTAAATTGATTCACAATAAGCTCTCATCATAGACTGAAATCAGCTGCTTTTCATCATAATGAGGTGAATTTCGAGGGAATATTTGCGAACGATTATCCTACTCGTTCTTCTTGTCGAATTCTCAACTTTAACATATTGATTGGTACCGGTTAGAACCTACCCCAAAAACTGTTTGTTATGGCCTAGTGTAGCAGAAAAAAAAGGAACAAGCATTCTTCGTCCGAACAGTGGCCGTGTTTCTCCTTTTTTTTGCGGATTTTTGTGGCGCAGCTGAGATGTGTCGTAATTCTTCTCGAGATCGCTTCCTCAGCCATTTCATTTCCTCACATTATGTATCTCCTATACTTACGAAAAACAAGAAAAAAAGACCATCCACTAAAGCGTCTTCTAGAGTAGTCTTGCTATATGAATTAAAGAACTACCTAATCGTGAAGCACTACGTTGTTATAATAAGACGACTTTCGGTTGGCATAAGCTTAGTCCCACATAATTTGCTGGCGCCACTTAGGCAGCTATCTTCCACCAATGAATCCCTGTCTTGCCAGTTACTGTGAATGATGAGCATGATGGAGGTTGTTCCTACATGAGTAAAATTTTCCCTTTTCCTAGTTGGACACACTTGAATGGCCAAATTGTGCAGACAGCCAATTGCAGCTTCGGCGAATAGAGCGGCAACATTTTTATCCGCTTGCTAAAATCTTTTGCCTGCTGGGGGATATGTGAATAATTATTGTGCAACCATGGGCAGCAAGACCTTTCAATATTCTTCGCAACTACGTCACAGTATAAAAAATATTAAAAAAATTTTGCTCAAAGGAATCCCCATCGCCTTCCGGAGCCAGCAGTTCGGACTGTGGTGCAGCATCGGGCGGTACGGCTCCAAGTGCGAACGTGGATAACGACAAACTATTACTGGGCACAGAATGTGTCGTCTGTGGAGACAAGTCGAGCGGCAAGCATTATGGGCAGTTTTCATGCGAGGGATGCAAATCTTTTTTCAAGAGGTTGTTAGATTTTCGATTTTTCTTACCCCAGTGATCGAGTTTCTGGTGTTTTCATTTCATGTATAGTAAGCTTCCTGGCACAAAACTGCCTCATTTTGAGTCACATCAAAATGTTAATGGAAGTCTGATTTGTGACTGTGAATACTTCGTGCAGTTCTGTTTTTTTTTTTTTCTTGTTCTTTTAAGCAGCAGATTTCATCGAACATATTTCAGCACTTTTCTCTAAAATGTTATCCGAAATTGCACAATAACAGTAACTTATCATTATGGATCACCTCCGCAAAATTTTAGGAAAAAATGCGTCCTGAAGATATCATTTTGGCTCAAATTTGTTTACTTGTTTCTATATCTAGAGACTTTGAGCATGGACTTTTTTTTGCTATCTTTGCAGGTCTATTCGGAGAAGTCTCAGCTATACATGTAGGGGCTCAAAAAATTGCCCTGTTGACATCAATCATCGGAATCAATGCCAATATTGTCGACTGAAAAAGTGCGAAAAAATGGGAATGCGCAAAGAAGGTTATTTTAATGAATATTAAATTGCTTGAGTAAAGAGATTGGACTGTAACAAAATAGAAAAATTTTGTGAAGATCGTGTAGTGTTGTTGAAATTTCAGAAAGTCCGAAGCTTTTTGATCGTAGCTTTTGCTGTCCCACATTATTTTGCACTCTTAACTACGAAGCTGAACAGCGACAAGCCAGCGGAGGGCGCCGAGGTGGGGGAGGAGGCAGAGGAAGAGAGCACACAGATTGAAAGAAGAAAGAGCGTTCAAAAAGAAACAAAAAACAGAAAAATGAGATTAGCATGATTTCTTCTATTATATTGATGCGTTCATCCATTAAACGCACCATGAAGCCCACAAAATTATGCCATTAAATAGTGTTTCCGTCTCGACAGTTCTTGCCAAATTATGAGGTTCTCAAATGCGGAATGCTTTGTCGAATCTTCAGCAGTCAGATACAATTTTTCAAGGTTGTACAGGTGGCAATTTCAATAACATTCAGAATACGACTATATTGATGTCGTTGATAGGTTTCGTAATTGTTTCGATTAATTTACGGAGATTTACATTCATTCTATGGAAATTGTCAACACCGATAAATTTAACAAATTATGCTTTATGCATCCATATATTTCCTCTAATTTCAGTGATATCGAGATAAGTGTCAGGAATTCAAGAATGTAAAGTACTTTTACAGCTGTACAACGTGGACGAATACCACCCAATTCGCAACATCCTTACGCATCTACGCTGCTCTTTGGTGATAATTTACTAAGCATGACTCAACCATCGAGTACACATTTCTCGAACGTGGTTGCGCATTTGGTTCGCGCGGAACCTTATCCACCTACTAATTGTATGTTCTTATATGTTCATTAACTTCACCTTTGTTTGTTTGAAAAAACCACTACACCAATATTTTCCACCAACTATATCGCATTATTTTCACACAACCAAATTGCAAGGGCTGTTTTTTTTTTTTCATCAACTGATACTTAGTTTTAGAAACTATGCAAAGCTGGGAAGTGCACTGAAAAATTGAATACTTCTCAAAACAATCAAATATAAGTTTTGAAGTGGATATCAGAATGGTATATGGTTGTGTATAGTAATTTGTGTTGCTATCGGTTCGTCTCTAATTTGCTTAAATGCTGTTCTTCACTAATAGCATAGGAGGTCATTGGATGCAATGGTGTCATTCGTTAAGAACCGTCTTAAAATACGGATGTCTTTCATAATGTTGACTCAGGTTTACTCTGATATTCGCCATCAGGCAAGTGATATTTTTCCTGTTGCTGCACTCAAGATCTCCTGTCGAATGTAATAAACGGTTTTTCATTTATCGTGGAATTTTTCATACATCTTAATTTTTCTGCCAGTCAACGAAATGAGCTCATCAAATAACTTCTGTCTAGTAACGATCTATTTGAGGTTCTTCAAGTATAATGGGCATCGAGAATATTTATGAACTTGGTGCAAAACTACTTTTTTCCGCCGTCGAGTGGGCGAAGAATATACCTTTCTTCGGCGAGCTTATCGAAAGTGATCAGGTAGGAATTATTATTTGACTTTTGTTTCCAGCAACAATTGAGCAGATCTATAATTTATCTACTCTCGTCGAGTTTCTGCATTTCAAAACTATTTTTTAGAAGATCATGTCCACTTTTTCATAGGTTAACATTTGCGTTGTATCTGTCGGTACCATTAACGCTTTGTCGTTAATTTTTCCACTCTGATGCCGAGCTACTGCGTAGAATAAATTTCAGTGTTGTACACCTGCTTTGTCGTCTGCATTCTTGGTGTTTAGGGGTTGAGGCAGTATTGTTCGCCAGTATCTTGCGGTAGGGTGAGATTTATCTCCAAGACTGGAGCGTCTTAAGTTTTGTATCACTGAACTAAATGATAGCAAGCTCTTCGAATAACACTATAATCATCTTGTGATATTGTAGTTGACGTTATTGCGAGCAAGCTGGGCAGAACTCTTCGTCGTTAATGCTGCGCAATTTGGCATGCCCGTACATGCAGCACCTCTACTTGCAGCATCCGGGCTTCATTCCACCTCGCCGCTGCCACCTGATCGGCTCGTTCTTTTTATGGACCGCATCCGTGTTTTTCAGGCAAGTCATGAAAATGCTTAAAGTAGGATGTTTAAACCACATTATCAGACTCCAAAATGTTTTGATAATGTTACTTTCGTTTTTTGAAATATTGTGCCATTTTTCATTGCTGCATTAGCTAAATATCCACTTGCTCAACATAGGTATGTTAACCAACGAGGGATAGCATCACCCTTCGTGAGTTGAATTCTCATCTTTCATGTATTCGGCTATCTGTTCACAAATCCTTACTGTTACTGTTCATTGCAGGGTCAGGTGGAACGACTAAAGTCGCTCCATATGGATTCGGCGGAGTTCAGTAGCCTCAAAGCAGTAATCCTTTTCAGTGCAGGTAAATGTTTTTCTCGCAGCTGGAACGAACTGTTTTCTGCTGTAACGTACCACCGCAATGGTTTGAACAAATAACGACAAGAAGCAATAGATAAGCGTGGAGAAGTGGATTTATGTTTTGAGCGAATCAACAAGTGAAAATTATTTGTGCATAAAGATGTGCTCAAGGGCAGCGAAAATATTGCGCAAAGGTGAAAGGCCCAAAATTAGAGTGAAAGGCCGTTTCAAAAAGGGGGAATTAGGTCATGGAAACATGACGATAACGACAACGTTCTTCTTTCACTCCAACGCCGTACATTCGATCGTCAAGCATTACGCATAAATCAGCACAAAGCATCGTTTTTCAGTGGGATCAGCAAAATGCGTCACCCATTTACACGAACATTTCACAATTTCCGCTTGCGAACACTGCTTTCGAAAGTCGCAATCTGTTATCGTTCAGCAAACTTTTGCCACGTTAGTAAATCACATCAGCAAACGTTTATGGGTGCTGCTAACTGCAAGCGTTTAGCAGATATTGAATTTTTTGCTGAAGCTGAGACTTCATAAATGCTTCTCTTTTTGCCAAGACGTTGTTATAAAACGTTGTTGCATCAGGAGTTTAGACACCATAGTCACCACCTTTCCCTTAAAAGGCCAGCGAGATCAAGGCGCCGTAAGCTTAAGTGGTAGTGGAGCTCGCAGTGCCTTGCCTCTTGAGGACTACTAAGAATGAATTAGTCCTTTATGTGAGCGTTGCGACCATTAGTCTCGAATATCTCAAACTCTGGAATTCTCCATTTAAACCTTGGAATCTCTAGCCTAAAGCGCATTGATGTAAAAAGATTTCTTTGTGAACGCTCGTAGATCAGCCCAGCAATACACTCCTAAGAAGGGCCTTAGCCCATTATTTTCTTATCGAGACACTCTGTTTTTTATTTTATTTGTGTCAGATGTATGGCCAAAGGAAGATACTTCCTGAAGTTTCTCCTCGCCATTCATCATTTTGCACGCATTTTCGTTATCATTATGCGCTTTCGAATTACTACCTTCGTGTATCGCACCTCTCGATTGCTCTCTGCATCTTTTGCGCAGTTGGCAGTATCCGCTTTTTGACGTCGCAAATTACGCAAAAGCCATATTCGCTTATGTTACACCGAACTTTCACATATATATGTTCATTAAGATTTATTAATGGCGGCTTCTCAACGGATTTTTATGAAAATGATCTGATAATTAGAACTTCTTTTTTCTATGCTTGAAATAGAATTCCGATTGTCGAGTTGATGATTTTTCTTACCTATTCAAAGAGTACTCTCCTAAGTAAACCTTTATAAACGATTAGAGAGCATAGAAATCTCGTCTCTCGTAATTTGCTTCTGTGATCATTGAAAGGCGTTCTCAAAGGGCATGCAACATTCAGTTACTATAGGTTGATAATATTTGATCGTGCTGTGTGTCATTTTCGCTCGTTCTTCGCTAAATTTTTGTTATCAGATTGTGGTTATAGCGCACGCAATAGAACATTTTTCAGTAATATAACAGCTATGGCGGCAGCAGTTATAGCCATCAAAAAAAAGAGTATTTTAAATATTATAATTGAACACTGAATGGATAACGAGGCTATTTATACATTCTCGAAGCATTGAGCTATTTTATCAGCGAATTTTGTTAAGCTTATCAAATAGCTGCCAACCGAGCCAAGAAAGCAAGATTAGTTCTGCAGATAGAGCCTAATTTGCCCTTTCAAATATGCATAAACTCTTCTGTTACTACGCTTTCAAATAGTACATTTTTGTGTTGAAATTTTTATTAATGATAATTTCCGGTCACTAACGAGTGAAGCGTCAAACGACATATGTGTGACGTGCATAGGAACATTCCATAATAGTCTCGTTTTATGATGAAGTGGAGAAAGATTATGTACCATAGAATTTTTGCATGAAGAGGTCTCTGTCCTAGCCGATGAGAAGATAGGAAGCGTCAAGCTCTCTTCTAGTATACTGTAAGTACTAGAGAGATCGTTTATTGATTGGCTATTTATTAATGATCAATCAAAGATGTGCTAATCGATGCGGAAACTCAGATATAAGCAATAAAATCACAAGAGTAGCCAGTTAGTCACTCGATTCCTTCCGATGATTACAGTGCTCACAACCCGACGTATTGTTTTATCACTCCCAATATTTCTTTTCTTGTAGCTTTGCCTCAAATTCTTTCAGCCAGGTGTAAATTCTTTTAAGAACCCGATCTAATTTTTTTATCGAATAAACGACACTGCCGATATAGAAGTATATATACTCTGTGAGCATTTTTTTAGTAAATGCCACTGAAGTATTAAAGAAATAAGAAATGAACAGCTAGCTTCAATAGCGCAGCATTTCAGCGTTGCATGGGGCATTGTATCGAAAAAAGCTTTAACGTTGTTATACGACGAGAAAAACAAAGGCTGAACAAAGCTGTAAAGAGGTATGTGTGGATGAGAACTTGTGAAGCGCTAGCTGATATGCTAAATGGTACACTCATAAAATAATGGAACGTGAGGTCATATCAGGCTGCCCGCAAACCACAACACATGTTCAAATACATACATAACATACAATCCGTTGAGCCAACAGGCGCGCCTGTCGTGTTCTTCTCACACAGTCACCATCAACACAATAACCATTTCTCATCTGCTGGTGCATCATTCGTTGCCGCCGCATTCTCATCTGTTGTGAGCGACTCCATTCCACGATTCCCTCACAACCACACGCATCCACGAAAAAAGTCTCAACACTCTTCATTCTTCCGATATGTTATTCTCGTTTAAGTGACACCTATATAAAAGCATAGATTATTCAGTTACTCAAGGAAGTGAATCATGGTGATGAATCACTCGAATATCCATCGTAATAATGAACAGATTGCCAGCATTGACCGCATAAGCATATATATAAGTAAAGAAGAGGCATGATCGATTTCGATTTTGTATTTTCGACGATACCAAGAAATACGTTCTTTAAACTCCCTAGCTCACTTGCATTTGTTTCTCGATCGGCATTACACTTGTAGTCATCGCCCTCACTCCTCTTCACTACCTTATAGAGAAAATCAACAACTTGAAGGTTACCTTACACTCAGTTGAGGAATTAAATAGAATTATCCAGGGCAGTATGATATTTGATAATACCGAATTTTTGTGATATCGATAAGCGAAGTTAGAAAGAAGCTTTCAAAAAGGGAAAAAACTTGTTGAACCTATTTTTTTTGTTTTTTTTGAGTACTTTTTATTGCTAAAGTTATCGTTTTCAAAATGGATTTTTCTCGTAAACCTTTGCTCTCGTCACATAGCTAACTACTTCCATGTTATAAAGTTAATCGATGAACCATTTCATTTATTATAAACCATTTCTGGTTTTTTAAAGAAGTGGCAGTAGTTTTCAAATATATCTTAGTATTTCTTTGCCGACAAACTTTGCCTAATTACAAGTTACACAGTGGAAATCTGCTCGTCGTCCTTTTACATTTCTGCTTTAAGTATGGCTATGCGATGAGGGGTCGTAGGCTGCTAACATGGTAAAGATGCAAAATGGTCGTAGGTTGAACGGTTCATTCACAAACAGCCACCTAATGGATGCTTTACAAAGCAGCTACATTTGCAGATTGTTGCGGTCTCAGTGACGTCATGCGCGTGGAAAGTATCCAAGAAAAAGTGCAGTCAGCTCTTGAAGAGTACTGTAGGACGCAACGACAGCAGCAGGTTGAATTGTTGGATCACCTTCAATTTATTTCGTCGTTCTATTCATTTGTTTTCGTTTTGACCTTTCCGATCGTTGAGCGAGCAGAGCCGTCTCACTAATTTATTAGAGCCAGTGGTGCTGTTGCTGTTGCGGTGAGCAGTGTTCCCACTGCTGCGTTGCTAATGATGTCGCCAATTTGCGACCAAAAAATTGATACACATATTTTACTTTAATGCGTTTTTATAGTTGTTAGTTTTACTCTCATGTTGAGACCATGACAACAAGAGGAACGATACGCGTTAGACTCGCTTCCTCTGGTTTTCCTAGCGATTCTCTCAGTAACTGAGCTAAAATTTCTACTGCAGCTTTCATAATTTCGAAATTAACATTGTTTCATTCGTGCTGGTGATGTCGAACTCTTAGTTATTCCTTAAGCATCTTACTCAACGAGTGTTTGCAGATTGCAAGCAGGAAACATTCATCTAAGATCTGGTCGTAATGTGTATAAGAAAACAGCAATGATGGCCATTTTTCATGTTGTAGTTGGAACAGTTGAGTTGCATATAAATTCTCAGTCCGCAATCAATGTTCTCTTCGAAATGGGCGAATGTGTTGCTGTAGCATATTTCCATCTTAAAGGCCTAAATTTATTGCGCTCTTCGAATTGCTATCTCCTACATTCAACGTTCGAAATGGCTTGTTCGAAGTGGCAGTTACACTTTACTAAACCGATTGAATTTCCTTTTCAAATGTGATGCTTTGAATGAGCCTTTGACCTATGAGCTTGTAATTTTGAGCAGAAAAGTGACGAATTGTTTACAGCTGCCTTGCTTTCTCGAGGGCGGTTTGTACTGACCATCCATCATTCATCGGTTGAATCAGCTGATGTAAAGAAAACAGACCGGTTGGACCGGTTTGATTCGCCCATTTTTACGAGGTGACACTCATAACAGAGATTACTGGCTTGATGCATTTTTCGAAAATGCGCAGACATTTACGAGTCGATATATTTACGCCTATTTCCTGATGTGTAATACAGATTAGCAGTTTCTTTTAGATATAGGCAGGAGAATATTTATGGAATGAGCAAGTAAGTGCCCATTTTGCATTTTTATCACACACCTATATTACTGTTATTCGCTAATACGGGACGAAAGTTAACGAACAGAGGACGGTGCTTGGACTTTTCGGAAAACATCCCTCGTTTTGTCATGCGCAGTCATTTTTACAGCCATTTGTTCGATATTTCAGTGAGCGTATACATGAGACATTTAACATCTCCAAGATTGCATGACTCTTTAATTTGCTTGTCCGTGATGTGCGAATCGCAATCGCTGTCTAATGAAGTTGTACCAATACTTCGGAACTGTCCTCTTCCCAGAGTCGTCCCCCATCCTTGCCGTAGGCAGGAACCCCTTGGAGCAGTTTATTTTATTTGGTTTTGCAATAGCGTCTTCGAAAACGATAATTCTACGAAAAATATTGCCTAGCTTAGATAGCTCCGGTTCGTTGATATAGTTGATATAATCAGCTACAATTTCTATAATATTTTTTAAAGTTTTATGTAGCATTATTCATGCAAGCAAAGCAGAACATTTTATGTAAAATGCTAAAGCAATAAATAGGAAAAGCGCTTTCATCTATTTGTTGTCGTTCGGTAAACTGAAGTTTACTTGCAGATTGGTCGTTTTGGACGTCTACTGTTGCGATTGCCTAGTCTGCGTACGATAAGCTCGACAATGATCGAACAGCTCTTTTTCGTGAAGTTGGTGGGTGAGACACCGATCGAGTTCCTTCTCCGAGACATGCTCGGTGCACAGAGCGAAAATGTTGTCAAACCGTTTGTATGGCCTTATCACATACACTCTTAGAAAAAAAAGCACTGGTTGGATATTGCATAGTATTGCTGCTGAACGCATTTCCACTACCATACTATGGCTGGCCACGGGCAAATCACCTTCAACTAATCGTTTATTAAGCTATAACTTCTTGTTTCATGTGTTACTTTACCGCTTTGTCATGAAATTTTGTTTTGAGGGTACCTTTTTTTCTGCCTCTTTCCGCAGAAAGACCTCCTTCCTTTTTTAAAGTATTTTCTAGTCGTTGTGAAGTTTTTAAGTAAAATTAACTCATGATGATGCAAATTTTTGAGACGGTTTAGTGAAAGATAATCACGAACCCTAAGAGGGTTCATGATCAGCTTATCCCAAAGATTTGTTGTGCAATATGTTGTTGATGGAAATATTCCATTGTGCGGCGTGCGTATTTTGCGCGTTCCTTTTCTAAGTGTTACTGCTTGTGCTGTGATCGCTGAAATGTGCTAAGTACAAAGAGGTGTGTATTGTTATGTTGTCGATACGCCAAAGTTTGTTTTTGAGTCGACCCTTTAGAGTAAGTTGTTATGTGATTCGTATCACATATATATACTTCATTATTTGCATACATCGCATTCACCACATAGATGTATATATTTGTGCGGGTCCGGTCGTTAGAGTAAATACTGCTTACACTTTGAAAAGTCGGCTGTCACTTTTATTTCATGCTTTGTAAGGGAGAGAAAAAAATAATGCTTCAGACGTTTTATGCAGCGCATAGGAAATGTTTTTATCAGATCACTTTTTTCACGAAAAACATCCGAACTCAAAGCTCTCAGTGGGAGGACTACCGTCAATGAAAGAACGCGTGCACTCAACGAAGGGTTGATGAATAGTGAATGTTGCTGGAAGGTTTATGCGGCTTTACGTAAGAGAAGACGATGCGAAATTCGTGGAGAAGGGATGTTTTATGTTTGGCGTTTTGCGAGGATGCGCATCGCATTTGTCGTTCGCTCGCTTTGCTGGTTGCATTTTGTGGTGAGCCAAGTGGACAGCTGCGCGTTGCTGATTTCGTTTCTTCTATCTCAAATGGACAATCCGATCACTTTAGGGCACATCGATTTTTGCGTGAATTAAGAGCGATGCAAATTTAAATGACGGCTGTGAGCCCAGCGGGGGTCCATCATTAGCTCAGTAATGGTTCATTACCATGTGCACTTTGTCCATTGTACCCCCCCCCCCTCCCCTCCCTCTCCTCCCATCCAGTCCTCAAATGCGCACGTGGCACCCGTTCAGTGAGTCAGCCAAGAGCGGCGTTCGCTTTCGTATCAGCGTATTTGAAATGATTGTGGCGGATCTCTGCTCATAGACAGCTGGCCACAATTCTCGTCACTCTGTAAATATTGCCTAATAAATGTGTGCAGATAAATTACTTCTTTTGTTGAATGTTGTGTGAAAATAGATATGTGAAGGCGAAATAAAATTGAACTGCATTTCTAGTTGTTCATGCATCGCTAAGATGATGGTGATTGGACAGGGATGCTGCAAGTGTCTGCTCTCGTATCCTACCACATCACTTCCTCCACAATTTTTTAATCAGTTAAAGGTTTCCTCATCTTTCAATAGCATAAGGGTTAGCTGAATTGATAGCTGGTCGTGCCCAGTTAAGCAAAAGAGCTGGAACCTGTATGCAACGGAAACGATCAAAAGTTACGGTTACTTATATTCAAGAGAATTGCTAAACTTACCAGTAGTTGATCTGTTACAATTATCAGAAGATCAACGCATGAGAGAGTTCTTGATTTGACTCGGTTGATTCTCACTGATCAAGTTTGGCGTCAAGCATCTTCGCATATTAGCATTTATGGTTCATCTGAACGTTACTGCAGTATTTTCAAAATTCTGAATGCTGCACCATTTATTCGATATTAGACGTATGCATTCACGGCCCGATTTGCCTTTTACTCTGATAGTGAAGATCTCGCACACTTTAGCTAATAAACTGATCGACTGATTATACTATCCGGCAGTGTTACTTCACTTCTGAGAAATTTTTGATGAATGAAGTTGGTGTCTACCTTAATGGTGACTCAATTCATTGGTTCTGAGTCCGTATTTTTTCATGGTCATAATGTGCGGAAAAATTTCAATTCAACACCAAAATTGCACGATGAAAGTCACATGCTTCCCAGCAGAGATAGTTGAAAGATGGAGGTGTCGATAATAAAAGGAAATGAGTTTGCAACAGCCACATGAAATGCCATGCTCACTGCTTCCTAACTGAAGCAGCTACTTCCGGGTAACGAAGATGTGGAGCAGCAAAATATGCAGCCACTTCGAGACTTTGAACAGTTTAGCAAATATTTAAACATTCAAAATGGTCGATTATCAATTCATTCTTCACAATACCTCAGAAACCCACCAAAAAGCGTCAGCGTACTTCAAAAATTAAAGGCCTTTTGGCACAAAATTATGCATGTAAGTTTGGTAAAATGGGCGAACCCTCCCAGAAAACCGGTGTTTCAGTGCTATGATATAGTCGAATTAATATTGACGATTTTATTTATTCATTTATGTTTCTTGCAATGAATCTGCCTAAACTAATTTATTCAAGAATATAAAGGAATGTAAATTCTAAACCGAAAATTAAAGATCAAGCTGTTTCAATTTCCAGATTTCTGTAAAGAACTTCATTTCATGAATTAGACAGATAAACGCCTAGGCAGACGTATACAAAAGGCTTGTCCCCACAAGTGCGCCTGATAAAAGAAATGCTAAATGAAATGCCATCTCGCTTAACAAATTAAACTACGACATCTTTCCATTCCCCTCAAAGCATCACTTTAAATAGAAAATTGCGATTGAGAAAGATACGGTTTAATAAGTACATAGCTTTTTTGTTCATATCAAACTAAAGAATCATTACATGAAGATGGAAGATCCTTGAAGGTCTTTAGCGAGAAGCGAATATATGCACGATTAGTTTGGCTGGTATACATCAAACAGATGATTCGATTTAAATGTGTGGGCTCTGGCTCAGGCATCATAAAAGACTCATTTATCAGCGATAACGAATCATTACCAGACACGCTTAGAGACATCTAAGCGGAAACGCTTAGATCACACTTTTCACGAGATTCACAACTGTCGGTGGTGCTGACGTTCACAACCACGAGACATTATATGATCGCGACCTCAAGGGTAACAGTTGCAATCAGTTTGCGCAATGCATCAAAACTGTTAACCTGCCGATTTTTGTCGACGCCATCATGATAAAATTGTCTGTAAAAGTTGTGAGTAGAACTGCCACTGTCTTAGAAGCAACTCATGAATAACGAAATTTGACGATGAGATTATTATTGAAACACTCATGAATAAAAAGGATCATCAAATTGGAGAGAAACTTTCGGAATTAGAACTGAGGATGGAAGCGTTTCAGAAAAAGAGTTAAACTTGTTGAAGAGCAATATTTTGATTATATATACCAGTACGTCATGGTTCTTTCTTTAGAGTACGAATTCACCTTACTTCTTTGAACGTTTTCGAATTGATAGTCCTGGAAGGTGGAGAGAAGAGGGTTTTTTTTTTTTCACTAATAATATATCGAATATATTCCCACCATCTCGATGACCATGTGTAAATATCCTTCACCCAGACCGCATTCATAACGAAATATTGAATGTCGACAACCATAACTAATTCATCATGAAGCGGTTTTTAAAGCACAATTTCGATAAATGTACATAATGAGGTATTTTCAGATAAAGTTAAATCGGCCCGAATGAAGCGAAAAGTAAAGAATTGACGGACAATCTGCGCTTCGCTTTATATAATTGCTGCTGAATTTCCATAATTTCATTGTCCTTTTTTTTCAAATCAAAATTTCATATTTAAAACCACAAAAAATGCCTATAACTCAAACATTTGTCTTTTTAGAAGTAGTTGAAAGCAATATGTTTTTTTTCATAATTATGATACCTATTTGCTTCTACTTCCAACATATTCGAAGTCGACCATATTCTATTGGATAAGAAATTTTCTAACACTGAAGTAAATATTTATTGAAGGTTTAACCTTTACTTAGCAAGATTGTAGAGTATTCAGTGCTGCCACTGGATAAGTGTTACGTATGGATTTATCTAATCGACCCGACCGCTGGATCATATTCCACATTCGACGAATTTAGATCCGATAAATGTTATACTTTCATAAACTTTTAAAATTTTCATCACTGATAGATGTCATTCTCGTCTAAACAATTAAAAGTATTGTATGATATGGGAAAGATGAAACAATGCCCTTAATAATTTTTTGGCAAAAAAGAGGATGGAACATGAAGATGACGCGATAATGGACGAGACAACCTATTGAAGTAAGAGGTAATGTATTCGTATAAATTTCATGATATTTTTTTTTGACAAAACAATTGTGCACATTAACGAGTGCATTATTTGCGTTTCTGATTACTTGATTTGTGAGGAATTAGTGGCAAGTGTGGCGCTATTAAGAACTCAAATTCGACGTGATATACGATCGCAAATCCCGAACTACAGCTAACGCACAAATGTGCAACTCAGCGCAGCGATTACTGTGGCCCTCGAGAGACCGCGTTATGCTAGCGTCTCCGTCATAATAGCGGGATAATTTCGATTCTACTGTAAAAGAAACGATCGCTAAGGGAGAAAGTGGTGATTTTTAAATGGTCTCATATGAGATGATTTGAAACACATTATTGTTGATGTGTTCGCCCCTCAGTTATCGCATTACCAACTGCTATAAGTATATTTAGCTTACCAAATTCTCAATTAGCTCTTGTATTTTCGAATCTATTCTTAGAATTCCCGCATGAAGAGGGAAAAACGCATATAATTCTAAAGATCTACCAGTCAATAGCACTAACAAAACCTCGACTCGGTCAGCGGTATAATGGGTAACTCAGAGTCATCAAGGAAAGAGATAGTAAATGCATTACGACTTTGCAAAGAGTTCGCATAAATTTGATGTGCCGCTATTGAACAACCAACAGCCTCATTCCATCAGCTGCAAATGCCATTGCTTTTAGTTGAAGTTTATCTGCTTTGACCAGAAAAACAACAAAAAACCCGCTGCATGAATAAATGTAACAGTATGTATCAGTGTACGCGAAATATGCAATTTTCCTTTTAATAAACGTATGCTACTAGTGCCAATCAAACATATAATGGAGGATTTTTTAGAGCACTCAAAAAACATATGAAATTTGAACTGCTGAGAATGGACACAATCCTTGAACGGCTGATTATATAGGCGCATGCAGAAGTCTTTAAGATGACGCTTAGGAAAAAGTAGGCCTCAACAGTAGGTCTATTCTATAGTAGAATATTTTTATCGTAGAGAGAGCTGACGATACTACACATGCAACTGCATGGATACCTCAGCTCAAAAAAAGAAGGAAACTATCTTTTAGTCTTGAAAGCGTTAAAAAATTCAAATCATTCGGCAGCATAATGTAAACCCAAACTGGATTCTTTAATATTAGGAGTTGATCATGTCGATAACCTTGAAACAGCATGAAAAATATGAAAATTTCCTTGTAGATTCACTTAAAGGTTTGTTTTTTCATTATGCATAACAGTTAAAATGTTGAATATTTATGTCATTAAATGAGTACGCCTACTATTAGAAGGCAATTCACTGCAATTGTCTACTAGCACACTATACGGTCGACAATTCCGAAACATTTAAAGTGCACTAACGGTGGTTTCAGTTGATACAATTACAGCATTCGCGTGCATTCATTGAGATTCTCAAAAAGAAAGCAAACAACAATTATGAGAGTTACTATTTCGCACTGAAGAGCAGTGTTCCATTTATTTCCATGTGCTGTAATGAAAATGTGCAATGCTACTCAAAACTGTCAGGTATAAGAACACAGTAAAGGCCAAAGAATGCGTTAAATGACAAGAGTGGGATGTTGAAATGCTTCAAAGTATTGCAACTAATTTGCTAGAGTTTGGATGTCACATTCACTTTTAGGTTTCAGGAAAAAGCTGCATCTTCATAGTGAAGGGCATCTGAGTGATATTCACTTTTTGCCGAGCAAAGGCAGTGATTCACTTGTGTAGCTGGAAAATGAGAAGAGCTGTTGCCTCATCGAAGTACAGCATGAATTAAAAGCCTCTTTAATCGCTCTAGATAAATGGAACTTGCTTTAAGCTTATTATTTTATAATAATTTGCGGAAAAGGTTACCTGAAGTGCTTCTTATCAGTATGTTTGAGGAAAGTACTGTCAACTCGATCTTTTTGTGACTGTTATCATCAATCAATGCAAAAAATTGTGCCAAAAAAGACCTAAGCACATAATAATTAGAGGTTTTAGGGATGAATTATTCACTGCCGAGAGAGGAAATGCCAACAGATCCTGTCGCAACAGACGGAGCGTAAGTGACGCAACAGTCTTGGTGATCAGAATCCTTGTGAGCTATTACGATACGCTAAGGAAAAAACCTAAGGGAAACTTGATCCAGTATTTTAATCCTATATTGGTAAAACAAAAAATTCGATGAGAACATGTACATGCCATGCTTTCTTATCATTATTTCATCCCTCCTCAGCTAAAAATTTCTCACTATTTCCGTAATTAATATGAAAAGGATTTCATTTCCTCATATAATGGTTTCTTGATGGTAACAGTGATTTTTGACTTTTTTTTTCAATCAAACTGAGCAGCGGCAATCAAACTCCAAGCTGTTGCTATGGCCACTGTCGGCCATAACAATTATTTTTCCCTATCATATAAATACTTTATCAAAGTATTGCTTCATAAAGTAAACTATCATAACGTCACGATTTTCGTGAGGTCGACAACGAACGAAAGGACCAAACAGTCTCAATTTGATCGGGATATAAATAAGACAGGGCGCTTTTTTGATAGCACATCAATCCTACTGACTAAAACGATGTCTGCGCATGAGGTACACAGTGGTATATGAAGTCTTATAAGCTATTCAATAGTGGTTATTGACAGATCACAATTAATCGAAAAATCTTGTATGATTTTGTATAAAATGAAATAGGGTAGTGAAAATGCATCCCTTCTAAATATTTGCGTCCATCTGATGCACATACTTGATGCGTCTTGACGCATATCCTTCTCACCTCTCAAGCGATAATAAGCGAAGTGGTTGAAACAATTGCAGAACATTTAGAACCTCAAAAACCATAAACAATAAACAAAGAGGTGATGACTACTACGCCCTTGTTGAAATTTGCCAGCTATCATTTATTTGGTGCTTGGTTATCTGCCTTCTTTCTTTATGATACAATTATGGCAATTTTAGGCTTGTTATGATGAATACTACCTGTTTCAAATGAAGTGTCTATTTTAACGAAGTATCAAATACTATAAGCGATCGTAAGCCCATAAGTAGGAACTGCATCCTTGGTTTTAGTATGGGATGTGAAGTTATCAACATGGCATTTCTCATCGGTCAAATACTTCGTCTGGCAGTTTGCGCAGAGTGGATAGCTCGGAATTTCATCGGTTAAGTGACGTAGTGCTAAGCTTAAGCCTAAACGACAGCTGATGGCTGAAAATAATAAAGTACTAGGGTATTTGTGCTTATCGTAAAGACTGCATTTCATAGAGTTCGAGGAGAGAGTTTGAAAAAAAAAATTAAAAGAAAAGGAAAATTTCATATTCTACCGTTTCAGTGGGTATGATGCAAAACAGAAAATGAAAACGTAACGTGGGCGAAAAAAAATATGGCTGCCAATGCAAGATGTAAACGATGACAAATGTACAAGATGCTCACCACAAACCGTACTACGAGTGTACAACTTTAATAAAAAATAAGAGAAAAACACAGTCGAATAGCCATTCGCGATCGAAGAGAGATTTTGAAACCTCAAAACAAAGACGTATTTTTTGCTTGCTCACTCCGAGGAGAATCACAGCGTGAAATCTTCTTCAGCACTAATGTATAAAACCTTCTCCTGATCCATGAAAAATTTCAGTGGAAATGCTAAGCTAAGTGATGGGATCTAATACCGCTGGAAATAGTTGGTTCATAATTTAGTTACGATACTATAAGCTATGAATCTAAATATTGGATGCCTTAGCATTTAAAAGCAGGATGACCGTGCTGGCTTTCTTTTGAAACTGAAAATGAACATTATAGGAATGAGGTTATGCTGCTCTAGCAACCAGTTCCAAGCATAGGTCCTCAGTCATGAATTATAGAGTACTGTTTCTCATAATCCAGTTAATTTTTGTGAATTTAGTTGACGAAAATTTTCTAGCAGCTTTCTTTATCATTTTTGGTGCTGCCATGAAGTCCCGTTTTGATACGTTGATACCACAAGAACCCGAATCATGATTCGAGAACAACAGCTTTTCACACTGTTAAACAGTAGGACATTTAGTCAGATAACTGACAGGTTTATAAATTTTTCGCAAAATTTATTGAAATATTATGGTAGGTATATTTCAGGAGGTTAAACGCATTGCTTATGACTTGAAACGGTGTTCGACCGTTCCAAGTCATGAGCAGTGCGTTTTCCTCCGTGGTAAAGTATAGGAGTTTATTGAATCCACCGAATCCATAAGAATCAATTACTGATTAAAAATCCGCAGCAACGTGTCGCCAACAGATATGACTGAACGCTAATATACTAAACGAAATCAGATTCAGCACAGGAGAGAATCGCCGCCTTTTCACAGGACGGAGTCAATGGATGGAGTCAATAGAAATTTCAAATCCAGAAAATCCTAAAGCTGCTGGACAGAAGATGTCTTATAAATGGCTGGGAGGGAGAGTGCAAATGTACGGTTAAATAGAGTTAAAATAAAACACTACCGAGATAAGTTAGGCATGGGGTTCTGACACGCTGCATTTCACATTTACTGCGACTTCTGCAACAACAACACCTTAAGCAGTGCTCATTCTTCTACTGATTGCAGCATCAGCGTTTACATTCCTGACTCCTGGACCCGGGAGCCATAGATTTCGGGTTCTCCGATTTACTTCAGGTATGACACATAGTGGCGCGAAACATACAAGCAGCCTTTGAAGACGGAGCTTTAAACAGCAAAGCGGGTTGGAGGTGATTTGTTAAATTCAAGCGCAAAACTTGAGCGTTGTGCGAATAGGGAACAACGTTCACTTTGTGCGAATAATAATTTGAAGCAGCTGAAGCAAGACATTCATACAGAAAACAATTAAAATTTACTGCAGGAGCTCAACATTTCATGAAGCACCACATGAAGTCATAGACGACCTGTAGTAATCTCATGTAATTTCATCAGCTGGGTAAGGCTCAAATGAAGGTGTTTGGCTTATGTTCGGCCCACTGCTCGTCGCAAATGTTGCGAAACAAGAATAACTCTCCTTGAATGAATCGTCAGTCTTCGTGAAGAGCAGATCTTGTAAAATGCAAAAGAAAAACGACACAGATATGCAATAAGAAAGCGCTTACCACGATTCATAACACCATACGGGCTGCATCCTTAAGGACATGTATACGATGACTGCTTGGTCAGCTGCAATTCTAGTCGAGTAAAAATTTATGATGCTCAGCAGCAACATTTCTGCGAACTCATATAGCTAAATTGGGAACGGACGTATAAGACATACACGACTGTGGACATGTGGCTGAATTCTACGAACACATGGACTCAACAGTAAGAACAATCATTTGTGCAGTTGTGGCCTTTGTGTGACAGCGCATGAAATTATTTCTTTACAGCAATTTCGCAAAAATACCATGAGCTGGGCATGGAAATCTGCCTTCACCGCCATATTATGTTGATCTTTTATCGACTGTATGAATCTGCAGAATGTTGCCATTGAACGCCACGAATCCTTGCCGGATTGGCCTTGCAGTAGACCGTTAAGTCGTGACCTTATGCACCGTTTAATGATGCAGGTTATGCATGTTTTAAATTTGGCAGTAGTTTCTGGGCTGTGGAAATTAAAATTTCCATGCTTGTGGCATCAAAGCATTTATGCGCCGCTACTGTCTTTCTGCTGAGCGTAACTATTCCTGTTTTGATTAAAAGCCTCTACCTAGGAGCAACGCTTTTTGCACAATGCAGATTCCCAAACAAATGGCAACTATGAAATCTATGGGCAAATTATGTTATAATATTGTAATGCAATTTTATAATGCTTACTTAGAAACATCGAAGATCGAAATGATTTTTGAATAGAGGAGGCAGTATAATCAGTAATTACCTTAATTTTATGTGAAAATCATGTAGCCTTATCGAGAAACACTTGAGGCTAAGAAATGCTCACGTGCAATAGTATGCTATGACCAAATGTTTCCATTAATAAGCGGAGTAACTGCCCTCAAGCTTAAGGAAGGAACAGATCTGTAAGGAGAACTTAATGTAGGCGATTTTAGCAAATTTCATTGTGAATATATGTTCCTCGAGCTTAGATCAAAGTTCTAGAATAGTTCTCGGCATTGAGCATGACAATGTGTGCAATTAGAAATGTCATTTTCTTACAATTTTATAGAATAACTTTTCCGAAGAGTTTTACGAGTTTCTTTACTGCCACACAAGATATTTTAAAATCACTCTGCCGTAATCTGTCCTCATGAACTGACTGTGATGTAATTCTGTAATTTCGGCAAATTTTGCAAATTATTGTCGCCAAATGTCCATTCAGGTACTGTATTTTACAGAATAAACTGCTGAAAAACTAATGCCAATAAATGGGATTCTGCATATTCTAAGAGGAGTTCAATGTTCTTTCAAAGGATATACATTACAGAACGTGTGACATATGAAATAAGCCATTATATGCTCACACAGTTTTTCACTATTTCTTTCTTATGGTTTCTTTTACTTCGGTCAAGAATATGCGGAGGATTTGAAAACGAAACAACCACAGTTCATCCATGATTGCAAAAGTCTGACAAGAGACAGCCAACATAACATGGTCACTGTTTATGACTCGCAAGCATGCATACAAATAATGATGGCATGATGTGGAAATCGGTCGGAGGAGTTAGTCCGGCGCCTTTCATGTCTGCCTTCGAATGAACTACCAGATGAGTGGCTGATACTCGAAATTGCATCCATTAACTCGTGCAGATTCAAGCATATGCAAAGGTTTTTAGGAAAAATGAATTGATCAGACCGCTTCGACGGAACGAACTGCAACAATGCTTAGCTATAATGCCAGTTTAAGGACATTCTTTTAAGCAGCACTTTAGGATAACCGGATAGAGATCATCCGTCTAGCACTAGGTGACAAACTCTTCAACTTCTGTCCTAATGAGTAACACTGACCTGTTGCACGACTCAATAACATGTACGGAATTTTTTCAACTTTTCAATTTAAATCGCATAACAAATATTGGCAAGATACTCGAGCGAATTTTTTCTTCGACGCGAAGAAATATGCGAGTAAAAATGAATTGCCAACATGTTGGAGCCGATCTAAAATCTATTCTATATAAATAGAAAAAAGTAAAACTGAAAACTAACAAAGTGAAATAAATGAATTTTTAAGATTGCTTTGCATCAAGTATTTTTTCGTTCCTTTTCTTTGAACAAAACAAACAAAGGATAAAGGAAAGCACAAAACTGTAATATTAACACACAGCTGCGCTAGAAAGAAATTTCTGAGTAAAAAAAAGCGCAGTCAGCTGCGTTTAGACGGCAACCACCAACTGCTCGTATGGGCTCTTCAAAAAATTTCTGCAAAACGAATCATCGGTAAGCTGCTTCATCTCATGCGTTTTTATTAGCGATCCTTTCATGCATCGAACACCACTCCTCTTAATAGTGCCCATACAAATGAACACAACAGCAAAGTTCATACAATTACGCTGCCCACATGCTCGATCCGAGTTTGCACAATAATTGTCATTCGTCGGTAATGCCCCACCTCTCGGTTCTTCGATCAAACCCTCCTATTCATTTTAAGTACTTCATTTAGATCTATGGTTCATTTTATAATGAAATTAGAGTATTTATCTACTCAAAACGGGAAAGCCGGAAAATTGCACTCCTTCAGTTCTATCCTTGGTCAGCTTGAAATGGGAAAATTTATATTTCATTGTTGGATTTTTAAGGTGTATAATAAGTTCACATTAACGGATTTACCACCTTCTTGAGAGAATGTTAGGAAATATTACAAGTACAACAACTTTGAGTTCCTACCTTTCCTAAACTTTTCCACTTCCTTATTCCCATCTGAGTGACCCCCTCCCTCCATTTCGCATCACCTCATAAGATTTCATCGACCCATTTCCTTTGTATCACAGGAAAGTTGCATACATATGTTTTAAGTGACGGGGAACGATTCACACAGTATTCATAATTTGAAATCATTTCGAGGTTATATGAATTCTATGTCATTTTAAAAGTGGTTGTATATCATTCGCTCGGGGGACGCTCATTTATTGATCTACAGCATATAATAATCTCTTCTCTAAATCCCGTCGAGAGCCCTCTACTTAAGTTTTCAATCTCTTTCATTCCACTCTGCATTATCTAAGAGCTCTCCACGAATGGTTGTGCTCATTTAATGCATTTCGTCCAAACTTTTGATGTGATTAGGTCTTCATTTTAACGCCATCTCTACGAGGATGCTTAGTTGTTTTCTCTGAAGCTTTCAGTAGGAAGCGAATATTTCAGTGGGAAATTAAATACTTATTTCGTGATCGTTTTATGTGTATCTAGTCAAGTATTTGCATAATTCTCCCTTCGTTAGGAACAGTTTAAAAATTTATCACCATAAACATCGAAAGCATATCGCTTTGCATTTAGTCATTCTCGAATAATGAGAGTACAGTTCAAAAATGCAACAATAGAGTTCATTCGCTTTATCTGTACAATTTTGCGCTGAAAGAATTACCCAGAAACTACTTTGCGCAGCCTCATCCACTGAACGTTGCATATATCCTTCACGCTTTCGTCTTTCACCTTTTTCACCTTCACCATCGTATGCGAATGGAGGAAATAATGTTATCGATAAGCGTGCCTAAATTCGCATCGATATTATGCTGCCATAAGGAGATGCTGTCAGACTGACAAATTTATTTTACCTGTAATGAAAGCATACTTTCTATATACTTCTTTAGAATTATGGTAAGGTGAAAAATAAAATATCATCGCTGAAGCAATTTGCTTCACTTCTCCATAACATCATTCTTCTTTGTTTTGGTCTCATCTTTTAGCATTTCGACCATATGTAGACGATGCAAATCAATTTCGCAAAAATCACTGTTACGCGAAACGTATTTACTTAGTACTGCATTTGCACGTCAAAATGGTTAAGTGAAGTAAATATAAATTGCATTCGACATGAAAATTTCTTAACATATGACAGCATTCAGCGGTAAGTGGTTCATTTCCACAAAGCAGTCTTACTCCTGAACGCCGGGAAAAATTATGACATCCAAAGTGCCGAGTAATATCTTTGACGAAACAATCAACGTTAATTCGGTATGGGACCGCTTTTTGCCTCTTTTAGGTAAGCCATCCCTTTTTGAATGGAAAATCTTTACGCTGCAGTACAGTCAACTTTTTTAAGCGTCACATTCTCGATGACCATCCTTTGCGTCGACATCAGCCCGACAGAGTTAATGATTTCTTTCTCCTTATCACACCTAACAGTACCACCGCCCCCACCTTCATTTCCATTTTTTCACCATCTTTTCAACCCTCTCCCTTCGAACTCTCCAACTTCCACACCGCATTCACATCACAACAAGAAAACTGAGCAGGAAAATTATTCTCAATCATCACTTTCGCAAGAGAGCAGCAAACATTCTTTCAATGTGATTTTACATGTGTGAACGAACACGAAGTTGGAGAAGCGCCTGTAAACAGCTGCAAGGTACTCAACGTAAGTGCATTTCATGTTTCGTTCGATGGAAATTTTTGATGGAATAACCGTCCCACTGTGTTTAAACAGAAACATACATGCGTAACGTTTAGTCCAGCCTCATATCCAATACACTTCGATTATCGGCAGAGACCACCCGTGGCGAACACTGCAAAATAGCGTGCACTTATCCAGCGCGATGGCGATTCTGTGCAGCGCAATGCGGAATTAATTGTGAAAAGCTTCCCATAATTGTATTTCTATTGCTAGTGGACTATAAAATAAATACGCAGTGCTATTTAATACGTCCTACGTCACCCTGCATATTGCAACTGGCGGCATTGGAATAGGTGAAGACTGAGCGCTTAAGGATATATGGCAGAAAGCGATAACCATGTCCAAAGCCAAGTGAGGTAAAAGTGGTTTATGAAGCAGTATCACGGCATTAAACAAAGAATCGAGGACGCACAAACCCCTAAGCTCAATTTATATAGGCCGCAGATACTGCTTGAGATGGTACAAGGTCGCATAAGTGGATCAGTGACGGTATGTGAAGAATAGTAAACAAGAATCGACGATATCAGCAGATGTGATCACTGCAGCGCTAGATTCACATGTAAATATCTTGGGCTGGCTCCTCGGTGCTATGTACAATAATGCCAGCTCCTACTTCGGACGGTAATCAAACTACATGAGCGAACTAGTCCAACGAATGACCCTGGAATTAATCGCTTGTCTAATGGTATGATAAGCCTTCACCAAAAGATATATTGCGCCACGTTCAGCATCCTGCGAAATTTATCCGTTCGAATTTTCGGTGTTCATGGGACCTTTCCACATATGCAAAAAATTCATTAGACCGGAGCCACTGAGTGCCTCTTTTTAAGGTTTTTTCGGGTATATGAATGCTGCAGAAAAAAATCAGTTTAATGTGAAGATTGGAAATATAAGCTGTGTTCTAAGAAATTCTACCGTCAAGTCAAAAATTTGTTTGTGTGTACTTCAGACGACCAGTTGTAAAGGTCAACAGTGGAACTTCAAAATGCTTAATTCATCGTCAAGGTCATTGAATAAGTTCCATAAAACGAGCAAATTCAACACTGTTGTGAAAATGAATGAAATCCGGATGAGATGAAGAGATATCTCTCAAAGAAAACAGACCAATTTGAAAATGAGCAGTGCATGACGGAAGGAACATTGATTCGTAGGAATGCAGACAATTACCAAAAAGAAGACCTTTACCACGAATTTTTCCACCTTATGCAATAACGTTCCAGTAGAAAGTGCGGAACTGGAGTATTACGGCCATGGTGGTTTCTGCGTTAATGAGCTTCAATAGAGAACCAGACTAAAACACTGCGCCTTTTCTATTCTACATAATAGAGAATCTATCTTAAAGAAGACCGTAAGCTGTTTGACCCTTTCGTTCACGTTATCTCAACAATTTGGGCCGTTTTTTCTTTCAAACGTTGGAAACTCTGTGCTTACACGGCATACAGCTTTTGGTGGATATTGTCCGCTTCTGGATTGAGATATTCTGCATAATATCGATTTCCCGTATTTAAGCATCTTTGAAGATACTTTTTCGTATTTTTTGCATAACATATGCAGTCATGTGGCGCATGTTGTCGACAGTACCCGAAGTTACGAAAAAAATCCGGAATACGAAAATTTCGCTGGAAAATGTTGCAGATGTATAGAGACCAATCCGGAAAGTTTATATCTTTGTGAATTCCACATTTTTTGTGGACCTCCTTCAGGGCCTCTTGGAAAGGAGAAACCGTGGATGGCGGTGAAGAAAACTTGCGGATATTTAGTGATCCTGGTGAGATGGCCGCTGGGGATCCCGAAAATATTTTCGCCATATCTCCACTTTCGTTGGGTAAATTGAGCTGGGGCTTTTTCTGCTATGGATTGTCTCCGGTGGGGTAGTGGATTTCTGGAAAAGTTTCCAAATACAATGGAAAAATATCGCAAGTTGTCAACTTCATTTTTTGCAAATTTTCTGCCTTCACCCAACCGTTTCCTCATCAACTACATTTTTCCACGTCTCTTCAAGAGTAATTTAAAAAAATGCTTTGTATCACTCCTGTTCCGTATTTTTAGGATATTCTGAATTCTTTCTTTGCGTAAACGGAGGCGCGCGCATAATGTCGTTCGACGTCCCATGCAACTTCCTTTTCAATAGTCTATATCTACGGCGCAAATCCCGAAAATTTGCATTTGGTGGCGAAATAGTATGCAAAAGTGAGAGAGGCGGACAAATCATGTTACACCTCCAGAACTGTTCCAATTCCGAACGGATGTGGATGCGTTTTTTTCCGCAATCAGCATCCACTTCCCCACCGAATGTGGTAGCACACTGTGGTGGATATGGGTGAAAAGAAGCGAAAAACAGTCATCCTATAGTGATGATTCAATTCCTCACATGGATGCATCTGCACAATTGTGTTCAATTGACGTTATCAGTCGCACTGAGAGCGACTTGTACACCACTGTGTGTAGCGGAATAGGTGGTGCATGGGAGCATGGCAGGGTGCTGTGAAAGTTTAGTGCCGATCATTGTCACCATTTCGTAGCTTGTTCCCCATCAAGGAGGGTTTTTTCATAGTAGCGACTATACCCCTATCAAAGAGGAGGTCGAGGGACCTCAGTCCTCCTGCAGTCTTCATATTATCACTGAACTTAACATCGAGTTTATTCGTTAAAAAAACTAATTTATATGAATTTTCCATAAAATGTACTACAGTGGATAATTCGGCATTTTTATCTCGCCAGCGAATAGGCCTAGAGGGTTGTGATTTCATTTTTTCTAATAGAACTTTAGAAGCTCCTGGAAACCGACTCCATCGGTCAGAATTCCTGAAATTTTTATTTTTGCGATTTTCGCTCTGGATCTATATTCGATATCGTTGTAAACGGTCTCTTGATTTGTGTGATGTGCTCAACGAGATCTCTCTAATAACATATGCGGCATTCGTCTAGGTCAAAAAAGCCATGTATTCAACTCCGGTAATTTAACTAGCCAACTTCTATAGTTCGAGGAAATTGCCTGAAAAATTAGAATAATAAAAAGCTTGCGCGTATTTTATTATTTCGACTAAAAGATGTGCACGTATATTTTCAAACATTGGCGCTGTGCCGATTCTTGAAACGTTACCGAATTTCAATGTTGGCATAATTTAATCGTGGTACTTGATTTGCGGCATATTGCGTCAATGAGTACCACATATTGCACGATCATACCTCTTCACCGAAGCTGTTGAGCAGAATGAGTTCTATCTGCATTGATTCTTTGAGCGAAGACGTTGTCGAAATAATTGATTGTGGCATTGCGATCCATTCGCTTTCACTGAAAGGGATTTTTGCCTACAGATAGGGTGATTTTTCGACTAGCTTATTTTAACATCATGATTCATTTCGAGCCATGGAAGTGTTTTCCATATTTCCTGGGTATTCTTAATCCATAATTCTCATATTCTTACTCTCATATAATTGAAATAAAAATAAACCATAGAGAAGTTTCCGCTCTAAAATCGTTCGATAAATGAATTTTTCGGTTTTTTATGAATTATATTGGTTTATTGAAGATTCCGAGCTGTGGTATAGTTTGTTTTTTGTTTAGTTTTACTTTGACGCTAAATGTTAATTTCTTCCAATTGAGTTTTTATTTGCTAATGCAATAATTCGTTTCGCTTATCGGCAGCAATCTTAACAAACAATGCGATCTTTTCATAACGCTGATGTAAATTGAATATATCGGGTATATCACGTTTAAGGAAAGCGATGAGCGAGAATTTGATGAGCTCGTTTTATGAGGCGTTAACTAAGAATCCTCGTGAGAAGTGTCGTGTGCTTTCTATTCAAAGTCATGTTGTTCACGGCTATGCGGGTAACAAGTGCAGCGTTTTTCCTTTGCAGGTTGATTTTCACATTCCTACTCCATGTGGAATTAAATTAGTGAATATTTAGTCGTTGATCTCGAATTGTTGTTCAATCTCTTAAATGAAGTTTATGCTAATTTGGGGAGAGCATATATTGTCGCATCTCGAGATTTTGAGTGACCAGAGGATTTGAAAGCCTTCTTTTTTGATTAATTGAGGCGTTAGGTCGACTGCAGTGATCCTCATAAATGGAAGGTGGGGAGGGGAGGGAGGGAAAGAAAATGCCGTCATTACGTTAGTAGTCACGAATTCCACTCCGATGCTCTTATGAGATGCTCTATTCATGTGAAATATTTTCAACCTATAATTTTTAGCTGCATGGCTTCGAAGTGGATCCAATCAATTCGGTGCAGTTCTCAAATCACGCAGGTACTCTCTTCGAGAATGTCGGTAAGCACAATGGAAACGCTTACCTTGTATTACATCTTGCACTGCAGATTTTGCACTCATTCCGCATCCCTTAATTGCGTTACATCGTTACAAAAGCAAGTTTCTGCGGGCTCACATCACTGGAAGGGAGATAGGTGGTCCAAATTTCACCAGTGTGGCATTCGAGGAGAATTTGAATTTGTCCTCTGCAGATCTTACTTGCAGAGGCAATAAAAAATTGGGTAAGTTGAGTCCTCATCGAAGAGGTTCTTCACGTCTTTCCACTTTGTTGCCACCCCCGAGAGTGTCCTCTTTAATCATCCCCGTATTTATCACTAATCGTGCTTTTTGCTAATCTCGAGGTATAAATTCCCGCATGAGAAAAGTTGCCATTTGAAGCAACTGAAGTGATATAGTGGAAACAGATGAAATAGACTGTAGAAGCATAAGTTTATTCGTTGAAGTTCTCTATAAGGTAACAGTGCTCACATTCTTTTTTTTCTCTTAAAATTCGAAGTTTTCGATCATAATATTCATCGAAATTTTTTAGTGTAGTCTCACCTTTTCTGTTTCTATCGTTTGGTTGCACTGCATGGTATGGCTGCCTTCACTAACGCTTATTCTTGCACTCAATTTAGCACCTCATCAATTCCTTAGTTGTTTTAAAGAGAAACTGTTAAGACTCTTGCACTCACTTTATTGTGCAAGATATCCTTAGCTGAGAAAAGTTTTTAGGTCATCCATGCCCTTATATAAAGAACCCATTTTCCTCTTTGACGTCTCTTTCTTTTCCACCCTCATATCCAGCAATTTCCTATCGTTAATTCATTCTGAATCACTCTGAATCACAGAGGGATCTTTTGGAGCTTGATAACGCTTGCCTTTTCAGCTTATAAACATGTAAAAGGGCAAACATTAAATGACAGCCAGCTATCCGATTTATACGAGGGGCTGAAATTGAACGATATCAACAACTATGCATATATTTTGACCGGTAAAGTTTTTTTTCAATTATACGCGGAGCGAGTTTATAAACGCGTTATTTCTTCACATTAAGAGTAACTCTACTTTTTTGAGCATTAAAGCGAAGCTTGCAAAAGCGTTGATGTTAGTTCCAATCGATCACTTAATCACATTCCTGCATATTGTAATAATTATTGAAAGAGCAGTAGTCAACATTTCATTTGTTCAATTTAGCACTTCATTTTCCTTAATTTTTCAGGTTATTGTGGAAATCCATCATTTTTGATGAAAATTGCGGATATTGTGAGAGACATAAAGAAAAAGTGTCCCGACGTCGTTTTCGGTAAGTGAGTGCTAAATGCTTTCTGGACACAGTTCGACATTTTTCAAATTTTATTTTGAATTGTTTTTAACGTTTGTTAGAGATTTGGTTGAATGAGTTTGTTGTCAAATGAACTACTGTCGTCGAATGTCATCCTATCACCGGTGCATGTAGCGTTGTTTGTTGAAATTTTGCGTACAGCAACAGTCGTAATGTTTTGTTTTAATAACGCGATGTGGGAGTAAGAGGATGCACTTATTTTTGTCGGTCCCTGATAGACGATCGCGTAGGTGATTATTCCTAGAGTGGGGACATTTGACCCTCTGTTGACTCATTCGATTCTACTGCAGTAACGTTCTTTTTTCAGTTTGCGATCCAGTGCTAGGCGACAATGGCCGTTATGTATGTTATTTTGACCTCATTGCTTTTAAATGATCTTGTGTGCATGCGTTTTGATTTTATTCGTCCAGCTTAATTTGATTGAATGAAAGGTGGTAATTCTCGAGTTTATACTTTTATCTTATTTTTGACAAGCAGTTGTTTTACATACAAATGCAGAATGTGTGTAGCACTTATATCTTCGAACAACTTCCGACATATATGCTCTTCGATCACTTGGTCGTCACTGCCTTGCACTGGCGGCGGGCCGCAGACTGGTGTTTCTTGTTATCTTTTTATGTCGTCCCTCTTTTCAATATGATGGGGGATTATCAAGAAAGTGAAGGAAAAAAAACGATATCACACATCTAACGGTTCTCTTCAGTTCTTTCGATTCACTGATGTGGAAGGAGAAAACAGAAGGATGAGACTGGACACATTTTTCTTTTTGTTAACTCCATTGGTGGTTGATATTCTAATGAATTTCAGTATACTCCGAAAGAACTGATGCCGATTTATCGCGATGTTTTAGTTCCTTTGGCGAATGTGATCACTCCCAACGTCTTTGAACTTTCGTATGTTTGTGCTTCGTTCACATCATTTTGATTGCCTTCTCTTTTGTTTCTGTAACATATCGAAAGCCTACACCTCCTAGTTTACGTTTTTAAAGGGACGGGAAGGTTTGACTGGTATGGACGACAACGTTTGTCCCGTTGGATGTTTCAATGAATGTCAGCCGTGACTGAAAAGATGTGATAGCTTGCGTTTTCTCGATTCAGAGTAAGGATTATGCAAATCGGTGATCGATTCCTGAGGTCCCATTCACGTTACATTTTTTGTCGTAATTTTTTGTTGGATATGTTGATCCATAGTTGCCGACTTTATGTCGCAAGTGGTGTAAATTTCAGGACAGTATTAGAGCAAAGAATTCTCTGCAACTTGTAATAGATGAGCTGAGTATTTTAGTGGGAACTAACTTCTTCTCAACAGTAACTCTTGTACAACCTTTCACCCACAAATATTTTTATTTTTCTTATTCTTTGATGTTTTATAAGCTAGCACATTTGCTCACTTTTGAAGAAATTTGCAGTGAACTGTCTGGTGAGACAATTTCAAACGAGAGCGAGTGCCTTAGAGCTATGGATGCGATGCATAGGAAAGGCGTACAGACTGTAGTTGTGACAAGTGGACTTGAAACTGCGACCACGAAATTTTGCTACGGATCGAAGATCGTTGGTATCGTTTTTCCAAAAAATGCCTGTTTTTTGCTATTTCTTCATCAAATTTTATGCTTTTATTCGCTAAGTGGCTAATTTGGAGTGATTTCTTAGTGCGAATTTTAGAATCGGGAAAGCCGCCGTTGCAGTATCGATTCGATATACCGATTCTACCGGGTATGTTCGTTGGTACTGGTGATGTCTTCTCTAGCTTACTGGTGGTTTGGCTGGAGAAGTTGAATGGGGACATGAAAGGAGCCATCGAAAGAGTGATCGGCAGTCTACAAGGAATTCTTAGACGAACTGCGGAACCCGTTTACGGTATGTGTGTTTAGAAATGTTTGCCCAGAAATGATTCTGTGTTATCATAATCGTTTTTTTTCTGCTGATCGATTATTTAGCCTCGAATGCTTTAATATTCTTCCACTATGAGGAAGATATATTTTCTTGAGATATCCAATATTCATTGACTTTTTGCAATTACGTCGGTTCCGTCGTAGCTAATGTTTGAAGTCAGAAGACTGTTGTAACTCAAGGAAATGAAGAGTCATTTTTGAAGTATCATAGCGTGATTTAGTGATGCCGTGCATATAAGGCGTTTATCAGAAAACTTACGAATTGTTCTTTTTGCCATGTTTATGGCGAAAGGACGGGCAGTGCCCCTTAAGCTGTGACGTTTAGATTATTACATGTACGCAAATGCATATGTTTTTGCAACTTGTTTGCAGGCTTAGCCAACCCAAAAAAGGGAATCCCATCAAGGAAGATCTTGCGATCTTAATTTTAAGGTCTTCCCCTTTGTTTACCAAATTCGTTTCACGTCCCACGTTCTGTTTTCACTTCATCTTCCCACAGTAGTTTTTTTTTCCAGTGTTTGCGAACCCAGTCCAGAATCGAGTTGTAATTTTCAACTCCTCCTCTTTTTCCTTCCACCTTCCGTTTAATGAGGAGTGATAGAGTCACATTTCCACTCGCGAGGGATTCTTTGAAATCTGCGTTAGTGAGATGTGGTTCTCCAAGGAAATGCAATGTACTATGAGATATGCGCGCATTTTTTGAATGGAATAGCACTTATGAGCACAAGTTCACGTTGTCCACCATAATAAAGAGAAGATATGAAAGTTTAATGTCAAACTACTACGGCATCTTGGGAATTGCGAATACTATGCTCAGTGGTTAAACGTTTTTGGCTCATAGCGTAAAACGATGAGAACGACGATGCATTGGACATGTGGCTTTGTAACATTTGGCACTATGCCATAATTTTGAATCTGTAACTCTTCAAATTGTGTTTATATCCTTTGCAGCATCGAATCCTGGTCCCGACTATCGACCAGACGTACGTGAATTGGAGCTGCGTTTAGTACAGAGCCGTGCTGATTTACTACTGCCGCGATTTCCTATTACGATCACAAAACTGCAGTAGCGCCAGGATTCTTTTCGATGGTTTGCTTTATTCTGTGGAGTCTGTTGTGGAATCGGAATATATTCACTTTATCGATTCTAGTGCCGTATAAACTTTTGCAATCATGTTAGTTGCAAAGTTTTGTTGACGTATTTCGATGGGGTTTTCTTTTTTTTTATGCTAGAAGCGAATGAAGTTTCACATGTTTCTCTCTTACGAGGTTGCTGAAGCGCATAAAATGCAAGCAATCAGACTGCATATGTGAATTTAATTGTGCGAATTTATAGGGTGCTGTTTTTCGCAAAGATAGAAGTCTTTTAAATTTATTTTAATTTACTGGAGATGTATTCATTAAATCTGCTTTCAGTCTAAGTTATTTCGGTCATCCAGCGTTGGCTAGTTTTAGCCACACAAATATATTTGTTCAGAATTGTAGATATTTGCGATGTGGTGTTTAGATTTCATAATCGTGAATCGAGCATTCTCTAACGACATGTTCACAAATGTCGTATTTCGTGAGTCATTTCCACTTCTGCAACCGTTGAAATAACCCACAATATTTAAACCAAATAAAATCTGTGATGCAGAAAATGCATTGAATTTTGCATGCGAACACCTGGAACTTGTGCGTTTTTTCTGGATTTAAGGTTTTCTGGTTTTCTGGATTTAAGGTTTTCTGGATTCACTTGACTAGCTAAGCTACTTCTTTGTTTCCGCTCACTAGTATATTTGATATTTTTGCTTTTATCCATTCATTCCTTATAAATTCGATTTTATATTTTAGAAGTCTTTATGCTATTGTTATGTTGAAAACATTATTTATGTTTATCGTCAGTTATTGTGGATACATTTGAAATTCTGTTTATATAGGCCCATTGTGCATTTGCGCCGTCTCTCACTGATCATTTCGTGACGCGCAATGTTTGTGTATTGTTTATTGCTTAGTGTATCAATAGCATAGCGTTATTCAGTGTTTTCCGTCTCGTTGAAAAAAAGAAAATTCTGTTATTGTTGCTGTTATCGTTCTTCATCGTCCTCGTTTTTGTTGTGATTAAGAAATTGCAGTCATTCTATCTCATTCGATATATATATTCCTGAAATTTTGTGTCCGTATGTATTTGTTGATCATTGTATTGTTTTTCATTAAGCTTTCGTTAAGGTTCCATAATGTTTGATCATTCCTTTCATTAGGGTCAATAAGTTTCATGAAATTTCCTTGACATTTCTTTCCTTTCCAGAAAATGTTTTCCGCTACTTTGACTCGGAGAAATTCCTGTTCTTTCAGGAATTTTTTTTTCTTTTGGCGCGAACTGCTTAAAGTATACTGAAGCCAAAAAGAGATGCAGTTCTATAAGAGGCTGTTAGTCCGATGAGACCGTAGGTCATAGGTCGTAAATTGGGACTTTATCAGTATTATTTTTCCCAATCATTCGAGAAGAGATTTTGAAGTGCGATTATTGTTTTGCGTCATAGATTATTTGTTGGTTCAATTCCAGCTACTTTTTATGCTATCACAACATTTCGGTCGTTAAGTGTATAGTGTTCATATTCAATCCACTTGTGTTTACCTATATTTCCTTTCTGTCCTTATTTGTCCGTGTGATGATTTTAGCTTTGAAATTGTTGAACTTAGAAGTGCTAAATTTCATGCTTGAAAAATCGTAGAATATAACTTTTTCTGCTAACCTCTAAACTGATTAGTCGTCAGTTCGAGAAGTATTCTTGACAACTTAAAAGCGCTAAAAAAGAAATTCCAAACATCCTATAACATTGGATTTTTATTTTTGCACCGTTTAAGCTTAGGGGGAAAAAGATGAGTCTCTTGGAGATTTGGCGAGAAGTTTGATGGATTGGATCGCTCATATATATATGTTTGAATAGTTGTGGGCACTTCATGAAATTTGCTGGTCAAAGAAGCGGAAATAAACGCCCAATGCGCAGTCTGTTGACGCTTCGTTCCATTTTTTTTGTTACTTCATTGACCTTCTATATGGTTAACTTTATATGTGGTTTCATAAATGTAGTCTTATTGCCTTTCTGGCAAAGTCATCTGCTTTCTTATTATCGTTTTCCGTTGTTTTCCACCAACTTTACTGCAAACTTTAAATTGTTTTTTTTTTAATCTCATTTAGCAGTCGCTTTTTCGATTTCTTTTCATGGTTGAGAAAAATAGGAAGATGACTTGTTCGGTGGGTGCGATTTTAAACTGTCTGATTATGGGTACATTTAAAGTGAATTCAGTAATTCGCCAGGTTTATTTCCCTTAATTTTTCTTGATTTATCGTTAACGTCGATTGATTTTCATCGATATGTCACTTTTATGACTAATGCTTTGTCGGCTGATGTTGTTTTTGCGTTATTGATTGTGATATTTTGCTAGGTAGGGTGTTTATTGACCAGAAAGGTGCCTAGGACTAATCATGAGTGAATGTTTCTAAAGGGACTCTTTCGTCGTTATTGTAGTTGTGTGCTCGTAGCTCAAGGTTTGTAGAGTCGGGTTGATGCGTTAAGATTACACTGTCTGCTTGAATTACATTAGGGATGTTAGCAGAAATAAAGGTTTATCCACAGTTTTGTCGATTCATCAGAATCGCCCACGCTGCGCAATATTTACTTCGTCGTTTATTGCATCGTATATCGAATTTCAGTAAAATAGGCTAGTTGTCCTTTGTTCATTTCATTAGATCGTAGCAATGATGGCTCTCGAAAACTTAATGGCAGTCTCTTATTTGCTATGCAGTCTCTTCGAAATAATAGGGGACAAAGCGGTTACCACAAAATTCGTAGTCGTAAAATGTACTATTGATTGACTAAGGGCAGTCACAGTTTACATTCATCTAGTTCAGCTGCTATTATATTGAAATGTTATCTTGGGATAGAGCGGTACTAAGTTAGGTTATATTCGCTGTTAGGTGTGCACATATAATTTAAATACAGAATATGCTACGCGCTTGACCTCAAAGCTTACTTATGGTGCAGTTCCAGTTCAAGACTCTTAATTTCCCTGGATATCGATCTTATCGATAGTTCCACTAATGGCTATAAGGCAGTAGGCATACGTGAGGAGCATGTTGCGTTAATGTGTGGATCACAGCTCACTATAATATGTGCATTCGCTCTGGCTACTCACTTGTAGTCTATGACTTTCATACGGCGAATCGATTTTTTTTTGTTTCACGCAGGGAAGATCGCCCAAATGGTGCCGATGCGAGGTATTGTCCATTTGCGTGACGTTGATATGTTGAGCACTGACAACGTTTCATAAAAATTTATAATGCATTGTTAGAAGACCGCATGTAGTTATCTAATTGTAAATGCATACAACGTGCGACAAACGGCTTTCGCCATATGGCGGGTATATTGTGATGAAGCCTTCGCAGTACTTGCCCACTGGCATTCCATATCAGATTGGAATAATGTTGCATATCTCTGTCTCTAGAGTTTCAGCTTGCGATAGCACATTGCTATGCCTGTCGTCACCGCATTTGTCCACTCTCATCCAGTCTTTGTGCAGTCCTTTTCAAGTCTTGAAATATTGCAGTCCTCTTCAAGCTGTTATCTTTCCAGTTCACTGTGGAAAACTTGTTGATTTGCAGGTAAAACTGACTCTTACACCACTCCTTTTTTTTGATGAAATTTGTTCCATCATGCCTCCAATCCGACAAATTTTTTAGTGCTTTTTATAGTGGAGATTTCTCCTAAATTGTAAAATGATATTTCAGTGCTGTGAAGTAATTATTTTAATTGGAAGTTTTTTATTCGTTGATTGCAACTTTGCGTTCGTCAAGCAGAATGAATGAAGCATTGGCCGCTGTTTTGGTAGTCAGATTCATAAGTGAAGAAAGTGGGGTTTGGTATGTCGTTTTTATCAATATTTCCCGGCCCAGTATGGAGCACGTTCAATCCATGCCTAGGGCTCTTCTTTCGCTAAACGATTCCCAGTGAAAACTGGGTCAAAGCTAGTGAACAGCATTATATTTCATAAAAGTTCCTCTCATCTTGTATTTTCGGTGCATATAGGTTTCAATGAATTTTCGTTTTTATTGCATGTGGTAACACTACAGCCTCTTGTAGGCTGGAGGATAAGGATTGGAAGGTAAAATTTTTTAGCAAGAACACTGCAAAACCTGAGTGGGTACACTTCTTAGACCTTGTAGAATGCGACAACGAGCACCGATATGTCTAAAATACTGGGCCACCCACCGTTCAAGAAGAAACAGCCCATATTTGAAAGGGGGCAAGGATATAAGTAGATAAGTGAAGGCCTTGCAAAAAAAAACCAGTGTGGATCGGAACCACTCAATAACCGTCTTGAACTCATTTGGCAAATCCATTTACATTTGTGGAAACTAAATGGTTGCCGCTTGCTCCCACATGTCACCTCCTCCATAGCCGTGCGCATTACCTTCTATATACCATTTTTAAGCGGTCGCTTATATTGAGCATCATCGAATCGCCTGAAATACAGGCGACAAGTAAATTATTACGATTGAGCAATTGAGTGTAATTTAAATGTTATAAAACCTTTATTAAATCAATCGAAGAAAGTGAAAACATTTAAGAGCACTTACGCATTTCTTCTTCGACTTCTACAATATATGAACACCTTTGCGGCTTTGGCTTAGTTATGTGAATTTGCTTGTTGATAATTACAACTCAGATCTATCTCAAAGCTTCAACATCCATCTGCTTTCTCAAAGATTCTTCCATTTTTATTCTTGTTCAAATTCTAAAGGATTTTCTCAGAAAGAAGACAAGAAAACGCGTTCAATATATAGTTATGCCATATTGTACATAGCAGAAAAAGTTTCGCATCCGATCGATCCTCGTCATGGAACATGTGACGACTACTGTGATTTCAGATTATTCATGAGGAGTAATTTTTAGAGTAGATAGCCGAATATGGTGCTCATTTTGTTTGTGCTGTACTTGTTGCAAACGGCGTATTGTAAAACATGTGTCGATGATGTTAAGGTTAGCTATTTGCACATACGTCGACTATTTGCTCTTTGCTATTTGTGATAAACATCTCTGTCACTTTACTATATATTCGTTCGATTTATGAAATGTTTATTTATATATATGTGATATTTTTCGAAGAATTTTTGATATTACGCTTTGCCTAACGGTTAAGTTTCCCAAGATCGCTCATCCTTATTCGCCTTAGAAGTCGAAAGAAAAGGCTCACTTCCAGAAATTTCATAGGATCGTGGATATATGTTAACATATAGTCTAATGGGTTTCCTCATTTAGTCGAATGGGCTAATGCTGTTTGCGATTGGCTTTTTTTGTTCTCGTTAATTCTCTTTCATTTTAATTCCCGAGCTTTACATCACTGCTATAATTCATAAAAAATTACAGCAATGCAAAGGTATAACCTTCATGTTAGAGTGATATAGAGTGGAGCAGTGATGAAAAAACATTTTTTATAGGATTACTGGCAAATTCTTCATTTATAAAGGGAACAATTTCTATACTACAATATGCAATTTCTCATTAGCTCATTATAGAGAGGTTTTTGTCATTTACAGCAATAAATCTCGTAGAAAGAAAACTTCACAAGAGGGGCTACGAAGATCTCACAGCGTATTCAATAGAAATTATTATGAAAAATAGATTTGTGTAATAGTTATTTATCCCTGTCCATATTGCGATTGTATTTGTTTTATTTCTGAGTGAAATATGTTTATTTTTAGGGTTTATGCAATGGTAACGATATTTTTGGATGGTGCTTTCATGATAAAGTAACCGGTTCGTTCAACTGTGACGAGCAATCCTTTTGCGCAAATCAAACGCAAATAAAGGGTAAAGTGAATTCAACGGGATGTTTCGATCGGGGTGATGATGATATCAAATGCTGCTGTAATGAGGCTGTTAGTTGTTTTATCTTTTTCTTAGTTCATATGCGTTTGAGATCGTTAAATTATCGGCGCCTCTTCTCTCCTGGAATCTTTAAATTCTCATATCTGAAATAAAGGCGCAACGTGCAAGGATTTCAACAGTTGTCTATCTCACTGCATTAATTTATAATTTTATTCGTTCTGTGATGGTGCTGCATTGGCTTGAACATTTAGTTTTTTTTTGCACCTTCCTTTTCAATTTGGTAAGTGTTTCTTGAATGTGCGCTGGAGTAAGGAAAGCAGCCGACACAACGAAAGTAACGACGGAAAGTGCTTTGTCTGAATCATGCGGCTGAAGATCCTGCTCAGGGCGGAAATTTCGCAAACTCTTGGATGACGAGCAGAAATTGTCATCATATAGCATTGATGTGTCGTGGTATTTATTCTGTTTTATCCTGTTTCACTTGAGTGGACGGGATATTTGCTAATATGCCTCTTGGTGCGAACACAGATACAACTCAAAAGTCGTTTAGCTACACTGGTCACTGACATTTCGATCACTTGCCTTCTGATGTCATGACTGGAGAGTCTATTTAGACGCCCCCAGCCATATTTTGTTTAAACCTCTCATAATTTTATCATCCTCGTAAACTCGAGGTTAAAAGGTACGACTCTGGATTCAGTGTCGCTAAACTTTCAAGACTGATTCATAGGAGCATTTCGTTCGCAAATGACAGTTTTCGGTGGTGGTTATTGATAACAAGTCGGTAGAGTTGATGCAGTTATTTTTTTCAGATGCTCTAAACAATTTTCGGCGAACTCATAAAACTGTTCGTTAAGTTGCTCTATTTTCGTTTCCGTACCTACGTTATCGTCATTTTTTGTTTAAATGTACAAAATAGCTTACTTCCGAGCAGTTTATTAAGCACATTAATAAACATTGCGATAGTGGGCTGATGATTTATGTTGCTCATACAGTTCTTAAAATTTATTAATATGCGCCGCTGGTTTTCATAGAATGTTTTTGCATTAAGTGCCCATAAGTATGAATAATTCTGAATAATTTTTCGTGAGAGGAATTCAACCTTGCGAATAAAACTCTCAAAATGTGACGATATATGGTCCGGAAAACCAAAATTGCCTGTTCTAGGACTGTGATCTAAGTAGGCCTTATTCCTACTCCATGGCAATGGTCAACCTAGACGAGCAGCTGAAAAATATAGGAAGATTCCATAAAATTTTGAGAGTTATCGCACAAAGCACCACTAGTATCATCGTGGTCTGAGACAAGATTCGCATGTGGCGGTGCTTTATGGGGTTGAGACTAGAACTGCACCTAATACTAATACTTTAATGTAGTAATTTTTTGATTTGCGAATTCTGCATTGCATGGGTTTGAATTCTAAGGCAGGAATAATGCATGGCGGTGGTTTGAGACTTCAAGAATCAAGCGCTACCCTCAGCTCAGCTAGACTTAACGTCCACTCTAGTTACTCGAGGTCTTGTAACTTGGATGACCACTTTGATTCTTCGGTTTTGCAGCCATCTCAAATTGTATGCTTCCCGCATTGCCCTACACCACAATTGTGGTCAAACTGCTGACGCTGACATTATTTGATTTAATAGAAACCAATGGACGTTTGCAAAGAAAGGATCCAAAATACGCTGGAATATGTTGATTTATAACATTAAAGTTAATTATTTATTCTCATACTGCTTGGATTTCTTCACTGAAATATTGCTTGGTTGAGTACAGTTCTAAAATAAGACATCTGCGAAATTTTCTGAGGTATTTGATGCGACTGGAGGTCGCAAATATTTATTTTGAGTAAGAATTACAGCCAATGTGCAACTACAACTTTATTCGTGTTGAGCCGATTGTTATGACGAATGTCGCACAGAGTTGTAAATATTCCTATGAGACACCAGAATCCGATGTTATTCACTACAAAAACTGTGAGGATCCATGGTGCATCGCTTTCATTTCAGCCGTAAGTTTTCTCTGAATATAGAGCTGGATCCGATAAATTCCATAAATGTGGGATTTTCATATAAAACAATAAAAAATTTTTTTTCCGGACAACCAACCTTTCCATGAATGCCGATCCAGAAAATGGAAAAATGGAGATTGCACTCGAAAAATTTTAGATTTGTAAAATGAACGGTGAGTGCGTTTCATTCACATGTTGGGACATCTATCTCTTTCTCTAAGGTTAAGGTGGGGAATATGGAGTCAATCACAAATTTTAGCGTTTGAGGTACTTAGGTAGCCGTTAGACAAGAGCGAATGGCAATCACATAGGTTACAAAATAAGGCCATTTATGATAGCTTCACTGCTCAAATTTCGGAGTAGAAGCAGTGATTCCTAACACCATAGTAATTGAAAAGCCTTCATATTTGTGCATGAATAGTGAGTCAGCAATTTTGACCACAGTAAGAGACCATAAGATTTCGTCAGAAATAATAAATCACAAATCTTGATGAAAAAAGTCAGCTGTAAACTTCTCTAACATTAAGTGGAGCTTCAATTATCCAACACCCTAACAGTACGTCTGGTCTGATTTTAACTCTGAGCAGTCGTGAATGATCTAAGGAAGT
The DNA here is from genome assembly GCA_037576465.1 of Parascaris univalens. Classification (NCBI taxonomy): domain Eukaryota; kingdom Metazoa; phylum Nematoda; class Chromadorea; order Rhabditida; family Ascarididae; genus Parascaris; species Parascaris univalens. The sequence goes on along the minus strand of CM075173.1, from coordinate 53,673,636 downwards.
TCATACTGAAAGCGATGCATCTGCTCTATTAGCAACAAATCGTTCAGCAGTCTGTCAACGTCATCTCTTAAAGAGCGAGGTCACAATGCATAGAGGATAGATGATGCTCCTTACTAATTGTGGTAGGAAAATCTGGAAACAGAAGGGGAAGGTAGGGAATCTGCATGATGGCTCAAAAAAATTTACAGTACAAGGTTTAGAAGAACATATCTAACAAGCAGAGATTAACAGACCGCCAACGACTCGAAATTATAATGTTAAAGTTGTCGAGTGCGAAATGTCATCAGATTGCGGTTTTCATGTGAACTTAGAAAGCGTTCCCAAGGATAAACAGTGTTTAAGAGTTTTATTACACGTTAACTGTTCCAGAACAGAGAAGGGGGTCCAAGCACGGTGCTGCGCGGCTGTCAGTCACGATTGCTTCAGAAGCTCACTCTTGATAAGGAGAGGACTAAGGTGAGCGCTTGACCGCGCGCAAACTCTCCGACAAGCTTATAATGTGCACTACTGTGTGGACAAAAGCCAACAGTTGGAAAGATATGAGGGAGGATTTTATCAGAGCCACTGTGCTAAATGAGTTTGCTGACTTTGGAACCGTAATGGCTTTAGAACAAGTTCTTGTTTTCGTAGGCCTGATCCCTACCCATGAATTATTCGGTCTTTCCTCTCCCAGAAGATTGTAAGAGGACTTTTCGAGATTTGCCACAGCGAGAAATTCCACTTCCGTCCAATGTGTTCTCCATCTGTTTTTGCTTCCGAAACAGGAAAGTCCAGCTCAGGGATGCAAAAATAATCGTTTCAAGGAAAACACTGCTCTTTTCATCCAGTTTTGATGAAAAGTTCCAGAACTGGCCACAGCAGGATGTTGCTTCATCGAGATATTCCTTGCAGTTTTGATGTCATCTCATATTTCCAACGTTTGCTCAGTTGATGACGTGCATCCGCAAAAACTTCGCACCCCAAATTATGCTGCTTTTTTCTCATAATAAACGTACGGAAAATTTCTGTTAGATACGCGGTAATGATTAAACTAATCTAAAATGGTATTGCGCAAGGCATGGTTGCGTGGCGAACATTGCTATACGGAATAGTCACGTGATGACGAGACGTAGTGATGTGGTCGAGATTAAGTGAATGCGTAGCTCCAACTCAAAGTTCTCCTTTTGCTACTGGTAATGGGCCGAATCTTGTGCACCGTGATCGTTATTTTTTCAAGACTGTTTCATAGATGATGAAGTGAGGCACGAAGTTTGCAAAATGAGTTAGGTGCATTTCGAGTTATATGCAAAAATAAATACTAAATGACCAACAGCGCCTTTGAGGAAAATTGAAATAAAGTGAGCATGTAGATCTTGTGAGCACGGACAAGTAGTACTCATTGCCTGATGGATCTCCAGTGGAAATGTATCGTTCACTAAATTCGGTACGTCTATGGCGAAAGGCGCAAAATTCATAAAACACTGTTGTCCTTTGCAGCTGTTTTTTACGGAATTGAAAAAAAAAGCATTGCAGCCAGACCCGAATACGATAGTATTTCATGGAATGGAGGAGCTGTTGAAGCAGCCTCGTTGTCAAGAAATCGTTGGTGCTGATCGGGACGAAAATGGAACACAACGAGCTTGTCTCGACATCTTTTATATGGTTAATCTATCATATACCTAACAGGACATGCTCCAATTTGCGCTCGTTTTGTTAGCCTCAGAATTCTTCATTAAGATCGAAGAACTTTTACTTTATAGCATAGACCTTCTTCAACAGTTGTTAAAAGTGATGTGATTCCAGGAGAAAGATTTGGAGAAGAAAGGAAAGATTTGCTGCTGCAGAGGTAATGACGAATGCAACGAAAATATTATGTGGCGAGACGTAGCAAAAACGATGGAAAGCCTCAAACATCCAAAGTTCTCTTCCGCTGGCAGTGTCATCGTATCATTTTTCGCTCTTCCATTAGCGTTTATGAGTCGAATCTAAAAATATTATAATTCCAGAAAAGAAAGCCTTCAACGGCTATCGAAAACGGTAGACCGGACCATCTCAGATCATAAGTGCAACCTTGCTAGAGTGTTGCATTACGAATCGAAATTCAACACAGGGAATTTAGAAAACGACCCTAAACAGGTCTGCAGATTTCTTAGAGATCATTGAGTCCATAGCAAAGAGCTTCACGGATGCGTGGTATTCTATACGGATATGGAACGGACGTAATGGGTGATTTCTTTGACCAATGTGCTATCCCTCTTGCGAAATCATGCTTGCATTCGTCGCTTGTCTCTTCGGAAAAAAAACTTTGAAGCAGATATTCTAAATTATGCTAAGCATCTAACTGACAAGTCATCTGAAATGTTGCTATAAAATTTTCTGACTACTAGTAATATCAGAAAACTATCACATTTGCAATAGAAATGCGAAACTAATCGATGGCTCATAGAAGGCCTATTCACTATAGATGTTTCTCACTTGAACGATTTGGCAGTTGGAGGAGGAAAATTAACAAGTAATTTCCAAACAACATACCTGCCAGAGGTAGAACATACTGATATGGAGAGATTTAATTGAAAAATTGCTTTGACAATCACAACTACCAATCGATAACCTTTTAGAAACCATAGAAATATTGAAAAGTCTAAATTTTTTTCTAAATTATTCAATGTCATTACTGTTTACTAAAAATTCTACGGATAATTCGATACTATTAGGGAGCGACATAGTAAATTTCTCAGTCGCAACAAGCTATTAAATATTTCATTTCGTATTATAGCATAGAATTCCAATCGCCGTATAAGTGTCGACGTGTGGTTATATGCATAAAAAGCTTTACATTTCGTTAAATGCTTCAAGCTTTATGCCTATCGTCATAATTTTATGAACGATATGAAATGGCTGATTAATAAATTTTGATGTTGTGCGTTCTATATTTATCCCCTATGTTGGAATAAGTAATTCTCAACTATTAGAATGTATAATTGCCAAAGAAATTTGAACTCTAGTTTAAATTCATATGAATTTTCACCATAGAGTCTCCCGCTGGGATCACACTTATTGGGTGCTTTTTGTGAAGTTTTTAGAGCGTTTTAAAGAAGGGAAAAGCTGACAAAATAGACTTGATCGTTTGAAGCACTCACTAGTCACTAAAAACGATCGTAATAATTCGTGCTTCTAACGGTCATATAAGGCTTCAAAATTCTCAGCCATAGATGTTAGCTAAATATGAATGAACGCAAAGCACTCGTAAAACCGAATAAATGAGTATAAAAGTTTTATCCCACCAGCCTAACATAATAGACTCATTCACAACTTCCAAACGTATAGACTACTTGGTTTGAGTGCACTCAAAGAGCAACAGATAAAACAAATGGAAACGTGCATTCAAGGTAAAGGAAACAGGAAAACACCTGTAAAGGCATGCTCGAAAACTCTTACGCCAAAAAATATTCTAAAATTGGGTTGCCTGTTACGCCTGTTTGCTGCTCTGTCTTCAGAACAAATTCACTGTTTTGTATAACCTCAAATGAGCATGTTTGACCGTAAAACAACATTCTCTATTAAATAGAGAACTCTAAAGGGAGCCAAGCTCGGTGAGATATGCAGCCATCATTTTGGTGCCCTCAATAAAGTTTTCCATGTCGATTTTCTCATTTTGCGAGTGCGGCATGTCATCCGGCCCACCAAACGGCAAGAGTAGAATGTTCTTGCCAGTGAGTTCTTGGAACGTCAACGTTATCGGAATACTGCCTCCCTCTCTCGTATAATCCGGATCCACATTAAACACTGCAATTACCATAATCACTGCGCCCAACAATACGAACACTTTCATGAGCATATTTTATACTAATACTAGAAGAAAAAGAAGAGTAAATATATGTTTAACTTTGAAATTTGGTAAATTATTCCACAATATAGATCCTTCACTAAAAACTACAGAAGTAAGACGTACATACCGCCCAACATATCATTTTTCGTATGTTCACAGCAGGATTCGCAACACTGCTGCTACTCATACACAGTGCTAGAAATGAAACACTTGTTTATGGGTGCGTTGATCAAAGAAAAGTGGTGAATAAGTCTCGAACTCTATGAAAGATGAAGAATTTCGAACATTCGACGAAGGAACGTTTAACGTTTATTTCTCATAAATTGTTATAATAAGAGTTCAATTCAATCTTTAAGCTCCAAAATAAACAACAAATGCAATGCCATAATTTTCTTGATCGATTTTTTCGATAGCATGTGATTAAAAACCCGTGGAAATCATATTCAAATATGGAAAACTCTTTCTCGTAAGCGAATCTTGCGAAACTCGAAGGTAATTCCAAGGTAGTGTTTATTGTTACTCGAAACGCAAATCGCATATTCGATTATAATATTCACGTGAAACATACTAGAGTAACGATTCAAGCAGTAACGAAAAACTATGAGTAGCCGAAAATGTGCGTTTTGCAAGCAGTAAGAAATGGGAAAATATAGAATTGGATTAGAAATTCGACGACTTGTGGCAGCGTTACTATGCAAAGAATTAATAGATATGCTACTGCTATTATTCATTAAGGAGATCTCTGCAGGAAATCCGCAATGAAGCGAAAACCTTTATTTCATTAGCTACTCAGCTTTTACGCATGACTCGCCAACCATCTCACCTCTTTTAATTGCTCTTGCAGCTGCCGCATAATGTGGATCATTGAAATCGGAAATCCAGGGTTTCCCATTGTGACTTATGATTGTCCTTGAAAAGCAGTAATACTATATGCGATTTATAAAATATTCATAAACTAATTTAGAAATTATACACTCATAAAACGTCTATAAAATTGTAGTATCACGGAAAGCGGCGATTATGCTGCACGGCAACATGAAATTATCTTGTCCCAAAGTGGTAAATCTGAAAATCTCACGTTGCGTGTGCCGCAAAAGGAATTGGGTCGGGACTTAAAGTTTTCGCCTTTCCTGTTAATGCTATGAATTTATAGCTGCAACCAAGAAACTGTGATAAGTCAACATGAAAGATGTTAAAAAAAGGTAAAGCAGCTAATTCGCTTCCACTTCTACGATATCACTGTTTCACACACTGAAGTGATGCAAACTTCAGTGAACAGGATGCAAATTCAGCTTCACAAAATAAGCCCCTAAAGAATTCTCTCGATTATATCACACGAATGATCATCGAATATCTCAGCTGCTGTTCCGGAACAAGATTCCACTTCATTTCCAGCTTTTCTGAAATCATCCAAAAATTCGTCAGCTGACAAAAATAGAAAATGCGTTACGTGGAGCTTCATTTTGGAGGGAAGAAAACCCAAAAATTCGTGAGATTCAGTAACGGTGTGAAGCAGCATTTCTCAAAACCGACGAATCTGATTTCCCAGTAAATTACTAAGCAACTCAAGGTCCTGCCGAACCTATAATGGTTGGGAGATCCTCGTTCCTTCCACAGTTTGTCGAGATGTGCAATGACGATACGATCCACTTCAGCGGGATCCATGTTTGGCACCAAACGGATACTGAACTTACCGATTACTTTCCCAGGAATTACCGTCTTTGCACCCACACCGCTGAATGCGCCTTCGATACCTTTAAAATTTCCCAAAAAATATTAGAAAAGCAAACATCCGTTGGTACGAAGAAAAACATTGAACTTTCTATGAATCTGCAGTGATTGATCCACTTTCTATTATGAGCTAACTTCAGTCAACGCATTATCTGTTGTTGTTACTTGCAACTTCGCCCAACAGCTTCATCCAACAGCGATGCATTATATTTAACCAGCTATCAGTCCGACTTGATTACCAGATTCAGTGCAAGTTCAGAGTCGAAATAATGGCGATTATAAACGAAATTTATGGATTTTCCATTTCCTGTTTTACTAGCGATTGCTAATGAACGATAGCGCATAACGATGGAATATCCCATAAAAACTTCACTTTCTGAATTTACTCTAGCACACTGTTTTAAAGCAATCTCTCCACCCCTCCCCCTCCCAACCCAGAACCACCACAATCCTCGTCAATCAAAAATACTTACCGTGAACAGAAAGCGAGGGATATCTCCACCGATTCATGAGAATTTCCTGTTTCGTCTCGACAGTAAGCGCTGGTACGCCAATGTTATTTTTGAATATTTCCTTAACGAAAACATTTTCTGCACAGTTCATGTCATCTATCAATTGCATCTGACTGTTAGTAAAATATAATCACGGTACTATGCATCAACTAAAAAGTATTTGAAATTCATGCCACCTCTTCCTGAAAGTACGCAAAATGATTCTCTTTTGCAGGAGCAGTTCATCTCCTCAAAAACTGACTACTAATAGAAATTAGTACTTACTGTATTCCCTGCTGTATGCTTAAAGTGCGTTTGTCTCAGTTTCAATGAAAAACTACGATATTCTGCACATCGCCCACAAAAGTTCCCATCTACATCCGTAACTAGAATCCCATGACTACTGCCAGCATGCATGCGTGGTAATCCGTCAATGATTTTTATGTGAGCATAATAAAAAAATACGAGCACACCGGATCGAACTCGATTTCCTCATATAGCTTGCGCTCTTCGTCTGTTATTGGACTGACGAAGTCGTCGAGTCCCTCGATGTTGATTTTACCTTCTAGGTCGGTTAGCTGGGCAAGCATCCAACACAGATCTTTCATCGGTTCATATCTGATGGTAACAAATATTTAGCGCCGGTTCGTATTTGAGTCTCCCGAAAATGTACCTCTCTCTACCACATAATTTCAGCAAATCATCTACATGTGCACTTCAGAAGATGCTATTTGCTTGACGTATAATTCGTAAATTTCATTATCGCCAAATATGCTGAAATTTTGTCGGAAAAATAATCATTGGTGCTGATTCGCCGCTTAAGATAATTTTCTACACATTTCGTCTCAACTCGCTGATAGCCGAGAACGTTGCTGTATCTTTCCTGATATGAAGTCATAAAAATATTTCAAAGGAAATAAACCTTTATCACCAACAAAATTTGAAAAAAATTGAGAAATTTTAATAGCTCAAAATGATTACTTCGTAAGTATAGGCGCATAATCGGAAGCATTTTTTCGAAATCCAAAACTTACATAACACCACCAAAATCGCCTGAGTGAAGATCTTGCCTTGAAGAAGAGACTTCAACGAAATAATAGCAGAGTCCTCTGGAAAACAAAAACACTTAACCTGCGGAAGAACTATAAAGAAAAAAGAGCACATCTGATGCCAACGAAGTTCATTTGAATTAGACGTCTTGACAATGAGCTACATTAACCTTCCTTCTCAGAGGTGATTTTAATTGGTTAGCTGTAAGTAACGATTTAAAAATTCACTTGTGACTTTCGAAACATCTGGTGATTTATGTTCCTGAGAAAGTTTTTTGATCATTTAAAACAGAAATATCCTATGACAAACAATCATCTGCTGCAGAGCAGTAACACACCTGATGCCGTACTGAAGACACGGTTTCCCACTAAGTCGAGCTGTATCGCATATGCACGTAAAGTCAACGTCAGACAGCCAAGTATCCTTTCGAGCAGTTAGCGCTTCCTCTAGACCTTTCGATCCGCTCTCTTCCATACCTTCGAAGCAAAACTGGAAAAAGCCCAGCGCTTGCGGAAAACCAACGATGTTCTTTTAGAGCCTGGTTCTAGAGGCAAAATGTCCACTATGCCAACTTCAAGCGTTCGAAGAAATGAGCAGCAAGAAAACACCGAAATCTTAAAGCCAGGTGTTACTACAATAGAAAGATATTATTTTTATCTCATCGATATTTACTGTACTTGATTCTCTAATGATACTGCTTTCTCCATTCTGCAGAGGATAGCCACAACAATCCGAGAATTAAATGACCAAAATGCTTTAGTGTGTAAGCAAATAAAATCAAGACGAATTCTTTTGCACCTTTATGTTGATAGGAAGTGGGACTTTTTTTCTGTGTAACGTATCGAGTGCGTTAATCCACGCAACAACGGGTCCCTTATCGTCACTTGAACCACGTCCACATAGTTTTCCATCCTAAAGGAAATTTTTTAAATTTAAATGATTCATAGTTATACATTCCCTTCACATATATTGCAAAAGAATTTACTGCCTAATAAAGATAAGCGTTAAAATTATGGAAAGAATAGTAAGTTGAGGAAAATATGAGCACAAAAAATAACAAATGAAGACGAATTTCAGCGGTCAACGCAAACGTTGAGAATCAATTAGAAAATATTCTTTCACTCTGAGTCAACTGAGCGAAATAGTTCGTCATTGAAGTGTGCAATTATTCTAATCACAGATATGTGACATTTTTGAACTTCAAAGGAATACTTCACCAATCCTCAGATACGCCAATGAAAAGAAATTGTTTCAAGCGTAGAAAAAGCATCTAACAGAAAATGCCAAAATATTCATAAAATCACATACTGAACGTCAAATAAACTTCGGGCCAAGTAGGTGATAAAATTATATGTAACTAGCTCGAAACCAAATGCCAAACATGAATGAAAACGACAATCATCGGCCACCTTGATCATGTCGAACAATTCCACTAATATGTTAAAGTGGGGACTGTAGCCAAAAGCCTTTGAATAGAAATTACGTGTGAAGAAGGAGATACAACTTTTCTCACAACGTTCTTGCCGAAAACATGGCTGATGGTTGCGTAACTAAAAAAGGGTCAAGGTACCACGAAGGTTCGCGCTAATATCACGAGTATATAAAAAGAAGGTTACAGTGAGCGGTGATACCTGTAATCTTCATTAAATGAGATAATAAATAAAACAGGAACTAAACAACGCTAATCGACGTCTTCCTACCAGAAGATTTCTCGGAGACAATAAACCGAAGGTTGTTCTAATGGCAACGAGAGAGTTGCGAAAACTCGATTGGCTTAAACTTGATTAGTTAGGCCTCACCTTTTCAGTAAGGTGGAATGGGTCAGTATTCCAACCATCTTCTTTGTAAGCTGGTTGCACATCGAGATGCCCATATATAAGCAGTGTTTTCTTAGCTTTGTCATCTCCAATTACACCGAATAACACCGTAGGCAGCTTAATTGTTCTACCGTCCGGTAGAGTTTGCATGCCAACATCTGCCAGTTCCACTTTGGCACCAACCGCCTCCAGACGCTAAGAAAGACTGTAATTAGTACGGTAGCTTTGGCGAGGTTTGTCGCAGTCGAAAATAACATCGACCAAAAATTTCGGTCTTCCCCTTACTTGGCTGAATTTGGACGTAAATCGCTTCATATCTACCTCAGTTACGAAATTGCCGGCAAACTACGGCAAAAACTTGATGCGACAACGTCAAGGCCATTTTTCATGTATATTGGAAGGCATTTTGAAAAGAAATAGATCCATGGTCGAGAGTGAATAATCAGTGTAGACTCGCCTTCTTTGTCCACATCATCATACGTTGTACATCTTTTCTATGCTCAGGTTCACCGGAAACGCTCGGAATTGCGACCGCCTCACGTAGACGTTCCACATACTTCTTCGCGTGCTCGTCAATATCCCTGAAATACAAAAATGCAGCACTTTCCATATAGGCGTTTCAGAGGAGGCAAAAAAAAAACCATTAAGAGAATGTTTTAGAGAAGAGAAAATTTTTCACACTTATTTTTCACACTTTCACACTGAAGTGCTTGCTCTCATTCACTCTCCTCATCAGTGATATCTACTACGAGATTCCTAAGTGTGCGCTTAAGGAGTGAGAGACATTTTTTGACGTGTCACGCGTTCACGTAGATTTCCAATCGGGGGCTGGAAAAGCATCACCCACCATAGCATAACGCTTTAAGAAATAGACGCTTCTCTGCGTATGCACGCTTCAACCATTTTGCAGCTGTGGGTAAGATGGTAAGATGCAGCACTGAGCACTTCAAAATCGCTTCTACAACCATTTTGCAGCTGTGGGACGTAACGTTCAATTGAGGGACTGAAAAAGGCATTCACAGGAAGTGTTCGCCAGTTAATGTGGAATGCAAACACTGGAGTTAAAAGAACGCTGATTCTTATCATACTAGAGTGATTTAGTGCGATTTCGAAGAAACACCAAACGTCGATCTTTTTTGTGTCCGATCAACGCTGCTGCCTCCGTATTTTGCTTAATGCATCATCACTGTCACACATTTACGTACTATCTCATCATCTATGCTAGCTGTACTGAAAACCTGCTGTGTCTGTATCTCAGAATACCTCTCCAGAAATTTAGGAGCAACATTGCGATATAAACAGCACATTTTGAGCATCGAAAAAAACCTTCACACATGGTAGAAAGTTACTCGCGACTTCGATTTTCTCAGCGTGAAAATAACAACGAAAATCGAAGGTTTAAACGAGAAGATGTGCGCATACCACCATTGTTGGCATAATGAAATGCAGTATTCTTTCTGCTGGAGGACTCACGTTAACTTAACTGCTAAAGAATGGAGTACGCAAACCGCATCAGTGTCTAAGTTCATCCCAATCATCGCTCTTTAACCTTGCAATTGCAGTTACTCCGTGACAGCCAAACATTGCAACCATTTTGGTATCACCTATCTGTTAAGAGAATTTCTTACAGAGCACACATTTCGATTCTGAATGTGGCATCCTACCACAGGCGGTAGAAACACGCAATTCGACCGCAACAAACGTTATACTTCATATGCTCTGCTGCCGTTAATGCACAAATAGTTGTCAAATGCAAAAAAGAGTGCATGGTGATTTTGAAGGTTCAGGATAATATGCACCGGGAAAATTTGGAATCTTTTAGAAGAAAATAGCAAGATGATTAAGGAACGGTTAAGAATTCAGAGATTCACTATTGACGGCAAATTCGCGTGCTGGAGAAAAACAAATCTTAATTCTCTGAGAAAATCCCTACCATATTAAAAAATTCTAAATACACAGATCACATGTGAACTTTTTCGAGGCAAAAATCTCGCTGTATTCCAAAAACTCCCACCCCTTTCGACTAGGCAACATTTAAAGTCTCAATGCAACCAGGTGTTTTGTAGCGTCAGTGGTTAGCAAATATATCAAACAATATACACATACTTGACAACTGCAGCAAACGTTTTGTCGTCCATACGTGGAAGCTGTTACCTAAAACACACAATAGACAAAAGGAGGAAAGCTGTTTAATTCGACCGCGAACCAAAATGACGCTTTAATTATACATTAATAGAACTTCTGATGATTTTCCGGAACACCAGTATCTGCAGGTTGATTCCATCGATAAACGAAAATTTCACCAATTAAATGTAATTGAGTAGCCTGAATTTCAAAGGGTGCCCCTAAGGACATATTAAATGTGCAGGTAAAAAGCTCTGCCCTCACCCATTCTAGCCTGGTGAAGCTTTGAAGAAAAATACATCCTTGATAAGATTACTTTTTTCAAACCAACAGATCTCGGCCTAAAGTAAAATCGTCTGCCGGTCTTTTCGAGTGCTCCCTTGCTGTAAAAGGGGCGAAAAAAACTGGATTCGAAAATTGGCAGAAGTTTTTTAGCCATTTGCTGAGACTTGAAATGTTTATTCGTCAAATTTTCTTTGCTTGCCGATCTATATCAGCATTGAATTAAAATGGATATTTATATCCTTAGCCAATCACCGAACATAATTCCAGAATTAAAAAGGCACCATTTCAAATTCTGAGTGAATACGACGATCACCTTACTAAAACAGAAAGAAGTTGCTGAAATACGGCAAAAGTTGCTTCATAATATTTCAAAACAGCCATTTTCCTCATGCCGACAAAAAAGTGGCAGTGACCATCATACAGCGAGCGATGAGAACCGATGAAACAGCTGGAATTTTCGGTTGCTAAAACGTAATTAATGCTAACTGCCCAGCATTCTGCCAAAGTGCGAATCATGAAACACTGGGTAGTATACAGGAAATAAACTTCACAATTTTCAAATTTAAGTTGCCGCAGCACTCGACGGGATGAACTTGAAACGTTGGCTTCTGTAAAAGTTGAAGAGACTTCATCCTCTGGAGGTTCTGTGCGACTGTGCCCTATCACAGTCTCATTTACAGTTTGTTGACGTTTATGCTATTGTCAATATTTGCAAGGAAAATCGAATCTATCACTGGAATAGTAAACAAGAAGAAACATGTATCGATTCAGCTGCTGCAACGTTGAACCGAATGTGTTCGACCTACTGGAAGGGAACGTATCTAACGCCAGGATCGTGACCCCGACCCCACCTTGACTGCGCTGTGGATAACGACACTTGACGGTGCATCAAGCACAGGAGGAACGGCCGCATTTCAACGAAAGAGAAAACCGTGTGATCGAAGCAGACTATGCGCGTAACCGCGATCACTGTACTCATTTCGACTAACTCGTGACTGCGTCCTGTCGCTTGGTTCCCAGTCTTTAGCATTTAGGGGAAAGTTCTTCCTTATATAGCTAAGTTGAGATGAGGGCCAAGAGGGTGGTTAAGTCAAAATTCTAGGCCTTTTTGCCAGCTCTGCACACATCACTTTGATGCAGCAAGTGAAGAGCTTCACTTATTCTGTTTTTCAGCCCAAACCTGCAACCTCTGGATGCACCCTTCGGATTTTGCAGGTTGCATCCAGAAGCAACGCCGAGCAGTTATTCAGTATGCAAAATTCAGGCATAGTGACCGTTCACCATATGAACAATCTAACGAAGCGTTTTTGCACGATACGGTCGCCAGAATGGCGACGTCGCCAGAATACGTTTTTGCACGATACGGTCCTTTTTGCACGTCGCCAGAATATGCGGTTGCAAACCGCATATTCTGGCGACGTCTCTGAGCCCTGATTTGACAGCGAAATGCAAAATTTTCGCTTTTTTGTGTAGTGCGGCTCCAAACAATGTGAAAACAAAGCTTACGTGACGTGCAGGTAATTCTGCACGCAAAGCGACCCACCATGCTTTCCGATCTTCGTGATGTCGAAGATCAACCGCATTACACGGCACTACATCAACCTCCTTCCACTGCTTCACGTAAAACTTCCTACCTATCTATAGTGAAGAGTTTTTTGTGAAAGCAGAAATCGTCACAGCATATGGGCGAAAATGCTATCAAAAACGGGCTGCAGTTCAATTATTAATAATAACATTACGTGGGAAAATAAACTTAGTCAACCCTGCAACGTAACTGCATCTTTGAAAGAAGTGTCATTCTTCTGCGTATGCCTGACGACCGCGATATGGCACATCATTCTGGGACTTCTTGACTCTAGCGTAACCAGGATGGCCGATTGGGTGTAAACTGTTAGTCGCAAAAAGCAATACGAGCATTAGTGGAAGAAATGTTAAGACTTCCTTCAAAAATGAATACCTCACTAATAAAGGTGAAATTTTACTTGTGATTAAAAGATTACTGCATTTTTTTTTGTCGGGGAAACACAGTGGCTGGATAGCAACATTAAAAATTCACCCGTATGAGTGACGCAATTATAGATAGTAAACACTTGGAAGGTCCATCTCTACGCTGCAAAAAATAGGCGAGCAATCATTGTTTTTTGTGAAAATTGTAAGTTTTTGTTTGCTGTTATATAAAATTGTAGCAAAAGTATGGAAAGAGAATTGTGATATTTCACAAGCGAGAAAATTTCACGTTCGTCGTGTTTACAAATAGCCATAATGAAATTCAGCAAATGTAGTTAATGAGATCGCATGGGGATAATAGCAGTATATTTTACCTCTCGACATATGTGGCTAAATGAATTTAAGCATAACTTCATGCTAGTAATATTTAGTAATACAGTAATAAAGGATCGTTTAAAACTTGACTGCAATAATCTCAAAAATGCATTAATTGTTAAGAAGTGAACAATAAACCTCAGTTAAGAATGCACAAAGAGTGAGTCACATTCTTTAGACTGTCTTCGACTTCAAGGAGGTTTGCTCAGCAAGTCAAGCATACAGGAGACTGTGAGAATCATACACTGCTCTTTCTTATCGCTATCTATTCACGGGCGTTACAGACGCTATTCCTTAGCAACAAAGCGCCATCTTGACCACAGAAAAAAATTTCATCCTGCAAAATGCAACAATTGCATCGCCTTTCACTATTTGAAGTTTGCATGAAATAAATCTTAAAAATGAAATCTACCTTAACGAATCGCCTTAATTCGAAGCCTCTTCTTAAACAAGCACGAAATTTATTCACAACTTTGATCTTTTTCGTACTGTCTGATTGTGGCACTTATTACTTATAGTTGTTCGAACGCAGTAAAGAGTTCTAGAATATAATAGAAAAGCTATCTCATGATGCCCAATAGCATCCAAGACAGTCATAACTTGTGGCAAAATCTAAGATCACATTTGAGCATTGCAGCATATCGACAACGTGGAATAGAATTGTGCTCGGGAAATGATGTTTATTTAAGCTATCACTCAAAATTTTGCGACTTTTTTCGCTACATTAATAACTGACAACATGTATGAGGGAGGCTGATATGATACACGTTTCTCTATTTCATTTCAACTGCAAGTTCCCAACATGTGCATGAGCTTTTTGCAAATTCTTCGATTAAGCCAAACGATTAAATTAATTTTTAAACAGTGGATGAATGACCGAAACGTTTTTTTCTTCATATGCGGTCGACTGTCTGTACAAATTCCCAGCCAACAATTAGTTTCTCGGATGCACTCAGCAGTTACAACAAAAGGTCACTTCCTAAGGGGTTTTTAAGTGCTGATAACTCAAGGATAAGTTAATCGATTGGGGTCCAATTTAAGGTACGGGGTGAACAAGATATAATCTATTGTCTTCATGTGTCCGCTGAATATCATCGACTCACCTAAGCAGATAAACACGCTTTCACCCAAATGGACATAGCAGATGCCAGAAGGACTGCCATTAAGGCCGACACAACCTGATTTTTTTGCAGCTCCACAGTTAGAGCTTATCAACTGCAAATGAACAGACGGAGATAGAACAGGACCTAGAATGTATTCACTTTTGATTCCGACAAAGCCGTTTCTATAATTTCCCATCTCGAATTTCATTACGTAAATTTCCGCCCAGAACCAGTAGAAATTCCTGCATGAGATCTCATATTATGCGCATCAAATTTCCTCCGGATAGATTCAGTGAGGGTCAGCAAGACAACAATATTGGAATGAGGGAAAAAAGTCGATACAGATTTTCCTACATATGGGAAAATATGGATGATGATGCATCATGCAGTGGTTATATCAGTTTTATGCAAAAGCTTGAAAATATTCAGTATGAAAATTTTTATCTGCCGGAACTGAGAAATTCATCTGTTGAGGACGAAAATGGATGTTTATTAAGTTGCACCATTAAAATGCGGTTTCAGATGCGAAATAACGTTTCATTTCTTTTTTGTTGTCAAAGAAATTATCAATTTCAACATTACTTCAACTCGAAACGAGAACAAAATCGACAACAACTGGCATTGCACTTTTCAGGCGTTAAGCAATTCATCTTAATTTTTCTTTGCATATTGCGTAACGTCCCTCCCATAACATCAACACAGCAAAAAGCATGCACTCACCCATCAAGCAAGGAAATGTAAACACAAATACTACTAGAGTGCGTAGAATGTTAACCAGCCCCCACATCTTTAAAATTCGAACACAACTCGTCACCAACTTTGCACTGATGAAAGATAATATATGGAGTTTTACGTCGAGGTAGAATTCCGCCTGCAACATGATTCTTTATTATTAAGATCACTAAGCAATAGAATCAGTGAGAATTTTACCAGCCGAAAGGGTCACGTAGACGACGATAACTGTTTGACTTACCTACAAACTCCCCCCAAACACCCCAAATTTTGCACGCACCAATATCATTCGGTGATCGCGCAACATGCCTAACGGGTTCGAATAACATAACTACAGAAATAGAGAAAGGGTGAAATATTATGGGGCAGAGAAGAATAAATATCACTAAAGTCGATCTATGAAAAATTGAGTTGCAGTACGAT